>QAOC01053278.1:191491-325956 GCA_003255005.1 Begonia fuchsioides | reverse complement strand
AAGAATGCTAAAATGCGAGAAGAAATTATGAATTTCAGTCAACAGCACAGTGAATCATTGTATGAAGCATGGGAGAGATTCAAGGATTTATTACGGCAATGTCCGAATCTTGGCGTATCACTGTGGGCACAAATGGAGACATTCTATTTTGGATTGAGTGGTCAATCGCAAGTAATATTGGATGCTTCGGCGAGTGGGGTGTTCTTGTCTAAAACATATACGGAGGCATATCAACTCTTGGAAAACATGGCTTCAAACAATTATCAATGGTCGACGGGAACAGCATCACCACCTCAAAGAGTAGAAGGAGTGTTGGATGTCGATCCAATGACAGCACTGAACACACAAATGAGAATTCTCACGAACACATTAAATAATTTCAGTCTGCCACAGACGATGCCACAGACTGTGCCACAGGCGATGCCACAGCATCAAGTAATAAACTTGTCTTGTGTACTTTGCAGAGAAGGACATTTTTTCAATCAATGTCCTTCGAATTCTATGTCAGCAAACTATGTGGGTAACGATAAAAACAACTCATTTGACCTACCTTGGAAACAGAACCACATTGCCGATAATGAATGGACTCAACAGCCACAAAACTCGAACTTTGGATTTCCAATACATACAACTCACCACCTGATGAACTTGTCAAATATTCAGCAAAAGCAACAACACAAGCCTCAACGTCAATAGGTTCTTAGTGTTTCGCGCGCTTTTTGTGGTGAAGGACATAATTTTGAATATTGCCCATCAAATCCCGAGGCCATGAATTACACATGTTATATTCAGAACAACAATTCTTACGATACAAGTTGGCAAATCCCTTATTATCAGTGGCAATCACAACAAAATATTGTTGAGTCTGGATTTTTAGAGCATTCACAAGGTTTCTCACAAGCTGCTTTACCTCCACAAAATAATCAGTTCAAGTCTAAACAACCACCATCTTTGGAGCAACTTACGCAAGTACCTACAACAAAAAATGATGTTCTTCTTCAGAGTTTGACAACAATGATGGAAGACCAAATTGCTTCACAAAGAATTCTCGAAAATCAGCTTGAACAAATTATTTATGCATTCAACAATAGAACTCGTGTAACATCATCTTGTCATACTGAGTTTCCAAGAAGAGATGAAAACGAAAATTACACATCGAGCGTGTTACATGAGAAGAGACAAGTTGAGGAAATGATAGATTTGAATGAAGAGCAAGAGTATATTGAGATCAAGGCAGCAAAAATTAATGAAGTGGAAGAAAGTATGGAGGAAGAAGAAAAATATGAATATGTTTTCAATGCTGGAGCAGTGCTGCAACATCAGATTACAACATACCAAGAAAAGCAACTAGATAAATTTCTGAAGATGGAAAATATCTCCACAACTCATGAAATGCAGTCACTATATACAATCGAGCTGCTGGATTCTTGTGATAGCAATTTCATGGGGCCGCTCCCTTCATCGCATGAGAATCATTACATACTGTCTTTTATGAATTATTTTTCCAAAGGAGATAGAACTACAGATTTTTCAAGCAAGGATGCTAAGGTGCCGC
The DNA here is from genome assembly GCA_003255005.1 of Begonia fuchsioides. Taxonomy (NCBI): domain Eukaryota; kingdom Viridiplantae; phylum Streptophyta; class Magnoliopsida; order Cucurbitales; family Begoniaceae; genus Begonia; species Begonia fuchsioides. The sequence continues at coordinate 324,401 of QAOC01053278.1, read as the reverse complement.
TAAAAGAAAAACATATTTTTGCTCGATGTGATACACGAAAAACTATTTTGAGCAAGAGACCGTTCCGTCGTACATGAGCAAAATATGGAATGAAGCATAAGGTCACTATAGCATACCAATCACAAACGAGCGGTCGACGTTTAAATAAGAAAGCAAAACAGTTTTTTTTTTCTTGTTTTAGTCATTTTAGTATAAATAAATAATGTTGCGACTGATGCCTCAACATCAGAAGCAATATTTGCTTTTATTGCATTGTTTTTAGGTGTTCTTCAAGCTTCCAAAAGCTCATAAGAATACAAGTTGCTGCTCGATTTGCAAACCTTCAAAGACCTGCTGGGCGCCTGATGCTGCAGCAAGAGACGCAGCACTGTTCGCAGCACTCCAACGAAATTCAAAGAACTCCAAGCTCTAACTATCAGCCTTTCCACCGGTGTTCAGCAGCCTTACAACGCTTTATTCAGATGATAATGCAAAACTCTAAATCCCAGGGAGGGGAGTATATATTTTTACTAGTATTTTGACTGTCTTTTGTGTGCTTTAATTTTATTTTGTCGACACTGGGGACAATGTCTGATTTAAGTTTGGGAATGGACAGTTCATACTAGTAAAAATAAAGCAAAGAAAAAGAGTCAGTGAAGAGCATGAGATATTTCTGATTTTGTCTAGGATTTTTGAATTTTAGCAATTTAGTCTATCAAAAACCAATTCGTCTTTAATCTCCCAAGAAACATGGTTAGATATCCCGACTATTTATTTCCCACACAAACCTCCTCAAAAGGTATTAATGTTGAGAGCAAGATATTTACGTCGGATATGTATGATTTGGAAACTCTATCTAAGATGATGAGAAGACAAGTGTAAGCGAGAAAGTTTAACTTAAGATTAGGCCAACATTAAAGTTCAAGGGCAGAATTTTATTAAAAAAAAAAAGAGGAAAAAAATAGAGCAATGACTCTATGAAAAAGTTATATGTCCCACCAAAACTCAAACAAAAATGGGGGACCAAAAAAAAAAGAAAAAAAAACGAAGAAAAAGAAAAAAAAAATTGTGTTCTTCTTGGAGGGAGTATTTGCTGAGTAACTCAGGGGCCGGTACCCATACGTGCTTTCAAGTAAAAAGGCAGTATAACAAAAAAGAAGACACCAATAAAATGCTTCCCTTGTAAGTTAGTATTGGCCTTTTTTATTTTGGATAATCTTTATTATGTTTGAAATTTCTGTTTCAAAAGAGAAGGTGAAAGAATTTATGCATGTTGCGATGTTTCTAATTGCTCGATATATTAATTCGTTTGAGGCGGCACACACACACTATTGAAAGAAATTGAAGGATTGAATGACCTGAATTGAAGGAGATTCTAGATGATTTGGTGGTTGATAAACTTTATTGCTTTAATTTGGAATGATATAGGCAATGGTTGGAAATATGTTATCTTTTTTTTAACTAGTTTTACTTTGTTTTCTTTTGCTTTACATTACTCGAGGAAGAGCAATGAATTAAGGTTGGGGATGTTGTTAAGTCTTGAAAAAGACTTAATTATGTCTATTAAAGTTATGAAAATTGTTAGACTTTGAGTAATGAATTGATGGATTTTATGCTGGAAGCTGTATTTGGTGCTGCAGCTCACGCTACAACACAGAATCAGCGGGCAACAAAGAAATTATGTTAATTTCGGTAATTCCGAGATTATTTTTATTTGCCCGATTGGTTACCTATTTTGCAGGGATTATGCCGGATAAAGATGGAAAGCAATGAAGAGAAAAAAGATAAGATTTGAGATATTTAAATGGCAAAATTGGCGGATTGGAGAGAGAAGAAAATCTCCACAAATCAAGGGATCCCAAATTTTGTTTTGGAAAGAGAAGATTGCTGCCACGATTTTAAAGAGAGGAGCGCGAATTCAGAGGAGAGAGGGGAGAGAGGGAGATAGACGAAATACAGAAGAAACGCAGTCACGCCGTGCGAATTGAAACGGATAACCAGAGCCGATTCAAGAACTTGCAAGACGCCACCGAGGTTTTGAAGAAAGCGAAGGTGAATCCATTTATATCTTTTTAGCGTGCTGTAATTATGTTTATGAAACATCTTTTCGTTGTTTTTAATTCAAACATGAGCTAAGTTTTTATTAGGTTGGATTTGGGAAGTATTCATTTACGATTTCTCGGTTTTTAGCCATTTGATTAATTTAACTAGATCTTAATTTTTTATCGTGTATAATCTGGACGCCACAGTTATAACGAAATTAGTGAGATCTAAAACGCCATTAGAAATCACATAGAAATTGGTTAAATTACTCGGGTTGTTAATATTTGTTTTGAATTTTAACAAAATTGTTTTTGTTTAACTTAAACGATAGCTTGAGGGTAAATTATTAGGATCTGTAATTTAAGTGTTTGGATCTCATTGTTCTTGCCATAAGATTGGAAGAAGGTGAGAGAAGAACCGAATCGGTAGGTGACGCCAGCCATCGATTAATTTGAATTCCTTTCCGTCAAACCGTGCTACAGACGGCGCTGCAGCACAGGCTACAGCCGTGAATGAATAAATGGAGAAACCCGAATGAACCTTTATTTTTACTGAAGTTTGACTATCTTTCCTTATTTATTTTAATTACATTTACTTAGATTATTATCCAGAAAACCATCAAACTCTTTTATCCATGTTTAATTAACTATTTTACATCGTATTCGGAAAACATTAGATTTCATTATCCTCGTGGGATCGATAATCTTTTATATTACTTGACTGTGCACTTGCGGTTTTTAACGACACATTCACACCCAACAACCGTTGGTAGCAAAACATTTTTATGATGTTATGTTGCCATCTGGAGAAAGATTACACTTGAATTGTGCTGTGCATGATTGTGTTGTTTTGGTAAATGAGCGAGAGTTGTATGCTGACTTCATAATAATGGATATGAAGGGGTACAAAGTTATTTTAGAAATGGACTGGTTATTTAGACATTTTGCCACCATAAATTATCGAAATAGAGTTATTTATTTTCAACCACCAAATGAGGAAGGGTATTCCATGCAAGCTGCAAAACATAGTTGACAGGTACCTATAGTGTCTTGTATGCAGACTCGGCAGTTATTACTAATGGGATGTGAGTGTTTCTTGGCGAATGTGATGGATATACAGAAACAAGCGAAGATGGAGTTACATGACGTTCAAGTTGTTCGAGAGTTTTCCGAAGTTTTTTTGAACGATCTTCCAGGTTTACCGCCTGATCATGAAATTGAATTCGTCATTGAAACGTACCCGAGAGCTGAGCCTGTATCCAAGAACCCTTACAGGATGGCCCCAGCCGAACTGAAAGAGTTGAAGGCTCAACTAGAAGAATTAGTTAATAAGGGTTCTGTCCGCCCTAGTTTTTCACCGTGGGGAGCTCCGGTGTTGTTTGTTAAGAAGAAAGATGGATCGATGAAGATGTGAATCAACTACAGGGAACTAAACAAGTTAACAGTGAAAAATAAGTACCCACTACCAAGGATAGATGATTTGTTTGATCAGCTACAGGGCGCTAAAGTGTTCTCAAAGATTGATTTAAGGTCAGGGTACTATCAGTTGAAAATAAAGGAGGAAGATATCCCTAAGACAGCATTTCGAACTAGATACGGGCATTACGAGTTTCTAGTGATGTCGGGTATTCAAGGAGTTTTTGGATAAGTTCGCAATTGTGTTCATTGATGATATCTTGGTGTACTCGATATCAAAGGAGGAGCATACAATACACTTAAAGGCAGTCTTGTCTACCTTGAAGGCACATAAACTGTATGCCAAATTTTCAAAATGTGAGTTTTGGCTAGATAGAATCCAATTTCTTGGGCATGTTGTATCTAGAGAAGGTATCTCGGTCGACCCGACAAAGGTTCAGGCTGTTATGGAATGGTCACAGCCAAAGAATGTGGGCAAAGTACGAAGTTTCCTTGGATTAGTGGGATATTACCGAAGGTTCATCGAAGGATTTTCTAAGATTGTTGTCTCGTTAACCCGACTAACGAAAAAGAATATAAAATTTTGGTGGTATGAAGAATGTGAACAAAGCTTTCAGGAATTAAAGTAGAGGTTGACCACAGCCCCAATCTTAACCCTCCCAACCAAAGACGAGAAGTTCAGCATTTACTGCGATGCATCCAAGGTTGGGTTGGGCTGTGTCCTAATGCAAGAAGGGAAAGTTATTGCTTATGCTTCAAGACAGTTAAAGAGTTATGAGCAAAATTACCCAACGCATGATTTAGAATTAGCGGCGATAGTTTTTGCATTAAAAATATGGAGACATTATTTATATGGTCGGGAGTGTGAAATATACTCGGACCATAAGAGCCTAAAGTATTTGCTTACACAGAAAGAACTAAATATGAGACAAAGACGGTAGCTTGAATTTGTGAAGGACTATGACTTTGAAATTAAGTACCATCCAGAAAAAGCAAATGTGGTTGCGGATGCTCTAAGTAGAAAGTCAGCAGCGGTACAAGCGACATTACAATCGATGCCTATACAACTCCAAGAGGAAATGGGTAAGTTTGAACTTGAAGTAATTTCCGACTTAAGCTCTATATTGATGGCCATGAAAATTAAGCCCAGTATCTTGGAAAAGATAAAGATTGCTCAGAAAGAAGACCCAATCTATAGAAAGTATGTGTTGGGCAAAGGACGGTTTCCTCCGAACTACATTATTCAAAGGATGACATTCTAAAGTATGGGAACCGGTGGTATGAACCAGACAATTCAAAACTACGAAAAAACATTCTAAGAGAGGCACACTCCTCAATGTTCTCAATGCATCCCGGGAGTACCAAGATGTATCGTGATGTGAAACAGCACTTCTGGTGGCCGGGTATGAAAGAAGACGTGGCGAAACATGTAGAGTTGTGTCATATTTGCCAACAAGTTAAAGCTGAACATCAAAGACCGGCTGGAACCTTGCAATGTTTACCAATCCCGGAATGGATGTGGGAGCACATTGCAATGGAATTCGTGGTAGGATTACCAAAGACCACTAAGGAACATGACACTATATGGGTCGTAGTAGATAGACTCACGAAATCGACTCATTTCCTCACCATTAAATTAAGCTCGAGCTTGGACAAGTACGCAGAACTGTACATCTAGGAAATCGTGAGGCTGCATGGAGTCCCAGTCTCCATAGTGTCGGATTCGTGATCCAAAATTCACATCTAAATTTTGGAAGAGTTTACAAAAAGCAATGGGGATGAGTTTAAGTTTAAGCCGAAAATTGGTAGAAAATAACTTCAATGAAGGGGGGAGAGAATGGTAGGTTTTTGGAGGAAAACTCACGTCTGGATTACAAGTTATGGAAATTTGGAATTAGGTCGACAGAATGGGTCTGAATTGAGTGATTCACTAGAAAGGTGGATAAAGGAACGTGCACAACTTCTAATTGATGAAATCTGGGAGTGATATGCAAAAACAAATATTTCCAGATGTGAATGTAGAACTCACAAACCAAATTTCATAAAATTAGCACATGGAAATGACAAATTGGCACGGGGTGGATAAATTGAGGACCTTGAGGGTTCTCGGGTGGGCAGTTTTCGAACACAGCAAAAAATGGCCAAAAGGCCGATGGATGGATGATGGCTATGGGATGTTCAGACTCACCTTGGTCCAACGGAGGTGGAGGGAGGCTCAACTAAGGCTTAGTGACTCTAGCAAAAATCACCAACACCAAAGACACACCAAACAAAGGATATTACTCACCTTTGAAAGGGGGTTGCCGAGAGAGAAAATGAGCTTCAAAGCTTCAAGTTTTCATCAACATTTTCTATCTTCCCAAAAGACGTGGGAGGGGGATTCATACCCATCCAAAAATACAAAAATTAAGTAAAACAAAAATAAACCTAAATTAGGGGGAAATGATAAGCTAGGTAGGTGTTAGATGAGAAGGAGGACCCACCACCCACTTGCAAGCCAACCCACCCTAACTCCACGTCCAAACCAAGCTAAAAAGAACACAAAGGAGTTTTGGAAGAGAAGAATCTCCCGAAGCTCCATCAAAAGAGGTGGAAATGGTTCAAACCGAACCACTCCAAGCAAGAATGGTTCATTCCAAACCATTTGTCAAACCAACTTCAAGTACTACAACTATTACATCATTACAAGTATTTTAAATAAACAAAAGTATTCACGTGGGATGCTAGCAAACCTTCGTTGGGGGCTTCCTTGGGCTTGACTAATTGGTCTCCAAACCGTGCCCAAAATGAGGAAGGTTTAGGTCCGGTTGGGTTCATCCTTTTGTGGGTAACCCAAGGGTAATTGGATAGAGTCATTGGCTCCCTTCTTGGACCATGCTTGTATAGTCTCTCCTCCATTGCTGGACTCATAGGAAACGTCCCCCTCTTCCTTTGGAATTTGGCGAGGCCGAAGCTCGGGTAGGCTTTCTTCGCACATAAGGCCTTGGACATCGGCTGCCTTCTCCTCCTCTCCAAACTCCCACCGAATGCAATATTTGGGGTGCTCCTTGTCAACCGGGGTGAGAGTATCTAAGAGATCCAATTGTGGCATTGTTATCCCTGCACAATCAACAAACATGTTAGCAATTCTCCTTGCTCGGCTACGGGTCATCACACCCTCCGGTTGGTGAGAGCTCTCGTGCATGTCATGGTTCTCGGGCGTGTCATCCCCTCCGGGTGTTTGAGGATTTGTCCTCAAATCTAAGGGGTTCTCCACAGCTTCCTCCTCTTCATGGTCATCCACATATGGTGCTAAGTCTTGTACGTTGAATGAGGCCGAGACTCCATAATCCCCGGGTAGCTTCAATTTGTAAGCATTGTTGTTGATTTTCTCCGTGATCTCAAAAGGACCGTCGACTCTTGGAAGAAGCTTGGACTTTCTTTGTTTTGGAAATCTATCTTTCCTTAGATGCAGCCACACCAAGTCACCAATCTTGAATTCTACATTCTTTCGGCCTCGGTTGGCAAATTTTTCATAGGAAGAATTCTTCTTTTCAATTGCCTTTCGCACCTTCTCATGCAAACCTTTAACTTGCTTGGCCTTGCTTGCTCCATCGGGGTTGGCAATATCTTTAGAAGGCAATGGCACCAAATCAAGTGGTGTCAAGGGATTGAACCCGTAGACTACCTCAAAGGGTGTAGCTTGAGTTGTGCTATGCTTGCTTCGGTTATATGCAAACTCCACAAAGGGCATTTGAATGTCCCAATCCGACAACTTCTTTCCTACTACGCTTCTCAATAAACTCCCCAAGGACCGGTTGACAACTCCGGTTTGGCCATCGGTTTGGGGATGGAATGAAGTGCTAAATAATAATTTTGTCCCAAGCTTTCTCCACAAGGTCTTCCAAAAGGCACTTAAAAACTTTGTATCTCTATCCGAAACTACAGAAATAGGGATACCATGTAAACGTACCACTTCCTTGAAGAAGAGCTCGGCAATTTGGCTTGCATCATTTGTCTTGGCACATGGCACAAAATGTGCCATCTTTGAGAATCGGTCTACCACCACCATTATTGCCTCCTTGCCTCTACTTGTCTGAGGGAGTCCCAAGACGAAGTCCATGCTGATCTCCACCCAAGGATGGCTAGGAATAGGCAATGGCATATACATTCCTTGAGGGAGCACTCGGCTTTTGGCCTTTTTGCAAACAATGCACTTCTCCACCCATTTGTGCACATCCCGAATCATGTGAGGCCAATGGAAATGTTCTTTGAGTGCCTCCATTGTCTTCTTGTCCCCGAAGTGTCCAGCAAGGCCCCTTCATGAGCTTCCTTGATAAGTGATTCCTGGAGTCCACCTTGAGGGATGCATAATCGGCCACCTTTGAAAAGGTATCCATCCGAGAGGTAATGTCCACAATCTTCTTTGTTCAAGCTCCTTTCAAACAATACTCCAAAGTTTGGATCTGCCTTGTAAGCTCCCTTGATCCATTCGAATCCCAAAATTCTAGAGTTGAGCTCGGTTAGGAGGATAGTGCGCCTAGAAAGTGCATCGGCCACTATGTTGGTTTCTCCCTTCTTATACTTGATGATGTAAGGAAAACGTTCAAGAAACTCCACCCATTTAGCATGTCTCTTGCTAAGCTTTCCTTGACTGTTAATATGTTTGAGAGCTTGATGGTCGGTATGGATTATAAGCTAACACGCTCGGGGATAGGAGAGGTGTCGGGAGAGATAAGGCAAAGGAAAACAAACAATTGCAATCTGCCGAGAACATTAGGGTCAGCAGAAACAGGGGAGAATACTGGACGAACCCACAAATGGACTCGTGCGTTTGGGCTAATATTTGGCGGACTGAAACTTAAGGGAATGGGCTAACTTTGGTTAAAATTTCAGAGTGAAAGCACGTGGATAACTTAAAATGGAATGAGGTGACTTTCTGGTGCACAAACAGACAAAACTGTCTTAGGCAGTGCAGAAGGTATGGAAAGACCTCTACACAACTGTCGATGTGGGTAATCTGGGAAGCCGAAAATTGGCAGAAAATAACTTCAATGAAGGGGGGAGAGAATGGTAGGTTTTTGGAGGAAAACTCACGTCTGGATTACAAGTTATGGAAATTTGGAATTAGGTCGACAGAATGGGTCTGAATTGAGTGATTCACTAGAAAGGTGGATAAAGGAACGTGCACAACTTCTAATTGATGAAATCTGGGAGTGATATGCAAAAACAAATATTTCCAGATGTGAATGTGGAACTCACAAACCAAATTTCATAAAATTAGCACATGGAAATCACAAATTGGCACGGGGTGGATAAATTGAGGACCTTGAGGGTTCTCGGGTGGGCAGTTTTCGAACACAGCACAAAATGGCCAAAAGGCCGATGGATGGATGATGGCTATGGGATGTTCAGACTCACCTTGGTCCAACGGAGGTGGAGGGAGGCTCAACTAAGGCTTAGTGACTCTAGCAAAAATCACCAACACCAAAGACACACCAAACAAAGGATATTACTCACCTTTGAAAGGGGGTTGCCGAGAGAGAAAATGAGCTTCAAAGCTTCAAGTTTTCATCAACATTTTCTATCTTCCCAAAAGACGTGGGAGGGGGATTCATACCCATCCAAAAATACACAAATTAAGTAAAACAAAAATAAACCTAAATTAGGGGGAAATGATAAGCTAGGTAGGTGTTAGGTGAGAAGGAGGACCCACCACCCACTTGCAAGCCAACCCACCCTAACTCCACGTCCAAACCAAGCTAAAAAGAACACAAAGGAGTTTTGGAAGAGAAGAATCTCCCGAAGCTCCATCAAAAGAGGTGGAAATGGTTCAAACCGAACCACTCCAAGCAAGAATGGTTCATTCCAAACCATTTCTCAAACCAACTTCAAGTACTACAACTATTACATCATTACAAGTATTTTAAATAAACAAAAGTATTCACGTGGGATGCTAGCAAACCTTCGTTGGGGGCTTCCTTGGGCTTGACTAATTGGTCTCCAAACCGTGCCCAAAATGAGGAAGGTTTAGGTCCGGTTGGGTTCATCCTTTTGTGGGTAACCCAAGGGTAATTGGATAGAGTCATTGGCTCCCTTCTTGGACCATGCTTGTATAGTCTCTCCTCCATTGCTAGACTCATAGGAAACGTCCCCCTCTTCCTTTGGAATTTGGCGAGGCCGAAGCTCGGGTAGGCTTTCTTCGCACATAAGGCCTTGGACATCGGCTGCCTTCTCATCCTCTCCAAACTCCCACCGAATGCAATATTTGGGTTGCTCCTTGTCAACCGGGGTGGGAGTATCTAAGAGATCCAATTGTGGCATTGTTATTCCTGCACAATCAACAAACATGTTAGCAATTCTCCTTGCTCGGCTACGGGTCATCACACCCTCCGGTTGTGATGTGCCCGGAACTCATCAACAAACGGAAGGAGCAACAACTCGAAGCCGTGCAAAACTTTTAACTACTATGTTTGTTGATTTTGCAGGTACATTTTTTTCTACATTGGAGCTCCTAAATATTCCTTCACAACATGATCAAGAACTCCCCAAACATTGCTTACAATGGAAGTATAAAGAAGAGAAGGAGTTAGTCGAAAATCCAAGATCTTCCTCGCCAAGTTCACCACCCGGGACATAACTACACTCGGTTTCAAGGACAATGGAGACCGTATGCACCAATACTTGGAGAGATGAAGTCTTCCAGGGAATGATCAAGTGATGTTTGATTTTTGTTTTTGTAAATTATAAATATGTTGGGCTGTTTTGTTGTTGTAAACCTTGATATCCGGTTTAGGCCTTTGAGAGGGATTTTGGTTCGGTTTGAACCAAATCCATGGCCCATTTAGTTGGATCTTAGGGAAACCCTAATTTCCCACTTGGCCTCTCTCTTGGCTGATGTCTGGACGTGGCTTAATATCTAGAGTCTTTGTGGTGTGTTTAGGAAGCTAATCCCACCTAACACCTACTAAACACTCATTAGCCTATTTTTTCTTTTCTTTTTGTTTTTCTTTCTTGATGTAATCGGTGAGTGGGTATCAAAACCCCCTCTCCCACGTCTTTTAGAGGCAGAAAAGAATTGAAGAAAACTTTGAAAGCTTGAAGCTCTCAAACCCCCTTTTTCCTTTCTCACGGCATTTCATTCAAGGTGAGTAATATCCTTGTTTTGGTTTGTCTTGGTGTTGGTGATCTTGCTAGGGTCATTAAACCTTATTTCAACCTCCCTTCCTCACTTGTTAGGATCAAAAGGCGAGTTTGGAACCCCCATAGCCTACCTTCCATTTGCGTTTTCAATTGTTTGTGTTGGTTGTATTGTTTGCTGTTTTTTTGAACTTTCCCGAGTGGACTTTGAGCTCCAATCGTCCATTGTTGTGCCATTTTTGTTTCCTGTGAGAAAAGCCCCCAAATTTCTAGCAGTGAGTTCCACTTTCATGGCCTGAATCAATGGTTCATTCCGTTTAGCCACAGCCACCTCCTTTTAAAAGTTATGCTTGTGTTTTTCCACTGTTTCCTACCCGAGTTCCTGAAATCGAGCAATTCTGTCCATTATTTTTCTATCCAGCATAACTCCTATCCTACGTGTGTGTTTTCTATAAAACCACTTGCATTCTCTTCCCCTTTGATTGAAGTTTTTGTCTCCTTATTTTCACGATCTCAGACTCCCTGCATTGGAAGTTGTGTAGGAGTTCCCCCATCACTCCTGCACTGTTTCTTTCTGTTTGTCTGCTTGTGCATCTGAAAGTGTCTCCTTATATTTTAATGTTCCACACGTGATTTTAAGCTGAAAATCTGGTAAAACTTAGTCCACGCCCTTAAGTTTAAGTTGGCTGAGTTTTATAACCTAAACCTTTATGCATTTGGAGAAATAAACGTTGCACTCCCCTGTTCTGCCTTATTCCCTGTCCTACCGGGCAGATTACAATCTTCACTTTTATTTCCGACACCTCTGCATTTTGGAGCGTGTCAGGTTGGTGAGAGCTCTCGTGCATTTCATGGTTCTCGGGCGTGTTAGGAAGCTAGCTCCAAGGTTCATTGGGCCCTTCTCGATAGCAAAGAAGAGTGGAAAAACTGCCTACAAATTGGATCTACCATTATCCATGCAAGATGTACATGATGTGTTCCACATATCGATGTTAAGGAAGTCCATGCAGGATCCGGACCAAATAATCAAACCGAGTTCCATTGAGGTAAATAAAGCTCTGACTTATGAAGAACAACCAGTTAAGATATTAGACTCAAAAATCAAAGAGCTAAGGAACAAGCAAATCCCCTTAGTCAAAGTACTATGGAGAAATCACTCGATAGAGGAGGCCACTTGGGAAAGACAATGAGACATGGAAGAAAAATATCCTAAACTCTTTTAGTGTGTATTTTGGGGACAAAATTTCAAATAAGGAGGGTGGAATGTAACACCCGAGCCATTTAAGCACCTTAGTTATTACAAATTTAAATTGCGTTACTAAATCTTGATAAGTGCATCACGAAGTATTGATGGTAGCGTGTTAAAATATGCTTTTGAAAGAAATGCTTTAAGAAATAAGAAATAAGGTTAGAGTATGGGACAAAGTGAGTTAAGTGTTGGAGAAGAAAATTTGGTGAAGCCACCTCATGCTTGTCTCTACCTCATGCTTATCTCTCCACCTCGTGCTTGCCTCTCCACCTCGTGCTTGCCTCTCCACCTCATGCTTGCCTCTTCACCTCATATTTACCTCTTCACCTTCAGCTGACATTGAATGCACGAAATTCTCACTTATTAACCCTAAATTCTCTCAAGTTTCGTATGAAGGAAAACATAAGGTTGAAGCTGAAGTTGAAAGTTTAGTGTGAGAGGTGCAAATCGAGTGCGTTTTATGAGTTTAAATAACAAGAAGGAGGAGCACGAAGTTGGGGCTAAGGTATGATGTTGGTTGATTTAAGTGTTCTTCTATACCCTATATTGAAGTTCTAAGAGTTCGAGCATGGTTTCGATTAATGGAAATGGCATGAAAAATAAGGTGTTACCATGTCCATACAAAAGCAGGTTAATATGTCTGATTTTAAAGTTTTAGATTTTATATGATTTTTGACTACGAAATTGAATTTAGAGTCTTCTAATGAATTATAGTAGACACCTTAAGGGTGATTTTGGTTGCTTAGTCATAAGAATTGGAGTTTGATAACTTAAGTTATGGCTGTTGTAAGGGGAGAAAATCAGGGTAAATTCGGGAAATTCTAATGTAAACATATTTGTGATGTTCAGGTTGTTTGGAATCAAGTAAAGAAAGTGAAGGAAATAAGGAGTATTTTGCAGCTTGGAATTCAAGTAAGTGAATCTTGCATGTCTTTAACCCTTCGGGGACTACATCACAAAGAGTAGGATTAAGGTTGTATAATTATCACATTTGGACTACATCCAAATGTGTTATTCCTAAGCACTCTTTCACTCTCTGGCTAGCTGCTCATTCGAGACTCAAAACAAAAGCTTCTTAGGAATATTAGATCTTTGATGTTTTTGCTCTTCTCAAACTGAATCAAACCATCATCTTTTCTTCTCTTGCCCCTTCTCCACCTCGGTCTGGTCTATCATCAAATCCAAATTCAGCATTCGAAGATCTCTAAGCACCTAAATAATGCTCTCAAATGGACAAAAAAAGAATCAAAATCGATCATAGAAAAGCAAACTTAATGAAAATCATTCTTGCCACTACGGTTTACTATATCTGGAATGCCAGAAATGTCAAAGCTTTTGAGGGAAAGTCTTGGTCAGCCGAGCACATCTCTAGAAAAGTTGAAAAGCATGTCTTCAAGATGCTTTTTGCTCTCCACCCCAAGATGGCTGATCAGATTCATTCCTCCCCGGCATGACTAGCTCACTCCATTTATTTGCTGTTTTCTTGCAAGGCTGCTTATCCTCCTTCATGCTGCTTAAGGCTTGTTGTCTCCCCTGGTTTCTCCGGTCTGCCAAGCTTCCCTTGGAGCTGTTTGCCATTCTGCTCGCTGTTCTTCCTCCTGTGCTACCAAAGCTCTGATCGGATCTGCTGCCATTTTATTGCTTCTCCCTTATTCGGATGCTGCTACGGGCCTCCTTCCTGCTCAGATCTACTGACTCCCTGTTCGCCGCTCCTCCTTGGCTGCTGCTGCTGTGCCTCCAGCTTGATCCCTAGCTTTTCATCTTCTTTTTTTATTTCCTCCCTGAGGCGCCCTACTTGATGGCAACTGGGTTGAGTTGATCATTTTTGTTCATGCTGCTTTTCTGTTTGAGTTTGACTTATGTTATTTGCCGATTTTTCTGGTTATGAGGGCTTATCTCAGAATTCTTGGGCTTTTAGTGATTTGGTTAGTTAGCATGTTGGCTCTCCATTCAGGTCTTTGCTCTCCCTTGCTTTCTTCTCAGGTTTTCCGGGTGGTCATTCTGGCTTGTTGATTCCCCCTGGCCCGGGCTCTTGGCTTCACTCTATTGTTTCTATTTTTGCTTTAATATATTTACCTTAAACAAAAAAAAAAGGTTGTATAATTAGAAACAAACAAAAGTGAATGTCACAATTGGTTAAGATTATGAATAAGTAGAATAAAAATACTCTGTTTGGAGTGTATCACGCCTTGCACCTGGCCAAGTGTTTGGGTTTGATTAGTGTTTGTTTGACATTGTTTGATGGTTGCTAGGTTTAATTAAAGTAATGAAGTAAGTTTATGTTAAGTATACTTAAGAATTATCTTCATTTGGAGACGTTTGTTTATATTGATTCAGAGATGTTTTATGCATGCTTTATGTTTATGTTATGAATGTCATGTTATGCACGTATGCCATTTTCATGCATCATGTCTTACGAAAAGAACGAAAATATTTTTCATGCATGTTTTCAAACGTCACCCAACCAAATGGCGAGGGTGGGATGGGAGGAACCCGTTGGTGCTAACTCTCGTTCTGAAAATCCTCAAAGTTCTATGCATGAATGTACGTAACGAATGAATGAGGTAGAACCACGAGGTGGAAAGCTCGGTCACGAGGACCAAGTAGAACCACGAGGTGGAAAGCCGAACAAGTAAATGACTGGTAGAACCACGAGGTGGAAAACTGGATCGATAAGCAAGAATAACACAATAAAGAATAAAATAAATATGCATGTTTTACAAAACCACGCTCATGTTACGCATGTCACTTTATGCGATTTCTTACTGAGCCTTAAGCTCATTATAATAAGCTTTGTGATGTAGGTGATGAAAACAAAGGTGAAGAACTTAGTTTTCACCACATGATGTGATGTTGTGGAGGAGGCTTGCTCGGGCCGTGCATGCACTGTTAAGCGAAGACCCGTGGGAATGAACGAAAGAAAGAAGTTTTGATGTATTTTGAAAGTACTGAAAGTACTATGTTTTATGATGTGTTTTGTGAAATGTTAATTACATATGTAAACTAACCCTATGTACGAATAAGTACGTTTTAGAAATGCGTTTTGAATTATGGTAACAAAGAGTTTGCTGTTTACTTAATGACTTCCGGTGTGCTTTCAAGAAAATGATTTATGCAGATTAAGGATTTCAAGGGAAAGAAAACAATTTTACCACGGTTTTTCAGTGTTTTTTTTTGTTTTTAAATAAAAAAAATGGGATGTTACATAATGGTTGTTGCATCCGCACCTTCGATCGAGCTTCCTCCACATTCAGTGCCTTGGACACCACCTTAGAATATGGAACATCTTCAGTTCCCGCATTCCTGACTCCTAGATAAATTTATAGATTCAGCCTTGAACAAATTGATTTACTTTGTCTTCATTGGCTGCCACCATATGTGAAGCAAACCTTGCCATAGCTTTAAAATGTCGTACATATTCAGCTACTGACCCCAATTGCTTTAGCTGAATAAAATACATCTTCTTTCTATTACGAACCGTCAAACTAAAATAATTTCCATAGAAAATTACTTCCTTTAAAACACTCCCTTGACATATTCTGAACTTCAGTAGTAACTTCAACAGTGTCCCACCAATGCCTCGCATCCATAGTCAGCATAAAAATGACGCAGTTGACTCTCTCCTCCTCTTCAATTTTAGCATACTAAAAAATCTTCTCCAATGAGTGAATCCACTCCTCTGCATACATTGGATCACTAGACTACCCATCAAACTGAGGCGGATTCAGCTTCCAAAACCTCTCACAACAAAGCTCTTTAGCATTAGGATTCCGTCCATTTTTGTGCTCCTCACAATTTATCATCCTTTCTAATTTCTGAAATTGGCGATTAACCAGTTCTGACAAGTGATATATGGCAGCTTCATTACTATTTCGTCCCTCCTTAACAGTTGTCCTTGTGCGCACCATTATCCTTCAATCACAACTCACTTCATCAGTACCACAAGAAAATAATTTTATTCATATCATACAATTTTAACGACAAAGGCATATTCAAATGAAAACAAGTTATTGAGCTGTCTACAGAACCAACTTAACTCGATGGACTCTTACTCTTCTTTACTTGTGCTCTGATACCACTCTGTAACTCCCGGTTCGCGAATCCTTATTCATTCTACTTACTTACTTACTTACTCGTTTAATTATGAATTAAACGTCATGAGTTAAGTTATAAAAAATCACTTTACACTTTAAAAATTGTTATAATTATTTTTCAATGGTGAGAGACGATAAAATAAATTTACTTATTTAAAATATGTAGTGGAAACTAAAACCAAATACTAAAAAAACCTTTACACATAATTATACAAACTATTTATCCTCACATCACTCCAAAAGATTTACAATTTATTTACAAAATATATAGCCAATTCAAATAATAACAGTGTGTGTATGAGCCACTCCCCACGGGTCGTCACTTAATAACAACTTTTTATCATAATGCACTCTTGCTCTAACATCATCTTCTCCAAGCTGAACATCATTCTTAATTAGCTCACCAACATTGCAAGCCTAAACTATGAGTCTAATGCTCAGTAAATAACATAACTATAAAATGCATGAATATAAATGCAATGTTTAGAAAACATGCTAAAGGTTGTTACATATTTTCTTTTAAGTCTCTTATTCTCTTTGAAATATTACAGGATCTCAAGAACACTGCCCACCACCTAACTTCAACATCTACTTACTAGGGCCCACTTACAATACTACTTGGCGAATGTTCAGGCCTGTAATTATCACTTACTTATTTACATTATAATTATTTCTCGTATTAATCATCAAGAGTACGTAAGTATAAGTTTATTTGCCTCCCATACGACCATTTACACACTGTTCTCCCTTGATAATGTCGCGTTTTCAAAACCATGCATGAAAATAGTTCGTTACATTTTTTAAGAAAACATGATGCGTGAATATGTGACCATGAACAATTTATACGTATGCATGAACATAATATCATTCAATTTTTGCATACCCTCGAGTTATAACATTAAATTATAACACAATGCATCAATCGTTTAATCGCAAACAAGGCATAGATCAAGTCTCAAATGACTTGAAGTCGGAGTATGTGCGTTACACCCCAAACAGCCCAAAGTAGATATTCTACCTTTGCAATGTAGTCCCACTTAAGAGCCATGCACTCATAGTACTAACTTACCTTAGGACCTTATCTTCAATAATCTTCACCAATTGCTCCTCTTTCTCTCTTTTCTTGCTTCTAGAGTTCACCAGATTCACTCAAAGTGCACTAATCACCCTCACACACTTTCACGGCTAACCAAACCTCAACTTAAGCACCTAAAAATAGAGAGAATGGGGTGAAGGAGAACTGATACTCCTACGTTTTTAAGCTGAAGAAAGACTTTAGATGATTTTAGTTAAAAAATACAATTGTAACTAAGGTGGAGGTGGCCAAAGTAGGAGGTGTTTCTATAACATTTGACTCATCTTTTAAGTTACTCCCCAAAGTATCCAATAACCTTCACTTCCCTTTAAAAAGGAGCTCATAGTCGTGGGTTTTAATGCTGAAGAAGGACCTCAGGTGAGCTAGTTAAAATATAAAATTGTAACTAAGGTGAAGGTAGACAAAGTAGGAGGTGCTTCTATACCATTTGACTACCCCTTTTAAGTTGCTTTCTAAAGTCTCCAATCACTTTCACTTCACTTTAATATTTACGTTTCAACCCCTTGTAAAAACTTTGATAAAATTTCACCAATTGTTATTAAACCAATATTTTACACCTATATATATATGATGGGACTATGCATAAAATGAGGATTGTTACATATATGCTCTCTAAAATGTAGAGGGTGGAGTCTCAATAAGCATTTCAAAACTACCGACAAATGTCCTCCTCGAATTGGATCGTCGAACCTCCTATATGTTGAACAAAGTTGTTTGTACTGTTTTGAGCCACAACCTTCATGCATTTTTTATCCCCACTTCTTCCTCGATGTGCCAAAGATGGTTGATATTGACGTTGTAGTCTTGTTGGACAATTTCTACAATGGAGAGAATTTTCCAATCAGACTGACTTCTAAACCTTTCCTTGTACTTATGCACAACCCAATTTGTTATTTTCCATCAATCACGCACATGTATGGATATTATTGTATGCCTTTATTTTATATGTAGGTTTATTGTGCATATTAGATGCATGCAATACACCCGTTTTCACATAATGTTGTTAACCATGTCTTCTCATTTTTTATAAATTACACGTTGTGCTCATTCTATACTACATAACCAACAATTAATTCTTTAATGTCTGCTAGTGACGCAAACATCATTCTCAACTCAGCATGTGTTCATGTAGATGTGAATTACGCCCACTGTTCTTTGGAATCTGAATCTCACCCGTGAAGTGAGTGAAGTTTTTCTTCAAGACTTGTTGATATTGACCCCTTTACTATTTCACTACTCTCATCTCTTCCACTGTCACTATCAAGCCCGTGCTCATCAGCCTCAACCTCACTTTCAACCTATATTTTTAGGTACATATCTCCATCTAGACTACGAACCATATAGAATCAAAGAAAATAATTAAGAAATGCAAAACACTCTATTACGATGCATTTCTTTGTATGAGACATAATTCAATAAACATAGACCAAATTGCCTTAATTCAAGCATAGATCACATGACATATTTCTGGAATAAACAGAGAAAAGCATAGAAATGGGATATTTTCATGACAAACATGACATTTTCCAAGATCAGAGAAATGAAAATTTTCATTCTAACGTTTACTTAAAAAGTCTAGCCGCGGTGAGAGAGTGAGATCAAAAAGGTAAAATGAGGAACATATTTTAGGGCAGATTATGAAACGGAGGAGAAAATGAGATCAACAAATCACCTTCACCGTGGAGTTACAAGTGAGGTAACTCTTACCCTAACTGAGGAGAATATATATAGAAATAATGGGAAGAGAGCGAGAGAGCTAGAGAGCGAGAGAGCCAGAGACGAGAGAGCGAGATAGCTAGAGACATGAGAGAGCAAGATAGCCAGAGACAGAGGACTAGTTAGGGCATAATGACGAAGAGAGAGAGAGATAAAGACAAGTATCCTAATTTTTAACAGAGTTTTGACGGATTAATAACGGTAAGATATTTGTTAAAATAATGTTAAGTTAGTTGCAAATAGCACCATAATACAAACAGCCAGAGAGAGAAAGAGTACAAAATCTGGTAAGGAGAGTGCTCTCTCCCCTTTCGGTGAATTTTGGGCAATTTTTTGACGGGTCTCTCAAATTTTGCTGAAGGCGCCAGATCCCCGCTGCTCTCTTGTTGTTTTCTCTCAATCCGTGTTGACTGTAACTCTCGAGTTTGCTTTGTTGGTTGTTCTACTTGTTCTTCTTGTTTTCTCCCTCTCGTCAGAATCAGAGAATCACTGCAGAAGTAGTCGTCTTGCTCAGTCGTTATAACTTTCAGTGGGGTTGTCACCGGCTAGCCGTTACTGTCGCCGGCTGGCCGTTACTGCCGCCGGCTAGCTGATACTGTCGCAGACTAGCCGTTTCTGGCTCTCGACAGAAAAAGTTTCACGCCTCCGGCAACTTCGAGCTAATATTTGGACTTCTTCCAATCTCAAGATCAAAGTTTTAAAGAACTTTGGTGACACCCAGCTGATCTTCAACAGAACCAGTCACGTCGTTGCTGACCTTTCCGACTAACTCTGACTCCTGTTTTCTGACCATCTCTCGAGCAGAAAACTTCTTGCTGGTAACTAATAGCTGAAGCAAGCAGTTCTTCTCCGCAGTGGCGAAGACATTAAAGAAAATCTCAGCATCCCCCTTGCTGCCGGCTTTGACCTTATCAGAATGACCATCTCATGTGCAGGAACCTATCACGAGCAATGAAAATTTCTCCAAAATTTTGGTCACGTCCGATCCCCTAACCTCCACTACTTCCGACAATACCCACTGTGCCCACAACTTGCTCGACAAAATGCCTCAATTAGGATCTGAGCCTAAAATTTCTGAATTTTCTCGAACCTATGCAGACATGATAAAAAAAAAGCCGTAATGTTGGTCATGGACACCAATTAGCCTACAATCCATCGGAAGAAGAAACCATCCAAATCTCCCCCAATGAAGTCCTCGATGTTAGGAAAACTTTGGGATATGCCTTGGTCGGCTATTTTCCCTCCCGGGACCTGGGAAAAGAAGGACTCAAACGTCTAATTGATTCTTGGAAAATTTCTGTGAAGGTGATACCAAACACAAATGGATGGATTACTTTTATCTTCGAATCAGCTTTCGATTGTGAAAAGGTTCTAAGCGGAGGGCTTTATTCGGTGTATGGTCGATCTCTTTTGCTCAAGGTCATGCTAGACTGGTTTAATTTCGGAGAGGACAAAATTAAATCGGCTTCTATTTGGGTAACGTTTCCAAACTTGCCTTTAGAATGTTGGAGTGACCAAATATTGAGCACAATTCCAAGATCGGCAAACCTATCATGACTGACTTGTTGACCAAAACTTTGGGCCGGATCGGATATGAAAGGGTGCTAATTGATGTCAATGTCTCCAAAGAACTAGTGAGAGAAGTAAAACTTATAGCCACAAATGGAAAGACATTCACTCAAATGGTCACATTTGAGTCGGACCCCGGGTATTGTTACCATTGCCATACAATCGGGCACCAAATCTGCAACTGCAGACTTTTGGTTGAAGTTAAGGACCAAATGACATGCTCCGGACCAACCTTCAAGGAGACGGCCCGCCCAGAGTTGTGACCTGAGCTCGAGCTCGGGCTTATGCTAACAAGGGTGTTCTTTTTGTAGGTAGTTTGCTGCAAGGAATCACTAATTGGGAGCCCATCTTGGAGGACCAAGAAGCACCAAAGAATCTCATTGCATGGACCATCTCGAAGGAACCCGAGGGAGGAGGTGACAAAAATCACCAAGACCCGAAAGTCTAACCGAGTGAAGGGCGACCAAACCAGCATGAAGGAAGCCTTCCCAAGAGGGGGATCACTTTATTTTATTGTCATTTCATCTTGTGTTGATGTTAGGCCTTAGTGGACTCATGAGCCCGTGTGTTGTTTTTGAGAAGGCCCGGTTGGTTTGGAGTTTCCATGGGTTGCATGGAAACCGAGTCTAGGTGGTTTTTTTGTGGGTTTTGTTGTAGTTTATTGAGGCAGCCGACCTTCCCTCTCTCTAATGGGTGGAAGGCATGTCTGAAGGCGTGGATTCAAGCTTGGTGGGGGACCAAGACAAGCCCTACCCAAATCGGGTAAAGTCTAGGAATGGTAACCTCTCATGCACTTTTGTGTTATGTCCTTTTTCGGGTAAGGCAACTTGTTGCCCTCCGATTGGTCCTTTGCCCTGGCTGTTGTTTGTATGTTTAAGCCCTCATTTAAGGCATTTGGAAGGCTGATTGGAATTGAAGAATTTTCTTTCAAGGTAGCCTTCTCCTTGATCCCTTTTCCGACTCTCTAGCTTCCGGCCTCGGTGAGTCATATCTAGTTTTCGGGAACTAGCTTAGTGTTGGCCTCCTTCCGAGCTAGGAGGTTAAACTGTGCTACACTCTCCAACCACATCGTGGACCTCAAGGTGAGAGTGTAATCCCCGAGCTCCTCCTCCCGTTCAACCATTCTTCACCACTCTTTCACCGGACCCTCCCCTTTCTTGCTCCCTTTTACAAACACCTAGAAACCACCCAGACAACCCTCTGCATAACTTCCAATCCCCTTGAGCTTGATCCCTCATTTTTGGAGGATAAGCTTCTACTTTATCCATCGACTAACATTAAAATCTCATTTCCAAAGTCCGTATGCAACCGGAGATCCACTCTGCTCATTAATGCCCATTCATGGCCCTCTTTCCTTGTTTATCCTCACCCAATAACCATTTTATTCCACATTCCCCTAAGTGAATCGTGTCACCAAACCTTAGCTAAAACTCCCCACACGTCTCCCAAACATCAGAAAAGTTCCCAGCCTACCCTGGTTTACCCGGGAATGAAAACCCCCTCCACCTTCCCCAACCCAGCTATCCTTAGCCACCAAATTACCCGAGCCAGCCACTCCCCCTCTTCATCTAGCGATTACTCATCGGATCTCCCATCAAACTTGATGGCATCGATTGACATTGGATCCTAAGACACAGTTGTAGCCAAAATCTCATCCGCTTCTCTTCAATCCATACCTCCTGATTCGGAAGATCAATCTTCCTTAAAAATTAAAAAATCCCTCATGACTCGTGAAGCCAAAAGCCAGAAACAATTAGTACCCGAAAAATTAGGACACACAATCCTGAAGGTCCCTCCCCTTCCCCCCACATGATCCTTTCAGCTAGGAATATTAAGGGTTTCAACTTGCCCCTAAAGCAGGATGAGGTCATCCACCTCATCAAAGATTCCAAAATCGATGTTATTGGTTTGCTTGAAACCAAGACTTCCCCCGAGAAAATTTCCAGTTTTGTGGCTAGCAGTCACATTGGTGTACTTTGGAACTCATAAAATCTAGAGTTTGATTTATTGGAATCTCATCCCCAAGCTATCCACTCTACCATTGAATGCAAAGTCAACAAACTTTTCATCCTTGCCTCTTTTGTCTATGGCATTCATTCTATCATGGACATAAGAGGTATATGGAATAATCTAGCTAATGCTAACTCTCTCCCTTCCAAGCCCTAGCTAATCATGGGGGATTTCAATGCGGTTCTATCTCCAGAAGATTGCAAAAGCGATGTTCAAGTCTCTAATAGAGAAATGAATGATTTCAAAGATTGCTGCTCCAATATAGGACTTACGGACCTCCCTTCTTCTAGTAGTTTTTTCACTTGGTCTAATGGCAGGGTGTGGTCTAAATTAGATGGAGCCCTTGTTAACAATGACTAGCTGTTAAATTGCCCACATGCTGAGGCTAAATTCCTTCCCTCAAGTCTCTCAGATCATACACCATGTGTTGTATCCACGCACGACTCTAATCCTCTAGGTAAGATTCCTTGGAAATTTTACAACATGTGGGCTGACCATGATCGTTTCCTTGACATTGTTGACTCTCTATGGAAGAGGCCGGAATATGGCAATCACCAATACATTCTAAGATCAAAGCTCAAAAGCCTTAAATGTGGCCTCAAAGAGCTCAATGACATTCATTTCTCTCACATCTTTGCTACGGCTAGGAAAGCTAAGGAGGTCCTAAAAACGCTCAAGAAAAATTTCTATCTAGTTCTTTTAGTCCCGATTCTCCCCCCACCCTCTCGGACCTCAAGAACAAAATGATCAATCTAAGCAAAGCAGAAAAGTGCTTCTACCAACAGAAGGCTAAGTACAAATATCTACTAAAGAGTGATAAACCTACAAAATTCTTTCACTCTCTCGTCAAAAGAAATGCTAAGCGGAACTTCATAACATCTCTCGTGAAATCTGACGGCTCATCCACCTCTTCATTAGCCCAAGTCTTAGATGAGTTACTAAGTGACTTTAGAAATCTGCTGGGAATAAGAGAATGCTATACTCCCATGGATCCAAACGTCATCAAGATGAGCCCATTGATTTCTTTGGACCTTCATACTTCTCTAACCAAAGTCGTCTCCTCAGATGAAATCTACATCGCCCTGCGTAGTATTGACAATGATAATGCCCCGGCCCCGATGGATACACTTCAAAGTTTTTCAAAAAACCTGGGACATAACTGGCAAGGATTTTGTATAAGCTATTCAGGAATTTTTCGCTTTTGGTCGCCTTCTGAAGCAATGAAACCACACAATAATTGCTCTAATACCTAAAAAGAGCCATGCACCGGAGGCCAAAGACTTTAGGCTCATTTCCTGCTATAATGTCTTCTACAAGGTCATTGCCAAAATCCTAGCAGTTAGATTTTCTATGACCTTGGATGCTATCAGTGATCCTGCTCAAGCTACCTTTATCAAAGGTAGAAATATGATTGAAAATATAGATCTTATGCAGGAGCTCATCAGGAAATACAATATTAAACGAGTTTCCCAGATATCTTTGTAGCTTAGATCGTCGAATGTGTTTCGACCACATCTTATTCAATCTCGATCAATGGCAGATTGCATGGGTTTTTCTTGGGTGCCAAAGGTCTAAGGCAATGGGACCCATTATCTCCTTATCTCTTCGTCATTTGCCTTGAGTACCTCTCCAGACTCGTCCGTTGCAGGCTTCTCAACTCAGGATACAAATTTCATCCAATGTGTAAACCATTAGGGCTCACACATCTTGCCTTTGATGACGACCTCCTTCTACTTTTTACGGGGGACTCCATTTACATCTAATTCATCATTTCGTGTCTTGCAGATTTCAGAAAGGTCTCCAGACTTCGGATGAATTTCCTCAAATCTAAAATTTATTCCATTGGAATTAAGGATCATGATCTTCGAAAAATTCTTCGATCCGCTAATCTTGACCTGGGCAAAATGCCTTTATGCTATCTTGACATTCCCCGTGCTACAAAGAAGCTTAATTCAAATAATTATGACAGTCTTATCTGTAAGCTCAAGAACTATGTTGATAGTTGGAGTGTCGTCACTCTCTCCTACGTCAGAAGCGCTGAGCTTATTAAATCTATCTTACTAGGGGTGTAATATTTTTGGATATCAATATTTAATTTTCTGGCCTCAATTCGCCTTAAGATAGCCCAAATTTGTCGAAACTTCCTCTAGGGAAATCCAACTCAAACATTGCTTGGTCAGATTCTTGCCTCCCTAAAGAAGAAGGAGGCCTAGGTTTTCGAGACCTTGAGACATGAAATATAGCCCTTCTATCCAAAACACTCTGAAATATTCATGGAAGGAAAGACACATTGTGGTACAGGTGGATCCAACACTTCTACATCAAACAAGTTGAATTTTGGGATTAGAAGGTTGGATATCGCGCCTCTCTCCTCTTTAGGAAACTCCTGCAAATTTGTGATATCATCAAGGACAAGTCAGGATCTAAGAAATTAGCTGAAGCAAATCTCACTGCTTGGAAACTTGGATCCCAAAATAAAAGACTTTCCGAAGTCTACAATTTCTTCTGACCTTCAGCCCCTAGAAAGCCCTGGTGTAAAGTATTGTGGACGTGTGGTCCAACCCCCAAGCACTCCTTCATTCTTTGGCTCGCAGCCCTGGGTCGGTTGAAAACCAAAGACAAACTTACTTTCCTAGGAATCGAAGATTCTTGTGCTTTCTGCGGCCTTCATCTGGAATCTGCCTCACACCTCTTCTTTTCATGGTATTTTTCTTCTACCGTTTGGATCACCATCAAGCACATCCAGAAACATGTTTTCCCTTGCTAGCGGTATAAAATGGACAGTTAAAGAAGCCAAGAAAAAGAACTCCAAAAAGCTCTAACCCTTAAAATATTTCTATTATCCACAGTTTACCACTTGTGGGTTGCCCGTAACTCCCGTACTTTTGAGGAAAAGTTTGATCATCCTGACTTGGTGATTAAACGTATAGAGCTTCATGTTGTCAAACTCCTATATTCACACTATCCATATCTTTTAGCTAGGATTGAATCTCCCTTAG
This sequence comes from Begonia fuchsioides, assembly GCA_003255005.1. Taxonomy (NCBI): domain Eukaryota; kingdom Viridiplantae; phylum Streptophyta; class Magnoliopsida; order Cucurbitales; family Begoniaceae; genus Begonia; species Begonia fuchsioides. The sequence continues at coordinate 299,112 of QAOC01053278.1, read as the reverse complement.
ACTTTCGACCCCAAATCCACAAACCATAGACCTCATTTTGGCCTTCCACCTCCTAGATCATTTGTCCAAAGGGTTCAGTATGTTTTGTTGTGTTTTCTAATATCACTATTGTTTTGCTACTATTGCTTTATTACAGGTGCTATTGTAACCTTGTTTTAATAGTAATACGTTGTAGAACCGATTTGTGTTTTTATATCGGATATATAGTTGGTTGTCTATGATGTGATGTGCGAGGCGCCAATGTGTGGCTTCCCTGCTCCATATATACTATCATTTTGCCTTAACTTTGGTCTTCTGCTGGATGAGTTGCTAACCTGTAGCTTCCTCTCTTTGGGGTGAGGTTCTAGCGGAAAAGTGTAAACTTTTTTTGATCAATATAATTTACTTATCTAAAAAAAATAGTGATATATACCCTTTACTTGATTCATTATTCAGATAAAACAAGAAAAATCATTGATAACTTACTAAGCAATAAATGTATGAATGAAAACAAAAATCAATTTCACCGTTAAATTGTGAAGTGAGTAGTGAATTTAATAATAAAAAAAACTAATATTATCTAGGTAACACACCAAAAAGTTAAGCTATAGCTCAAGAAAAAAATTGTTCAACTCATTGTCCTATTTTCGTGAGCCTCTATTATTAATCCAGCTAAGTTGACAAAAATAAACTAATTTTATGTTATAAGCCCAAAATTCAATTTTTATTATAAAAAATCGATCACAACTAGACCAAAGTTTTGGTTTTGATCCGGTTTTGTGATCCGAGCAGATTTTGTACACCTCTTACACAATACTCCTTCCATCTAGACATTAAACTCTCTTTTGGTTGGCCTAGCCCGTAACCTTATCAATTTGGACTGGAACGGTAGGTTTGTGATCGATTCTAGTCTTAGTTTTTAAAAATAATTGGATTATAAGTTAAAAAATGACCTAAACTCTTATGAAACTCTAGCCAAAACAAAATAAAACACAATATAAATCAGACATCAGTTCCAAATCCAAATCGATAATTCAAAACTCAACTAAATATAATAAAAATAATTTTTTTTTAATTTTATATTTGTTTATTTAAATGTAGAATCCGTCATAGAAAAACTAAAAGCGCATATTATTTCACATTTTCAATTCTAATTCATCCTAAGACCAGATCAAATCATGTTCACCCCTACTCGTATTGATGGACAATACATTCTTCGAAAACCCTCCTAAAATCCCAATTGATGTTTCAGTCTACTATTTTGGGTCTATACTTGTAGCGGTTGTCAAAATCAAGCCTAATAAGATTTTCCCAAAGAAAATGTCAACTCGGGCTAGCTCACAAGACATAAGCCATCCTTCAAGAGTCGAGCGATCCTAACAAGCTTTAACGCATCGAACATAAAAGACTAAATATACATAAATGCTATCGTCTTTTCATAGAACTAGTATTAGGGAAAGAAAATCTTACCATTTTAAATTTAAATAGTCAAAATTGAAAGTTTATAATTACCAATAATATATTTTTTGTGTCATAAAAAATATGTTTTAACATATTTATGTTGCATTAATAAGTATAGTCTCTAATTTAGTATATTAAAATAGTTTTTAATATATTTTTATAATGATTGTATGTATTTGGATAGTTTAGACTTGGTTGACTTGAGGCTGACAAACTTATTAAAGTCAAATATTTTAAAAAAAAACTCATCAAACTCATTAATTCGAGCTTGGTAGAGTCGACAAGCTCTGCTAAAAAAACCCTAAGCTAAGCTCTACTCAATAGAGCCATCTCGTTTGACAATATTAAACCCAGCCTAAGGGATGGCCGTTAAATCTCTTCCTTGGATTTCTACATCATCGTTAAGAAATTCAGAATATCCATTTTAAAAGCTCATTTTTCATAACTATACACGATAGGATGGCTGTCAACAACGCTTGCGGAGAGTTGCTTCCAGGGTGTATCAATGACACGATTATAATAATCATGGGAGTCATATGACGCATAAAACTCTCATACAGCTACAAGGTAAGCAAATGTTAAATGCCATATCTGTCAAAAACTAAATTCGCCAAATAATGGGTGTCATTTGACCTGTTGCACAACTCAAAAGATGTGGCTCTCTGAATCTGGTAACTTGATTCCCCTAAGTGGGTGTCGTTTCACTCGCTTCAAATCAAAACCAGGAATGAAAAGATAGAGTAGTATCCTTCAATTTAAACGCATGAAATATTTACTATGTAAATTTCTGGAAACAGACCTCTAATGGCTATTTTCATCAGACAGCTGTGTGGAAATAGCTCCTAATAAGTTCCGAGACAACATGGTTTTGGAATTTCAAAGCCAGATCCCCAGTACACAATGGAGCTGCTAGGATTCTGTCACTCCCCACAATGAAAGAAATGGGAAGAAAAATAATAACACAGGGAAACATTAACGGGAACTTTACTCTCACAAGGCATCACGAGCTGCAATTCAGCATGTAATGGCATCCGAAAGAGAGGATATCTCCATCTCAAGAACAGTTATTTTGAAATGCTGAATCAAAAAACAAAAACCAAAGGAAATCATAAGCACATAGAGGTTTCAATCTAGAAAATTGACAGAAAAATGACCAGATCATTAAAAATAGGTCACAACCTTTTGTATTTGAGCAAGGTTTGCTCGTTCTGCTAGTTCCTCCAACTCTATTTCCTTACCATGTACAAGTTTCGCAACAGCTTTCATCTACTTGAATTTTTTAAAAGATTTAAAAATATTTGGCGGCACACGAATCGGTACAAAAATTTGTTAGACGAAATATGTATGATATTGGTATTACCTCGTCAGGAGAACTATTAAAACGAGCAGCTAGGATGTAAGTGGAGCTCTCTGAAATTCCACATCTCTTCAAGGATTCTGTGATCTAGTCATAATCACACTAAGAGAGTCAAAACAAATATCATTAAACAGGACAACAACAAAAAGTATAATAAAAAATCTGCAAGTCTACATGCTTCGATCCAGAATAATTGTAAACTAGCTCTGAATGAGAAGTGCGAGTTGTAAGCGACTCCCTTGATTTGGCCACAATTGTCTCTTATGAGTTGCAGCCAGAACAGGAAATACATCTGGAATCTGATGCATAACTTGAGAAAGTAAATATCCAAGAACAGCTGAGCCTTAAATGACAGTCCAAATAAGAAAAAAAGAAACAGAGAATTTACGAGTGAAGCATTGAGAAATGCAGCCTCTGGCTTCAATGTCCCAGCTTGCATGGAATCGAGAAGCTTCCTGCCCATCAATCATTTCTGTAAGATGTCTTTTATGTATCAAACATAATTCGATACATGCCTAAATATGAAAAAAATTAACATAAATAGGCAATCAGCTACATAAATGCTATGCATAATGGTTTCACCAAAAAGTTAATCCATGTGAATAAGTTTCAACATGATAGTCAACGGATTTCAAATTTGACATCGTACTCGCACACAATATAGCATTAGGGTAGAGGCATGAAGTCCATTCAAATTCATGATTCAATTTTACATCAGGGATAACCTCTTGATGGAGGGAGTTAAGAAAAAACAATACACACAAAAGAACCTTTAAAAAGGAGCAAATAAGAAACTGTCTAACCCATCAAAAAGTTAATTACCAGAATTAACTATATCTTGAAATTTTATGTTCCAATGAAGCTTTGTCTTGTGCGCCTTGGCTGAATAATCCAAGAAATATAAGGAACTCACTCACACATCAAAAGTAGGAAATTTTCACACACTAACTCTTATTTAGCAAAATGGCAGAGAATGACAGAATTAAATTTTTCCACCATTAGCTCTTTTAATGAAAATCTAAGTCAGTTATTATAAAAGAAGCTCGCACGAGACGGACGGAAAGAGTGATGGCTTATCAACATTCTAAAGCAGTTGAAAATGTTTTTGCCCAACTAATGCAGAGCAGTCTGGCAAGGACCGAGACTATTTTGATTCAGTTTACTTTTTTCGGTATTCGTGTCTGGGGAGCGTTAAATAAACAGGAAGCTACAAGACCAAGGGCGTGCGTCCTGTTATCTTCGTTGAAACTTGCAGAGATCAACCCCTTCCATCCCCTACCATGAACCTCCATTACTGCTTTTTTCTTCTTTTTATCTCTATTATAACGCTAATCAAATTCAGTACACGCATTTCTATTTCTTCCGTCATCATTTCCATACTGCAATCCTTCAATTGGGTTCCATTTTAATGGTTTTACAGAGCAGGTGAAATCCGATACATTGGGATACCTCACCGAAACGTATTACAGTGTGCTTAGTTCAATAATGTTCCGAAAGTTACCAAAAAAACATTAGTTCGTATCTTCTAATACACCAAAAAAAACCAGCACAAAATGAAAAAATAACCTTCTACCATTCCCCAACATCCTGGCAGGCATAATGAGAGAAGAGAGAGAGTGAGTGTACTTAGCGTTGGCGACATCAGTGAAAAGGGCAAGAGAGAGAGTATTTCCATTGATGTCAAAGACCTTCATAGCTGCTTCTGCTTACACGAAATCAGTAGGCCGCTGTAATTCCCGGCGGAAGACGAAGACGAGGAAACCAACCCTAATAAAACGTAACCCTTAGCAAGTACCTTTAGTCTTTAGGTGGTTCGGTTTCTGTAGAAACCGATGTGGACCAGGCCATCTACTGCCACCGTCCATGCAAGGGCTTCTCAAGATCTTAACCTTAACTTCACTTCACTTCGTCTCTCCGTGGCTAGGATGATGGTGATCTGGGCAGCTAATTATAATTCTCTTTCTATTTTTAGTGTTTGCCATTCTTATACGTTTCATCCTCGTAAATCTTTTCACTTCAAAATGTTGGAATTGGATTTATTGCAAGTGCCGCACACGTTTACAATTTTTGAATTTAAAAATATTAGTTTTTTTTGGATGAATTGCTAAATGCTGCAATTTCAATTGTGTGACGAACAAATTTGATTAGGAGTTCAACATAGTGAAGCATGAATAAAGAACAATTATATGAAGAATAATGTATTCGTGTAGCACCCGCCGTCACAGAATACAGAACTGCAACATTCATTTTATTCACTTAGATTAGAGTTTACCCTAAAACCATAGGGTAACTGATCATATAATTACTATCTATTAATTTTGTATATCATCTTCTCTCGTATCTCTCAAAATCAATCACAATCTGCTCCAACTATCTTGTTACTTCATTTTTGTTTTACTTTCTTTTTAACGTTGGACAAATATGGAGAGGACAGTGGATGTAATTTTATGCTCAAACATGACTATTATATTTGACATTTGTATTAAGAGCTTATATTCTTGTGTAACAAATCCATCCTCCGACCTTTAATAATACTTCTAGCCTTTCACAACTTTCCCCTAGAGCATAGAACCGTCAAGTTTGTTTTGTACATTTTAAATTTTACTTTTTCATTTGTTAATTCTTCTAACCAAGTAGTATGAAGTTTGTCACTCCTAAACAATAGGGTAATTGATCATTTACGTTGGTACTTTAGAGATAATTACTATATCTATTAGTTTGTATGCTTGTCTCCCAGTTCTCTCTAGATTCCATTTCCAAACGATTGCAAGACGTAGAATGATTATATCCCTGAGCTTAATTCTAATAAATCCCAACAGTCACGTACGATGCATTATTTCCCATCAACATAGCACCCTTTTTCACGAGCTCAAACGTAAAAAAACCAATCTCTATTTAGAGACAAGAAATGTGCACGCTGAATCAATAATCCACTCCTTAGATAATATTGAGTTTCCATCCGCCACTAGAAGATCTCAGTCTTCTTCACTTTGATTTTCCTAGACAACAACTACTTCACCAGACTTCTCTAGTTGCTTTCCCTCATAATCATTCTCTTCTTTTCTTTTATTTTGCAACTTATAACACTCTGCTTTCATTTTTTCTAATAGAAAAAACAAATTTTGTTTTTTTCTTAGACTTTGATCGGCCGCTTGAACTTTTTCTAGCACTACTACCTCTATTAAACATTTTTGTTGCTTTTTCTTGAATCACTAGACCCTCTACATTGTTTCAAAGTCTGAAACTCTATCTCCTTGAACTTAGTCAAACATTTTTCACTGAACAATCCTCTGCCAAATTATGAGAATATAATCGGTGCTTCAGATGCAGATTGCTTGTCAATGTTTTGTGTTAGCATATGTATATAATGTGTATTTCTATTAAATATTAGTGAGAGTATAAATAGTAAAATATATTGCAATTATTTTTATGATTGACAATACAAAAACAGAAAACCTTTTCTCTATTTTCGTCTCTGCCTCTGTTCTCTTCCGTCTCTGAATTCTAACTTGGTATCAGAGCTTTAAGGAAATAGATCCCTCAAGTCCGTCAATGGCTTCACCCTCTGCCTCTTCTTCCTCCCTCCCTCTCTTTCCCTCTGTGAACCAGTCTCTTACAATTAAACTGGACTCAACCAATTACATTGTATGGAAGGCACAACTCCTGAATATTGTCATCACCAATGACCTGGATGACATTCTTGAGAGCTCCAATCCTCATCTCGAATCTCTGGCATCCCTCGAACCAAATCCAGAGTATTCCCTGTGGCAGCGTTACAATCCACTTGTTATGTCGTGGATGTTCTCCTCCCTCTCCGACGATATCTTGCCTCAAATCGTCTGCTACACCTCAGCTGCTGATATTTGGAAAGCCCTTAAGCGAATGTTCGCTTCATCCTCTCTAGCTAGAATCAATGATTTGCGGAACCAGCTTCACACAATTTCAAAAGAAGGTCTAACAGCTACAGTTTATATCCAAAAGCTTACCTCCATCTGCAATACTTTGGCCGCCATTGACGAGCCGGTCTCCTATAGGGACAAAGTCCTTTACTTTCTCGGTGGTTTGGGCACCGAATACAACCTATTTGTGACTTCCATCACCGGACGCACTGACCAACCCTCAATCGAAGACATCCATAGTCTGTTTTTAAGCTACGAGTTTCGCCTGGAAAAACAAAACTCGGCTGCCATCCTCTCGCGCCCCCTTCAAGCCAACGCCGCGGTCGTCGTTCCCGTTCAGGCGAACGTCGCCTACCACCAGGGCCCCCGCAATCGCCCCAGTTTTTGCCACAACTTCCTCCCATCTTTCAGCCAAAATCTCCAAAATCTTGGCCAATTCCATAATAACCCGCAGCAACAGGTTTTCCCTTATAATCCAACCCATTCTTTTCAAAATAACCAAAGACCACCAAATTTTAACCCATCTGATCCAATTGCTTGGAAAAACCAGCGACCAAATGGTTTTTATAAACCAAGGTGTCAAATTTGCAATAAATTGGGACATAAAGTCCTCACCTGCTATTTTCTCCAAAATACTGCGTCTCACACATTTCCTTCCCCTCCAGTTAACCCACAAGCAAACTCAGCTGGAATTCTTCCATGGTTTCTGGTATCTCTAGCTCTCAATCATGGATGCTCAATTCTGGCGCAATCCATCATTTGACGCCTGACTTATCGCCTTTGCTCAATCCGGTTCCTTACAATGGCTCTTCACAAATTTTGACTACAAATGGTATGAAACTTCCGATTGGTCAATTAGGTCATTCTGTTATTCCTACAACGTCTAAACCTCTCTTGTTGAAATCTGTCTTTCACTCTCCTTTGCTATCTCATAAATTGCTTAGTGTCACTCGCCTTTGCTGAGACAATGCTGTTTTTGTTGAATTTCATTCAAACTTTTTTCTTTTTAAAGATCGGATCACCCGGCAAACATCCTCCGGGGACACTTGAGTGATGGTCTGTACCGAACTCCATCTACCCTCTCTGCCGAGCCAACTTCTGCCCTTACAGCAACAATAGTCTCCCCTCATCCAGCTTCAAATTCTGACCTCTGGCATCTTCAGTTGGGTCATCCCGCACTATCTGTCTTAAAACATGTTTTATTGTCTTGTAATGAACCCTTTGTTAAGTCTTGTGAATCTGTTTTGTGCAAGGCTTGTCAAATGAGTAAATCTCATAGACTTCCTTTCTCTTTGTCATATTCTAATGCAAAATTTCCTTTTGAACTGGCACATTCTGATATTTGGGGTCCGTCTCCGGAACCATCTGTTACGGGAGCCCGCTATTTTCTTTTGTTTGTTGATGACTGCACTCGATTTACTTGGATATTTTGTTCAAAATCAATTTGGTTGCTCCATCAAAATTTTACAATCCGATTGGGGTGGAGAATTTCAATATCTTACATCAATTTTTACATCCCTTGGTATTCATCATCGTGTCTCTTGTCCATACACACCAAATCAAAACGGTCGTGTTGAACGAAAAAATCGACATGTAGTGGAAACAGGTTTAGCCCTTTTATTTCATTCCTCAAATCCCACTCATTTTTGGCCATATGCTTTCCAATCGTCAACTTATCTCGTAAATTTTATGCCATCACCGATTTTAAATTTCAAGTCTCTTTATGAGTGTTTGTTTAATAAACTTCCTCCTTTTTCTTCCTTGCAAGTTTTTGGTTGCCTTTGTTATCCTTATCTTCATCCTTTTAACGAACATAAACTTCAACCTCGATCACTTCCTTGTGTATTTCTCGGGTACAGTTCTCACCACAAAGGTTATGTGAGAATTAATCCAATTTCCAATCGTAAATATATCACTCGACACATTACATTTGACGAACACATATTTCCTTTTGCCACACACTCATCTATTTCATCCCACTCCCCACCCTTTTCGTTCACCATTCAAACTCTACTGACACGCTCAGGGTTAGGAGGTGTCGGGAGGAAAGGGGACAAATTGGAAGACAAGGCAATCTGCCGAGAACAAGGAGGACTGGCAGTACAAGAGATAGTGAAAGACTTCTACACAACTTTCAATACGGAGAGTCTGAGAATGAGAAAATTGGCAGAAATCAATTTCAATGAGAGAGGGAGAGAATGCAAGTGGTTAGACAAAAAAAACACGGGTAGATTAAAAGATATGAGAGATTAAAATGCAGTTGACAGATTGGTCAGATTTCAGGTACTCGAGTGAAGGACAGTGAAAAGATGAGGGCACAACTCCTAAATGGAAGAAATAGGGGACACAATGAAAGACCAATTATTTTAAGACACGAATGAGGAACTCACAGACCAAATATCATAACATTAGCACACGGCAACACAAGTTGGCACGGGGGTGGCTTTTGATGCACAAAATCCACCCGATAAAGAAATAACAACAACAAATAACACCAAACAACAAAAGATCCTAAAACAAATGGGATGGAGTGAGGGCTATAGGACTTCCAAGCTTGCCTTAATCCTAATCAAGTGAGGAGGAAGGTTGGTACAAAGGCTTAGTGATCCTAACAAAAATCACCAACACTAAAGACAATCCATAACAAAGGATATTACTCACCTTTGGATGAAAAATCCGTGAGAAAAAAAAAGGAGAGGAGCTTCAAGCTTCTTCTTTTATCCAATCTTTTTTTTGCTTACAAATGACGAGGGAGGAGAGTTTTGATACTCTCTCCAATTACATCAAAAGAGAAAAACCAAAAAGAAACAGAAATAGGACTAATGAGTGTTTAGTAGGTGTTAGGTGGAATTGGGTCCCACCAAAGCTTCCTAAACACACCACAAAGATTCTAGACTTAAGGCCACGTACCAAAACATCAACCTAAAGAAAAAAAGGCCAAGGGGAAATAGGGCTTCCCAAGTTCCAAAAAAAGGCCATGGATTTGGTTGAAAAAGAACCAAACCCTTCTCATGGTACAAACCGAACCATCAAGGCTTACAACAAAACAGCTCAGCATATTTATAATTTACAACCAACCCATGTAAGCAAAAGAAAATATCCAAGAGAAGATCAAGTGGACCATTATTGATGGACCATTCTTGCCCGGGCTTGTTGATCTCCTAGCCGAGCCCAAATTGGTGAAGATTTAGGCATGATCTGATCCATCACTTGATGGATTGTCCAATGCTCGTTGGAGTGGATCATTTGCACCCCTTTTGGACTCTTCTTGGAAGGCTTCCTCTCCGAAAATGGTTGTGGGGAAATCGGTATCCTTCGCCCATGTGATCAGACATGGCCGTGGCTCAGGTGGGAGGCTTCGGCTAGGTGGACTTTGGACACCGGTCTCCACCTTCTCCCCTCCAAACTCCCATTGCAAGCAATGTTTGGGGAGTTCCACTTCATGAAGTGTGGGGGCGTCTAAGAGATCCAATGGAGAAAATGTTATACCTGCAAAATCAACAAACATGTTAGATAGTATTCTTGCACAGCTCCGGGTTGTCACGCCCTCCGATTGTTGGTGGCTCCTGAGCATATCATCCCCTCCGGGTGATTGAGGATTTGCCCTCAAATCCATGGGCTGCTCCTCCTTATCCTCAGCCACTTCTCCCAAGTATGGTGACAGGTCTTGAACATTGAAGGAGGCCGATACTCCATAGTCCCCGGGAAGCTTCAATTTATAGGCATTCTTATTGATCTTTTCGGTGACTTCAAAGGGGTCGTCGGCTCGAGGAAGAAGCTTGGACTTTCTTTGGTTTGGAAACCTTTCTTTCCTTAAGTGCAGCCACACAAGGTCGCCAACTTTGAATTCTTCAAGGCCACGGTTCACATACTTAGCATAGGCCTCATTTTTCTTGGCTATGGCTTTTTGCACCTTAGTATGCATGGCTTGGACTTGTTTAGCCCTTAGTGCTCCATCCGGATTGGCTAATTCTTGACTCGGCAATGGGATCAAGTCCAAAGGAGTGGAAGGGTTGAAGCCATAGACAACTTAAAATGGAGAGGCTTGGGTTGAACTATGCATACTTCGGTTGTAAGCAAATTCCACAAAAGGCAATTGTGCATCCCAATCCGAGAGCCGCTTTCCCACTAAGCTTCTAAGCAATGCTCCCAATGAGTGGTTTACAACATCGGTTTGGCCATCTATTTTGTGGGCTTGACCACTTAAGCCCATTAGGGCATCTTAACCTAAATAAAAAGAGAATGGGGCTGCTAGGTTATGAGAGGGAGTGAGAGTAGCCTTGAAGAAAAATAGAGAGAAGAGAGAAATAGAAAAGGGTTGGGAGTTTTCTAACGCAGAAAAATCGATTTCTGTTTTCTCCATATTCAAGCATTGGATCGGCTTGAAATTTTGACAGTAGCTTCGTGACACACAGAGGTACGTTCTGAACGGTGAAGATTGTAATTTGTGCTTTCTAAGACTATATGTTGGGGTAAAAATGGGACTGCCATTTTTATCGTCGTTTATCCTCTATCTCTTTGTTTGTTGAATCCAAGATTGTTGTTTGATCTTGATGAGTTATTGTAATCCTCTAGTTTGATGATCTATAGAGAACTTGGTGTACCCATTATTTAACATAGTGGAGGTTTGATTCGGTGGCTCCTCGCCGTGGTTTTTACTTTCGATTTGAAGGATTTTCCACGTTAAAATATCGGTGTCTCATTTTTATTTATTGCTTGATTATTTGCTTAGATTCATTAATATTGTTGGCTTGGATTTGGTAATCTCATTTAGAACACAAGAACTTGGAGAATTATTTTTCAGGTTAAGTATCTGATCGTTTCCCAACAGTACAGGAGATAGTGAAAGACTTCCGCACAACTTTCAATACGGAGTGTCTGAGAACGAGAAAATTGGCAGAAATCAATTTCAATGAAAGAGGGAGAGAATGCAAGTGGTTAGACAAAAAAAAACACGGGTAGATTAAAAGATATGAGAGATTAAAATGCAATAGACAGAATGGTCAGATTTCAGGTACTCGGGGAAGGACAGTGGAAAGATGAGGGCACAACTCCTAAATGAAAGAAATAGGGGACACAATGAAAGACCAAATATTTTAAGACACGAATGAGGAACTCACAGACCAAATATCATAACATTAGCACACGGCAACACAAGTTGGCACGGGGGTGGCTTTTGATGCACAAAATCCACCCGATAAAGAAATAACAACAACAAATAACACCAAACAGCAAAAGATCCGAAAACAAATGGGATGGAGTGAGGGCTATAGGACTTCCAAGCTTGCCTTAATCCTAATCAAGTGAGGAGGAAGGTTGGTACAAAGGCTTAGCGAACCTAGCAAAAATCACCAACACTAAAGACAATCCATAACAAAGGATATTACTCACCTTTGGATGAAAAATCCGTGAGAAAAAAAAGGAGAGGAGCTTCAAGCTTCTTCTTTTATCCAATCTTTTTTCTACTTACAAATGATGAGGGAGGAGAGTTTTGATACTCTCTCCAATTACATCAAAAGGGAAAAACCAAAAAGAAAAAGAAATAGGACTAATGAGTGTTTAGTAGGTGTTAGGTGGAATTGGGTCCCACCAAAGCTTCCTAAACACACCACAAAGATTCTAGACTTAAGGCCACGTACCAAAACATCAACCTAAAGAAAAAAAGGCCAAGGGGAAATAGGGCTTCCCAAGTTCCAAAAAAAGGCCATGGATTTGGTTGAAAAAGAACCAAACCCTTCTCATGGTACAAACCGAACCATCAAGGCTTACAACAAAACAGCTCAGCATATTTATAATTTACAACCAACCCATGTAAGCAAAAGAAAATATCCAAGAGAAGATCAAGTGGACCATTATTGATGGACCATTCTTGCCCGGGCTTGTTGATCTCCTAGCCGAGCCCAAATTGGTGAAGATTTAGGCATGATCTGATCCATCACTTGATGGATTGTCCAATGCTCGTTGGAGTGGATCATTTGCACCCCTTTTGGACTCTTCTTGGAAGGCTTCCTCTCCGAAAATGGTTGTGGGGAAATCGGTATCCTTCGCCCATGTGATCAGACATGGCAGTGGCTCGGGTGGGAGGCTTCGGCTAGGTGGACTTTGGACACCGGTCTCCACCTTCTCCCCTCAAAACTCCCATTGCAAGCAATGTTTGGGGAGTTCCACTTTATGAAGTGTGGGAGCATCTAAGAGATCCAATGGAGAAAATGTTATACCTGCAAAATCAACAAACATGTTAGCTAGTATTCTTGCACGGCTCCGGGTTGTCACGCCCTCCGATTGTTGGTGGCTCCCGAGCATATCATCCCCTCCGAGTGATTGGGGATTTGCCCTTAAATCCATGGGCTGCTCCTCCTTATCCTCAGCCACTTCTCCCAAGTATGGTGACAGGTCTTGAACATTGAAGGAGGCCGATACTCCATAGTCCCCAGGAAGCTTCAATTTATAGGCATTCTTATTGATCTTTTCGGTGACTTCAAAGGGGCCATCGGCTCGAGGAAGAAGCTTGGACTTTCTTTGGTTTGGAAACCTTTCTTTCCTTAAGTGAAGCCACACAAGGTTGCCAACTTTGAATTCTACATCCCTTCGGCCACAGTTGGCATACTTAGCATAGGCCTCATTTTTCTTGGCTATGGCTTTTTGCACCTTAGTATGCATGGCTTGGACTTGTTTAGCCCTTAGTGCTCCATCCGGATTGGCTAATTCTTGACTCGGCAATGGGATCAAGTCCAAATGAGTGGAAGGGTTGAAGCCATAGACAACTTAAAATGGAGAGGCTTGGGTTGAACTATGCATACTTCGGTTGTAAGCAAATTCCACAAAAGGCAATTGTGCATCCCAATCCGAGAGCCGCTTTCCCACTATGCTTCTAAGCAATGCTCCCAATGAGCGGTTTACAACTTTGCTTTGGCCATCTGTTTGGGGATGGAAGGAGGTGCTAAACAACAACTTAGTCCCAAGCTTTCTCCACAAGGTCTTCCAAAAAGAACTCAAGAATTTTGTGTCTCGGTCCGAGACAATTGTGGTTGGAACCCCATGAAGCCTAACAACCTCCTTGAAAAACAACTCGGCCACTTGATTGGCATCGTCGGTCTTGTGGCAAGCAATGAAGTGCGCCATCTTGGAGAAGCGGTCAACAACCACCATGATGGCCTCTTTACCTCTAGGAGTCCGAGGTAATCTCAAGGCAAAGTCAATGCTCACATCCACCCATGGTTGAGAAGGTACCGGCAAGGGCATGTACAAGCCTTGTGGGAGCACGCAGCTCTTAGCCTTTTTACACACAATGCACCTCTCTATGTACTTGCGCACCTCCTTGCTCATGTGTGGCCAAAAGAAATTTTCCTTCAATGTCTCTAGGGTTTTCTTCTCCCCAAAGTGTCCGGCCAAGCCTCCACCATGAGCTTCCTTTACTAGAGATTCTCGAAGGCTACATTTGGGAATGCAAAGCTGTTCACCCCTAAATAGATAACCGTCCGCCAAATGATAGGCACAAACTTCTTTGTTCAAACACTTTTCAAACCACTCCTTGAAGTTGGGGTCCTCTCGGTAAGTAGTTTTAATCCACTCAAATCCCAAAATTCGGGAAGTGAGCTCGGTAAGCAATAAGGTCCTTCTTGAGAGGGCATCGGCCACCATATTTACTTCACCCTTTTTGTACTTGATAATATAAGGAAACCTCTCAAGAAACTCCACCCACTTTGCATGCCTCTTGCTGAGCTTCCCTTGGCTTCTAATGTGTTTCAATGCTTGGTGTCCGTGTGTATAATGAACTCCTTAGGAAGGAGATAATGCTGCCAAACTTCAATGGTTCTTATCAAGGCATACATCTACCATTCACAGCCCCATGAGTGAGCCTGGCTGAGCTCTACTCCTCGATCCCATGCGCCTCTCTCCTTCTCTCAACTTACACCTGTTTATCCCACCTAGCCTTCACTTGACGTCCTTCCTCCCTCAAACTTTTCACTTTCCTCCATCCTTTCGCTGAACCCCAACACTCCAACACTCCAACACGAACGCCAATCACAAGCAAAGATGAATATAAACTTATTAAATCAAATTCTAAATAAATATCTGCAAGTTTCATAAATAAAATAACGTATAAAAAATTCTAATCTTGACTAAGTCAAAATAGTTTAAAAAATATCAAAATGCATAAAATCTAAAGAAGTTTTCAAAGCAAACAAACAAAAGGAAATTTGGTCATCATTGTCGGTATTCCATTTTTTCACAGCTTCGTTCCCTCGCCTCTGTTATCATTGTCGGCTTCACCTTGGAGTGATGTCTGTGTTGAATCGTGGATCTTGTTCTCTAGTTTTGAACATCCCATTTCATGAAAGTGCGGGTCTTTTTTTATAGATATTGCAGTTCTTAATCAGGTTAGGAAAGTTGTTGAGATTTGGAAAATTTTCTAATCTTAAATAAAGATATTATGTTTCCAAATCTCAAATTTGGATAATCTGTTGTGAGATCCCCTTTTTGCAACATCTTCTTGGATCTTTCTTGTGTTGTAATCCATCTAAAACATTTGTGCCTGCATGGAACAGAAGTCTAGTCAAAATAAAATATTCACGATTTTAACTCAATATCATGTGCCGATACTATACGTATGGTTCCGGTATCATTACAACATTTACTCTAAAAACAAAATTTTTAACTAAAACGGCAATCAATTTCCACAAATTTAGTCAATATAAAATCATATATTAATTTTTTCTAAGACTTAACACAACCCTAAACTTAAGCTATTGTTCGTCTTTGAGTAATGTTTACAAACTAAATAACCATACAAAATTTTCCTAATTAACATAACTCGAAAAAAAGAATCACGAATTCATGACTTTCTAACTCCTCATAACTTTGGATAATTTTTTCGATTAATATATCCTTCAAAATGAGTGTGTGTGCTTTTTATTTTGATCATCAAATTTCTTAAATTTTGTAAGGCGCATGCACAATTTTCAATTTTTTCAACATCGGCCCAAATCCACACAATACAATCGCAAGTCAACTAGAGATCTGAATTCCATGATTTTAAGAATGAAGGAAAAATTATTAGACTCTTCTAAATTCGATTTTGACACTGTCATACCACCTTTTGTATGATTGAAATATTATTTGTGAGGCCTAGGTGGTATCACTAACACATGGTTAAAAGTATTAATTATTATCTTTAGATAATTAGAGGTGTATAGCTTATTTATTTGTAATGGAGTTTCTCCCATTATTTCTTTTATTTTTTTATCCCACCCATCGAGTATCCAAATTGCTCAACCGAGAATCATAACTGGATTTGAAAATTGCAAATACTTGCATTCCACTCAATGATTATCCAGAAAATATTATGAATGAAGTGTTGCATTTCACTCACTAATTATCTACAAAGGACTACGAATGAAGTCATCCACAAAGGACCTTTTATTTATTTTTCTTCTTCCGCAACCTTGTCACCATAAAGCTATTCACCCTAAGAACAATTGTTTGTCTCAAGCATGTTTTTGAGCTAAAACTTAAAAATTTCAAATCTACACATAACTTATGTCTTAGGAATTTCAGAAAAGATGATGTTCAAGATAACAATTTGTGTAAAAAGGATTTATTTTGTTGGAAAGTCTGCTAAGATACATTGGAGTTGAATTGTCACTAGAAAGTGACATATGTGTAAGGTTAGATGTGTTAGGAATATGGATGTCCATCATTAAATTACATATGAATGATTGCGTTAATTGCATTTTAATCATTCGATTTTAGAACATAATATTTCATTAATATTTTTTTATTTTGGTATACCCCTCCCTAAACTTAAACTCAAAAAATACTGTAATTGCCAATCCCAAAACACTAAAATTGGACCGAAATCACAAAAAATCATAAAAGAAAAAAGATGTTAGAGATAACTTCCCAATGGAGATGATTTGGCCTCTTCGCTAATTGTGCATGATTCTGGAGCGAGTTCTTTTCTTGGGCTGGATTGTGATTGGACCTTCATTTTCTCTAGAATGTCTAGCTTGTAGTGTTGCTGGAGCTCAAGTTTGCTCAGGCGAGTTTCCATGAGCTATAGATTTTTGGAAATAACTTCTTGAAGCTGGATCAATAAAGATGCACAACTCTACGTGCATCATCGGGGTCAGTGGCTTTTTTCTCCTTGGATTCTCCACTATCCTCCTATAAAATATGAGTTATTGTATAAGGAGGCATAATACTTGCATGGCAGAGCTTCTTTTCACTATCCAACACTTGCACTGCAATGTGAATGCACAGTCCGGAAACTAGTGATGAGAATAGAAATTGACTTTGTAGCTTCATGGCATTTTTGCACAAGCTTTGGTAGATTATCATTTCGACGTTGATTGGCTCCCCAATCAAGATGTAGAAGAGGAGGATAGCTTGCTATCGGGTCACATGCTTCCCATGAGAGGAAGGAGAGAGGCGGAACTTGATGAAATGGTACCAACATCTTATGCTCAAGATTAAGCTGACCCTTAGGATGGTGTTAGTGCCCAACTTACCGATATGCCAAGAAGTTCCCGTTAGAGCTACTATGCTGAGGACTTCAGCAGGGAAGGCAAGCGATGTGTTCTTCGAGAGGCTAAAAAACACGTCGGTAGCCTCTAGAAGTTTCTAGATGCCATTGATGCACTCGGATGTGATGGACACCTTTTTGTGCCAAACCATAACTTCTTCTAGAAATTCTCCTACGAAGTTAGCTTAAAATTCTCTTACTAGAGTGAGAATTGGCTCCTTGGGTTAGGCACCAAAATTGGAGATTCAGAATTTGAGTTGCTTGTGGTGGCAGGGCAGCTGCTGCTTTGCTGCATCTCTTCCTTATGACAGACGTAGTTGACATGTCAAAGTGAGGAGATGCCGCCTTCCGTGGTGACGAGGCAAGTTTGGCGGTAGGAGTGTCTTGCTTCCTCTCAATTTTCACATGAGCAGGACCAGTATATCCAATTTTGTCTCTAATTTTGAAGATGGAATTGTCACTGGTGGTTCATTGCAAACACGTGAACTCTTTGGTGGTTGTTGGCCGTGATTCTAGTGGAAATGTTGGTTTGCTTTGTCTTAGGCGGCGGTGGTTATTTTTTCTTCGACGGTTGGAGTGGGTCTCTTAAAATCGTCGATGGAGGTTGATTTTGCGGCGCGGTTTATTGAACTCTTCTCAAAAACCTGCGAGCTCTCTTTGACGGGAGGTGGTGACTCCTCCGATGTGGTAAAGGTGGTGATAGGATTCGTTATGGAGTCTTGAAAATCACGGCCACTTGATTGGTGACATCTCTCCACGTTAGGGTACATGTGGCTTCATGGTGATTCTTCTTCTCAATTTCTCGATGTTCTTCCGGACGCTATACTACCTGTTATTTAACTTCAAAAAAGCCGTAAAGTTAGAATTTAACTCCTAACTAATAGTGGTAGAACTCAAATCTAACCCAAAAATTCTTCTAAAATCGTGAAATCACGCAATGAATCTCAACAATATCTTTATTCGATCCAATCAAGTTGGACCAAAATTCTATTTAATTATTATTTTTCTTAGTTAGGCTATGCTATAAATAAAAAATATTACAAAATGAAAATGAAAAATAACATAAATTAAAATGAAGGGCTCCCTCCCAGTAGCGCTTAAGTTAACGTTGTCACCCTGACATAATGCACTCATCATGCAACATTCTCCAATATGAAGGAGATACGTTGAACATTTTACATGGGACTTAACATGTTGGGCATTCACTTTGAATTTTCTTGGTGGTTATATTACAAAGTTCGATCACTCCATAAGAAGTTAATGATGTGTTCAAGTATGGTTGACATGCCTTTGGCTCCCCTTTCTCAAGGTTCAATCACCTGAAGCTGAGCCAAAGGATTTCTTAATTTGTTCATTCATTTTGCAGGGATCGTATCAAATGGAATATCATTTATAGAGCCCTCTTCTAATGATCAAGAGCAACCCAAGCATCTTATTTCATGGATGGATCAAGGAAAATAAGTGAAGTGTACCCAAGAAGATAGTGCACCTGAGAAGATAACACTTGGCGAAACTTTGAGGATAGTTGTAATCAGCTTTGTGATATTAAAACTTAGAGTGCATTGGCATTTCTTTAGAATTCATTTCCTAAGCTCGCTTCCGATCGAACTCCGGTGAGTCATATCCGGCCGTCCGAGAAGAACCTTTAATTCAGCTTACTTCCAAGCTAGTAAGTTGAGTTTTTCTTGATGCTTTCCATCATCCTTGCAAGGAAGAAAGGTTAGTAGCAAGTTCCATTTAGCTCTTCACTCCATTTCATGATCATCATCCTCCATCAAACTCTCCAAAAATCAGCCATAAATTCCTCCTTCTTGAACACATTCCGACCTCCATAAAATTGGCCAACCTTCACCAAAATTTGTTCATTTGTCTTAATCCGAGAACAAATGAATTAATCTATCCTTCCATTTCAATTTCGTGTCATTTGATATCAGAGCTTAAAATCCCTTCCCACACTTCCATTTCTACTTTGGTTTTCTTGATACACTTGCAATAAGTGATGATGACTTGAAGTCGAGCTTCAAACAAAAACAACCGAGAAACCTTTCGACAAAACCACCCTTCTACCTCACCAATCCATGAAGTAGCTGAATCTAGCTACCAAGGAAAAATTGATGAAATTAATAAGAAGCTGGAGCTGTTATTGCAAAGGTTGGATGCTAATCCACCCCCTATGAGAGTTCCTCTAACCCCGGCTCCAAAGAGAAAACTCGGAGGTGGCTTATTTGCTTCAAAATGTCTAGCTCGATGAATCCGAGGGAGACTATGATGTGCATGAGCATTTTAACCGTGATGATGACATGAGAAACATTAAGGTATCAATCCCTTCCTTTAATGGTTCTTGCAATAGGGATACATTTCTAGATTGGGTTGAGAAAGTTGATGAGATCTTCGATTGTTATAATTATTCCAAACTGATGAAAATAAGATTAGTCTCATTGTAACTAACCGGTTATGCTAGTCTTTGGTGGGATAACTTAAGGGCTCAAAGAAGGCGTGAAGGTGATGGTGAAGTTCTCTCTTTGAGAGCTTTGAAGATGTTGATGAGAAGAAGATTTGGTTCAAGCTACTACAACTTCAATCACTAAGACAAGCTAACCTTTTGGATGAAGATTATTTAATCGAGTTTGAAACCCTTAGAATGCGTTGTGATCTTAATGAACCTGAAGAGCAAATTATAGCCAGGTTTCTAAGAGGGTTAAATAAAGAAATCGAAGATATAGCAGAGTTGCAACCACTAGATTCAATGGATGTTGCCATATAACTTGCCATGAAAGTAGAGCGGCAAGTAAAGAGGAAAGGTAAGGGTGTTTTCAATCGGTACACCCCTAAACCTAACAAATCTTACAAACTTCCAACAAAAGGTGGAAGATAAATCTACATCTATCAAGTCGTGGCCTCAAAAGACTAATGGAGAAGTTAAGGCGATTGTAGAGAACACTCGGCCTAGAGCACGGGAAATTAAATGTTTCAAATGTCTCGGTTTAGACCACATTGCGTCACAATGCCCAAACAAAAGGGTAATGACCCTAAGGGACGGCACTAATGAGGTAGAAAGGGAAGATGAAGTTGTAGAAGAGATAGAAAAAGAGCAAGAGAATGAAGTAGAGACATGCTTTGCTCAAGAGGGTCCCTTACTTATGGTGATTTGTTGGGTATTGACTTCACATGCTTGAAGTGAAGATAAAAGGGAGAATATCTTCCATACTAGGAAGTTGCACTAATGTACCTCTCATGACCTTGTAGACAAATTGGGGCTTGAAACTATGACACACCCGAGCCCTTACAAATTGAGGTGGCTGAATGATAAAGAAGACATCAAAGTGACCAAGCAAGGGCAATGTGAGTTCTCTATTGGAGGCTACAAGGACAATGTATTATGTGATGTGGTACCTATGAGTGCTAGCCACTTACTTTTGGGAAGACCGTGGTAATTTGACCAAAAAGTTATGCATGATGGCTACACCAATCAATATTGATTCAAGTTTGGATGGGAGAGACATCAAACTAGCACCACTAGATCCAGAGAAAATTGCTAAGGATGAGGTTACAAGGAGAGAAGGTATGGCTAAAATAAATTTTCTTATGTCTAAAAAGGAATTGTTTACGTCTATTCAAAATGGTGTTCCCTTTATGATGATCTTGTTCCGAGAATTAGTTGAGGAAATTGGAAAGATTCCTAAGGAGGTTTTAACCTTGCTGGAGGAGTAACAAGATGTGTTTTCCGAAGAGCTACCTCTAGGGTTGGCACCCTTTCGAGGTATCGACCATCAAATCGACCTCCAACTAGGTGCAATATTACCTAACCGGCCCTCTTATAGAATGAACCTCGAGGAAGCAAAGGAGTTACAAAATCAGGTACAAGAACTTCTATCCAGAGGTTATATTTGTGAATCAATGAGTCCTTATGCAGTTCCTACTCTTTTGGTGCCTAAGAAGGATGTGAGTTTCCGCATGTGTATGGATAGCCGAGCCATAAACCAAATTACTATCAACTATAGGTATCTGATTCCTATACTTGAAGACTTGTTAGATGAACTTAGTGGAGCAACTTGCTTCTCTAAGGTTGACTTGAAGAGTGGTTACCATCAAATACAAATGAAGGAAGGAGACGAGTGCAAAACCGCATTAAAAACAAAGTATGGACTCTTTGAATGGTTAGTGATGCCTTTTGGATTATCTAATGCTCCTAGTATTTTCATGAGATTGATGCGTTTTGTACTTAAATATTTCTTGGGAAAATTTGTGGTAGTATATTTTGATGACATCTTAGTTTATAGCTTAGATTTGAATACTCATCTTGATCATCTTAGAATGTTGTTTGATACTCTTTAGGCTACTAAGTTATTTGGAAATTTGAAGAAGTGTACCTTTGTGCAAAGAGAAGATTTACTTTCTAGGGTTCATCATCTCTAAAGAAGGCATGGAGGTGGATGATTCAAAAAATAAAGCTATCAAAGCTTGGCCTACTCCTAAGAGTATCACCGAGGTTAGAAGTTTATATGGTATTTACATGCCTTTGTCCATCCGGAGTCATCCATGGGTGGAGGTTAGTATGGATTTTATACTTGGTCTGCCACGTACTAGTAGGGTAAAAGATTCTATTATGGTGGTAGTAGATTTGTTTTCCAAGATGGCTCACTTCTTAGCATGTAATAAAATCGATGAGACTATCCATGTGTCTGAACTCTTCTTTAAGGAGGTGGTGCGCCTTCATGGTATTCCAAGGGTCCATAGTTTTGGATTGGGAAACCAAATTCTTAAGTTGTTTTTGGAGGATACTTTAGAGAAGAGTAGGTACAAAATTGCTCCTTAGTACACCTTTTCACCCTCAAACAGATGGACAAACTGAAGTAGTGAACTGCACTTTGGGAAATTTGTTAAGAAGTCTTATGAGTAAGAAACACATGGATTGGGACATACAACCCTCTTACATTGAATTTCCATAAAATAGAAGTGTTCATCAATCGACTCAAATGACTCCTTTTGAGGTAGTTTATGGTTTCAATCCTTTAACTCCTCTTGATCTATTGACTTTGCCTAACAATGAAGTGACCAATCTAAATGGAGCCAAGAAGGCCGAATTAGTAAAGAACTTGCATGAAAGGGTCAGTCTATCCATCAAAAAGGCTAATGAGTCCTATGCTAAGTATGTTAACCGAGGAAGAAAAGCAATGAATTTTCAAGTGGGAGACTTAGTATGGCTGCATTTGCGTAAGGAAAGGTTTCCAAGACAAAGGGACTCCAAACTAGCACCAAGGTGACATGATATGGAGGGCCCAAAAATTCTCTTGCCATGAATATTTATCTAATGTGTTTTTTAATTTTGTAGCTCCCTATATCATTGAAGAATTCAACCTTGTTCAGCTCCAATTCTTTCCTTTGAAGTCAAAGCATGGAGACAATACTTGGTTCCGGCACAATTGGACCTCTGACAATTCTTCTGCCGTTTTGACAGTCCTCCAGTCCTCCACGCAAGTGGATGTCATCATGAGAAAGGTGGCCAACTTCTCAAGGTTGCCAGAGAGTGGTAGGACATTAAATTTGGACACCGTTTACTATGTCCACCAAAGTGATAACAGAGAGGTCAACTCAAGAAAACTGCTCAGGAAACTACTTACCCGGTTTGAAGAAATTGGGCCAACCGAGTCACCCAGTACATAAACCTTGCAAAGCACATGCATGTTCATTTTAATTACAAACTTTACTCATGTTTTAGGTTTATTTCATTGCTGAATAATTCTCACATGGGTGTGACATGGGTATTGTTGGGTTTGACATGGGTTTTGCATGGATTTCATAGGTCTCATGCAAGGAGGACCACTTTTGATTTCTTCCCTCTCTCTCCCACGTAAAGTGGTCCCATTTTCCTTGAAGATTTCGTGGGTTAGCTGAAGGATATCTAGAATTAATTTTCATTTACATTTTAGAGTCATGCATATGCCATTTTGTTTAGGGTTTGGTGACTCAACAAATTGGCATATTTTCCCTTCTTTTTGAGAGGTGTTATGACACGCTCCAAGATGCGGAGGTGTCGGGAAGAGAGGAGATGGCAACAAACTGCCGAGAGAAAGAAAGGTAGGCAGCAACAGGGGATTGGAGCAAGGAGAACTCCAAACGCATACAGGGGCTTTAGCTAGAAATTGGAGGACTTAAACCTTTGAGAGTGGGCTAAGTTTGACCAAATTTNTTTTCTGAAGTTTACAACACGTCAAGGGAGGGTTTCATACTCCCTCCAATCTTACAACAAAGTCCACAAATTGACCTAGTCTAAATAGGGATTATGAGTGAAAAGTGTAGGAGTTAGGTGGAAAATGGGTCCCACCTTAAGCTTCCCAAACACTCCACTAATCCATGACTAAAACCCACGTCCAAACATCATCCAAAAGAAAGGCCAAGTGGGAAATTAGGGTTTCCCCTAAGTTCCAACAAGATGGGCCTTGACTTGGTTCAAACCAAACCAAAACCTAGGAAATTGCCCCAAACCGAACCACCCTCCAAACAACAATTCAAGTCCAAAACTAGATACAAATTACAAGTATTTCCAAAAATTAAATATCTTCCAAGGGGACAAGCAAACCTTCATTGATGGGCCACACTTGCCAAACTTTGTGGGGCTCTAATACGTGCTCAAAGTGGATGAGGCTTTAGGCAAGGTTCGGTCCATCAATTGTTGGATAGCCCAAGGCCAATCGGTGTTGATCATTTGCATCCTTCTTGGACCAAGGGTTGGGCACTTCCTTGGGCTGCTAGCTGCTGCTCCAATGGTGGAAAATGATGTAATTGAGCCTTCCTTTCCGTTGGGGCCAAACATGGCCATGGGTCGGCCACCATGGGTTGGATGCTCCCGGGCCGCTCCATCTTCTGGATGCCTCTGTAATGGCATTCGTTGGCTGGGCAATTATTGTCCAAATTTTATACTCCGCCCCATTCTGGAAACCTTAAGATGTTGGCCACATATTTCTAGAAGCATGCTTGGCCAAATCAGGTCCGGAAGGTGTTCAAAAAAGCCGGACAAGTCCCGGAGGTCATCCTGGGCCGAAACCAAAAGTGGTGCTATCATCACCTAGGTGGTTTGGATCACCCTTCCATGCCACGGATGCAAAAGAGTTGTCAAAAAAAGGAAGCATGTTTTACCCTTCATAATTGGCTTCTTGATAAGCCTTTTATGAAAAGAGCCTCCTGCAAAATTAACAAACTCATTAGAAAAATAGTGTACATCATCAGTCGAGTGGTGCCATCCGTGGCACATCATGTTATAAACCCTCTCCAGGCACTTTTGTAAGCAGATTTGGTTAATAGAAACTTTGAGTTTTCTTGAATTCTCCTGAATTCTCTTCAGCTCCTCAAATCTCCTCCGGCACCAGTGAGTTATATCCGGCCAACCGAGAAGGGTTTTTCCTTGGTTGTTTGCTTCTCTTCCGAGCTAGAGAAGCTAGGCCATGCTGCAATGCTCCAGCCATTCCTCGTGGTCATTAGGGTGAGTTTTCAATTCATTAGCTCTTCATCCATATCGTTTTCCCCTACATTTTTCCAACCATTCCGGCAATCTCCAGTTTTCTGGCAGATTTGAGTCACCTCCACTTCCTTCATCATATCTCTCTCATCCGTGATCCAAATACTCTCAAATTTGGAGGTTATCTTCTTCATTCATCGACCAAAAAATAATCCAAATTTTAGGCGCTGATACCATTTCTCAAATCCAAAGCCACCTCCACAAAATAGCCTCCAAACCCTCCTTCTCGGCTTCCCTCCTTTCCGAGAACCCCCTCCCTTATTTTCTTCCTTCTTCCTATTTTCCCCTACTTGAATCGTGTCATTTGGTATCAAGCTTAAAATCCCTTCCCACACTTCTATTTATACTTTGATTATCTAATTTTTGTGCAATTAAGTGATGATGACTAGAAGTGAAGTTTCACACCACAACAACTAGGAATCGGTGCCCCAAAATGCACCTCCTGCCACACCATATCATGATCAAGCTAAATCTAGTGTTCAAGGCCAAATTGATGATATTAATAAGAAGCTGGAGTTGTTGTTGCAAATGTTAGATGCTAATCTACCATCTATGAAAGTTCCACAAGTTCTGACTCCAAAGAAGTAACCCGATCATGGCCAATTTTGGCCTAGACAACATCATACCGAGGAGTCCGAGAGTGATTTTGATTTTCAAGAACGATCATACCGAGATGACGACATGAGAAATATCAAGATATCAGTCCCTTCTTTTAATGGTTCATGCAATGGAGATTCATTCTTGGATTCGGTTGAAAATGTAGACAAGATTTTTTATTGCTATAATTATTTGGAAAGGATGAAATTGAGATTAGTCTCTTTAGAATTAACCGGATACGCTAGTTTATGGTGGGATAATTTAAAGGCTCAAAGAAGGCGTGAAGGTGATGATGAAGTTATCTCTTGGAGAGCTATGAAGTTGTTGATGAGAAGAAGATTTGTTCCGAGCCACTACAAGCAAGAGCTCTTTCTACAACTTCAATCACTAAGACAAGGTAACCTTTCGGTTGAGGAGTATTTAGCCGAGTTTGAAACTCTTCAAATTAGGTGTGATCTTGAAGAACAGGAAGAACAAGTTATAGTAAGGTTTCTAAGAGGCTTAAATAAAGAAATCGAAGATATAGTGGAGTTGCAACCACTAGAGTCGATGGATGTTGCCATACAAGTTGCCGTGAAAGTGGAGGAGCAAGTAAGGAGGTAAGGTAAGGGTGTTTTCAATCGGTACACTCCTAAAACTAACAACTATTACAAACCTCCAGCGAAGGTGGAAGATAAATATACATCTACCAAGTCGTGGCCTCAAAAGAAAGAAGGAGGAGTTAAACAAGTTGTTGAAGAAGACAAGTGGAAGCAATTTTTGGTTTTCAGGAGAATCACTTCTCCATGGAACCAGACAACTTTTATGATATCTTAGAGAACATTCACGAGCCAAACCAAGAAGACATGATGGATAACTTTTCATTGGTAGCATGTAATGAAGAAAAACTCCAAAGGGAAATAAAGCTCCAAAAGGCTGAGAATGCTTACTCTCTATCTCATATTTCCGTAAAACAATCATTCGGGTTTGATGGTCCGATCTTGGCAACATCATCCTTTGCTTACGTGGAATATAAAAAGGAGCATGAAGAGCTCCTATTGGTACACCATAACAGCCGAGTAGACCGAGAGGATAAAGTGGCTAAACCGCACAAGGTTGTGGCCAAAAGGTATGATCCATTTAACCAAGTGATTAATTATCTTCATGAGATTGGCTGGATAGATAGTGGATATTTTATGGATGTTGACATGAACTTTTTGAAAAAGAAATTTGTGGTTGTTTTCGAGCATGCAAATTTTGGAGCTAAGGAACTTTTCTTGCAAAATTATGGACTTGGTTTGCTTAGTTGTAAAATTGAGAAATTGATGAGGGACAACTCATTTGGAATTACACATGATGATTTTAGAAGCTTTTTGAATTTGGATACATTTTGTCTACATGAACTGTGGTCATTGGATATAAAAGGTTGGTGTGATGAGATACTAAATACTCGTGATCTTGAAGTTGGTACAACGGTCTTTAAAAATGTTTTGCTTCCTTGGAATAAGATTATAATTGACCATGTCATTGACAACAAGGAGAAATATACAAGTGCGTGGTTTATTTTCTATCTTAAGATGGAAAAGTTTTCAACCAACCTTATGTATTGGATGTTATTTTTATCTTGGGATGAACGTTTAGTTTGGGAAGAAACACGTGGACAAATTGGGGTTATCAACTTCTCTTGGTGGTTAAATGGTTTACAACTTTTCATCCTTCTAACATGTGGTGATAATGTGAAGTCTTGGTGCCCTAAAGGAGTGAATAAAACACCGTAGCTATTGGATCTTTGATCAAGAAAATAATCAAATGCAACCCAAACATGACCAAGTATAGTGAATTAGGGAAAAAGATTCATCAAAGGATTGAGAAGGTTTTGGATTTCAAATCCTTATAAACCCCGAGAGAATGGCATGATATGGAGGGCCCAAAAATTCTCTTGCCATGAATGTTTATCTAATGTGTTTTTTAATTTTATAGCTCCCTATATCATTGAAGAATTCAACCTTGTTCAGCTCCAATTCTTTCATTTGAAGTCAAAGCATGAAGATAATACTTGGTTCCAGCACAATTGGCCCTCCAACACTTCTTCCGCCGTTTTGACAGCCCTCCAAGCCTCTGTGCAAGTTGATGTCATCATGAGAAAGGTGGCAAAATTCTTAAGGTTTCTAGAAAGTGGTAGAAAATTAAATTTGGACACCATTTACTATGTCCACCGAAGTGATAACAGAGAGGTCAGTGCAAGAAAACTGCTCGGGAAACTACTTACCTGGTTTGAAGAAATCGGGCCAACCGAGCCACCCGATACCTAAACCTTGCAAGGCACATGCAAGTTCATTTTAATTACAAAATTTAATCGTGGTTTAGGTTTATTTCACTGATGAATAATTCTCACATGGGTGTGAAGTGGGTATTGCTGGGTTTGACATGGGTTTTGTGGGTTTCTAGTGGGTTTTTGCATGGATTTCATAGGTCTCATGCAAGGGGGACCACTTTTGATTTCTTCCCTCTCTCTCCCACGTAAAGTGGTCCCATTTTACTTGAAGATTTCGTGGGTTAGCTGAAGGATATCTTGAATTAATTTTCATTTAAATTTTAGAGTCATGCATATGCCATTTTGTTTAGGGTTTGGTGACTCAACCAATTGGCATATTTTCTCTTCTTTTTGAGAGGTGTTATAAACCCTCTCCAGGAACTTTTGTAAGCAGCTTTGGTTAATAGAAACTTTGAGTTTTCTTGAATTCTTCTGAATTCTCCTCAGCTCCTCAAATCTCCTCCGGCACCGGTGAGTTATATCCGGCCAACCGAGAAGGGTTTTTCCTTGGTTGTTTGCTTCTCTTCAGAGCTAGAGAAGCTAGGCCATGCTGCAATGCTCTAGCCATTCCTCGTGGTCATTAGGGTGAGTTTTCAATTCATTAGCTCTTCATCCATATCGTTTTCCCCTACATTTTTTCAACCATTCCGGCAATCTCCAGTTTTCTGGCAGATTTGAGCCACCTCCACTTCCTTCATCATATCTCCATCATCCGTGATTAAAATCCTCTAAAATTTAGCGGTTATCTTCTTCATTCATCGGCTTCCCTCCTTTCTGAGAACCCCTTCCCTTATTTTCTTCCTTCTTCCTATTTTCCCCTACTTGAATCGTGTCACAAGGGCTGATGGTCCTTTCAAAATTGTGGAGAAGATTAATCCGTATGCTTATAAGCTTGAGTTTCCTAGAAAATTTGGGGTGTCGGCTACTTTCAATGTTCAAGACTTGACTCTTTACATTGGGGAAGTAATAGATGATTTGGAGGAAGAGGTTCAGCCTCTAGATTTTAGGATAAATCCTCAAACACCCCGGGAGCATGACATGCCTTGGGTTCCCCTTCCTCAAGGTGCCATCACCCGAATCCGAGCCAAATGATTTCTTAATTTGTTTGTTCATTTTGCAGGGATCTTATATTATGGAATGTCATTTATGGAGCTCTCTTCTAATAATCAAGAGCAACCCAAACATCTTATTTGGCAACCTAGTTTCTAGCATTGCATGGCCCATGCAGTATTATTCATTGACAAACTTTGTTTTTAGTTTAAGCTCATTTCATGCTTAATTTCGGGCACATGTGAATGTCATGGGTATGACATGGGTTTTATGAGTTTCTTATGGGTTTTATGAGCTTCTTATGGGTTTATGGGTTTTTTACTTTTTGATTAGTAGCCAACTCTCTTCTTTCACATTGAGAAAGTTTATTTTCCTCAATGTGATGTTAGTTAGCTTCTAAGAAGTCTCTAGAGATAGTTTTCCTCCTTTTTTTTTCAAGATGAATGTAGTCACTGAGCTTGGGTTGATTCATTCAACCAAATGTGACTATAATTTTAGCTTACTTAAAGTCTATAAATACCTCACTTGAGGATAGTTGTAATCAGCTTTGTGATATTGAAAATTAGAGTGCATTGGCATTTCTTTGGAATTCATTTCCTAAGCTCATTTCCGATCAAATTCCGGTGAGTCATTGGCATTGTAGCTAGCCAAGCCTGGCTCGGATCACTACAGTGTCAAGCCGAGCCGGGCTCGAGCCTAGTAGGCGAACCCGGCTTGCTTGTTTGCCACCTCTACTACGCCCTATGTCCTAAGTCTAAAGCCCTAACCACTAAGGCCTAAGCACTAATCCTTATGCATTAAATGCTAAGCCTAAGCACTAAACACTAAGCCTTAAGCCCTAAACCCTAAGCCCTACGCCTTATGCGCTAAGTGCTAACTTCTAAGCCCTAAGCATTATGCACTAAGCCCTTATCCCTAATCTCTAAGCCCTAAGTGCTAAGCTTTAATGCCAACACCTTAAGACCTAAGTTCAAATCTCTATGCCATATGCTCTAAGCCTTAAGCCCAGAGCCCAAAGCTCAAAGCCCAAAGCCCAAAGCCCAAAGCCCAAAGCCCAAAGCCCAAAGCCCAAAGCCCTAAGTTCTATGCCCTAACACCTAAGCCCTTAAGCCATAAACCTTAAGCCTTAAGCTGTAAATGCAAAGCCCTAAGCCCAATGCCCTACACCCTAATCCCTAGTCCCTAATCCCTAAGCCTAAATTTGCTCTAAGTTGTGAGCCCAAAACTCTAAGTGGTAAAACCTAGGCTCTAAGCCATAAGTGCTTAGCTTTGACGCAGACACCGTAAGCCCTAAGCCTTAAGCCGTATTTCATAAGTCTCAAGCCCTATTTTCTAAGAACTAAGCCCTAAGCCCTAAGCCTTAGGCCCAAATTCTTATGCGCTAAATGATAAGTCATCAGCCCTAAGATATAAGCCCAAAGTTCTAAGCCATGCACTCTAAAGCCTAAGCCCTAAGCTTTTAGTCCTAAGCCTTAATCCTTAAGTCCTAAGCCCTAAGCGCTAAGCCTTTAGTCCTAAGCCCTAATCCTTTAGTCCTAAGCCCTAATCCTTAATTCCTAAGCCCTAGGCCCGAAGCGCTAAGCTATAAATGCTAATCCCTAAGGCCTACGCCTTAAGCCTTAAGTCCTAGTACCTAAGCTCTACACCCTAATTTTTATGCCCAAAGCCCTAACCTCTATTCTCTAAGTCCTAAGTTCTACACCTTAAGCAATAAGCCCTAAGCTCTAAGGAATAAGCCATCAGCCCTAAGTCCTAAGGCCTATGCCATAAGCACAACGCCCTAAACCCTATTTCTTAAGGCCTAAGCCCTAAGCCTTACTTCATAATCCATAAGCCCTAAGCCATAAGCCCTAGTCCTAACTCCTAAGCGCCAAGCTATATTCCCTAAGTTGTATGCTTGAAGCCTAAGCTTTAAGTTGTATGACCTAAGCCCTAGGCCATAAGCCCTAAGCTTTAACCTCTAAGCCCCAAGCACTAAACCTATGCCCTATGTCTTAAGCCCTAATCCATAGTCCTTAGGCCTAGGCCCTATGACCTACAACATAAACCCTAATACCAAAGCCCTTAGCAGAAAGCCCTAAGAGAAAATCCCTAAGCCCTAAACTTGAAGCCTTAAGCTCTAAGCCCTATGTCTTAACCTTTAAGCTATAAGTCCTAAGCCCTAATGACAAGCTTCAAGTATGGATCGGGAAACAAAAAGGTTGTCAGGTGAGAGGTGAGGAAATGGTTGAAAAGGGGTGTTATTGGGGAAGGGGGTTCTTGAGTTGCATACGGAGTTTGCAACCGCGATTTGGAGGGGTTGTTGCTGAGTGAGAGCGGCGCTTAATGTCTAAAAATGAGGGTAAGAGCGGAGGGGAATCGGGAGATATGTAGATGGGACTATCGGGTGCCAAAAAAGGGTGATCAGAAAAGGAAATGGGGGTTGTTCGGAAAGTGGGAGGTAACCGAAGATGAAGAAGAGCTCATGTGGATTACACACTTACCCTAAGACCACAAGGGAGTGGTTGACGTAGTGTAGCACAACCTAGCTTACCCTAGCTCGGAAGGGAAGCAAAACCTTGAAGGATGCTCTCGGGGTCGCCAGATATTACTCATAGGAGAGCCAAGTTTTGGTGGTTGGAAACCGGCCAATGAAGAAGATGCAAAGCACTCTTTTAGATTCAAAATAAACTGAGTACAATGTTTGGTGATGAGGAAGTTTTAATCTCCTTCACATGAGAGAGGAGCACTCTAATCGGATGGCATCCAAGGCTTTACCCGATTTGGTGTTGGCACAAAAAGAAAGGTGGAAAGGACCACCCAACATTTACCTGATTTGGGGGGAACCAAGTAAGAGTGGTCTCCGAAATTGGCCCCCCTCCAATCGGCTGCCATTCAAACTCCCTCAAAAGAAAAAACCCATGCAAAAGGTAAAACCCACTCCAAACCCATGGAAACACACACCAAACCCATGCCAAACCCATAAAACCCTAAATAATTGTTTCTACAAAATTAAAAAGGCATAAAATATAGCATGAGAGAGAGAAGGCAAATCGGTTTTGCACCATGCTCCATGGGCCCCGACCTAAACCCGACCTAGACCCAGCTTGTACCTGGTTCCTCCTCCTCCCTTGCAACGGCTTTGCACTTCACTCCATGGTATTCCAAGCTCGAAGATGACTCGATCGTGGCCTCCATTTCCAAGGCTTCCCATGTGAGGAGATGTTTGAGTTGCTCCAAGTCTTTCGGGGTTGGTTCCTCCATAGTTATTCAGTGCTCATCATATCCTACAAAATGAGCAAATTGATTAGAAAACTCCTTAGCTCGGGCTTGGGTGATTGCTCCTTGAGGTATGGCTCCATGCAAGGCATCCCCGTGGCATGTCATCCTCCTAGGCTATTTAAGGATTTGTCCTCAAATCTAGGGGTGAATCTTCCTCCTTTCGTTCCTCCACTTCATCCCCAACATAAGGAGAAAGGTCTTGCACATTGAAAGTGGCCGAAACTCCATACTCCCCGGGTAACTCTAGCTTGTAGGCATTGGATTTAACCTTCTCCAAAATCTTGAAAGGTCCATCGGCTCTAGGTGCTAGCTTGGAACCTCTTTGCTTTGGAAACCTTTCCTTCCTTAGATGTAGCCATACCAAGTCTCCCACCTTGAAATTTGTCGCTTTCCTCCCACGGTTAGCATACTTGGCATAGGATTCATTCGCCTTTTGAATTGCCTTGCTCACTTTCTCATACATAGTCTTCACTAGTTCGGCCTTCTTGGCCCCGTTCGGATTGAGAACTTCCTTTGAGGGTATAGGCACCAAGTCAAGAGGGGTCAATGGGTTGAAGCCGTACACTACCTCGAAAGGAGTCATTTGAGTGGCACTATGAACACTCCAATTATATGCAAACTCTATATAGGGGAGTTGAATATCCCAATCCGTGAGCTTCTTGCTAACTATGCTCTTCAATAAGCTTCCCAAAGTCCGGTTAGCCACCTCGGTTTTCCCATCGGTTTGGGGATGAAAAGAGGTGCTAAAGAGGAGCTTGGTTCCCACCCTCTTCCATAGGGTCGTCCAAAAAGCACTCAGAAAACTTGTGTCCCAAAAGAAGTTTTCTTTTAGGGCCTCCAAAGTCTTCTTCTCCCCGAAATGACTAGCTACGCCGCCCCCAAGTGACACCTTGATTAGGGACTCTCGGATTCCCCCACAAGGAATGCAAAGCTTCCCTCCTTTGAACAAATAGCCATCCATGGGGTGATAGCAACAATCCACCTTCTTTAAGCTCAAATCATACCAATGGCCAAAATCTTGGTCACCCTTATAAGCTTCCTTGATCCAATCAAAACCAAAGAAGTTAGTAGAAAGCTCAGTTAGGAGAACAAACCTCCTTGAAAGAGCATCGGCAACAACATTGCTACTCCTTTCTTATACTTGATGATATACATGTATCTCTCAAGGAACTCCACCCATTTAGCATGTCTTCTATTTAACTTGCATTGGCTCTTAATATGCTTGAGAGCTTGATGGTCAGTGTGGATGATAAACTCCTTGGATAAAAGGTAGTGCTGACAAACTCTAAGCCCTAATGCCTACGCCTTAAGCCTTAAGTCCTAATCCATAAGCTCTACGCCCTAAGCCCTGCCCTATGTGCTATGCACTAAGTTTTAAGCTGTAAGTGGTAAGCCCTAGGGCCTAAGCCTTAAGCACTAAGTCCTAATCTCTAAGCCCTAATCCCTTGGCTCTAAGCCCTCAACTCTAAGCCTTCAACCCTAAGCCCTAAGCCCTATGGCCTAAGCCCTAAGCCCTATGGCATAAACCATACACCCTAAGTCCTAAGCTCTAAGTCATAAGCTCAAAGCCATTAGCCCTATGTCCCAATCCCTAAGCCCCAAGCCCAAAGTCATAGTCCTAAGCCCTATGGCCTACACTCTAAGCCCTAAACTTTAAGCCTAAGTCGTATGCCCTATGCCCTTTGCTCTCTGTTGTAAGCCCAGAACGATAGCCATAAACCCTATGACGTATGCTCTTACCCTTATGTCCTTAGTCTAATGCCTTAAGCACTCCTCATCCATAAGCGCTAAATGCTAAGTCTTAAGCCGTAAAAAAATAAGCCCTAAGCCCTAAACCCTAAGCCCTAAGCCCTAAGTCCTAAGCATTATGACCTAAGCTCTAAGTCCTACACCCTAAGCCCCAAGCCATAAGCCCTAAGCCCTAAGCCTTAAGTCATAATCCCTAAGGCCTACACCTTATGCTCTATGTCATAATTCCTAAGACCTACACTCTAAAAGCTAAGCACTAAGCCCTAAGCCCTAAGCCTTATTTTCTAAGCCCTAAGCCCAACGCCCTAAGCGTTATGTCTTAAGCCTTAACTCCTAATCCCTAACCCCTACATACTAAGCCCTAAGCTCTAAGTGCTAAGCACTAAGGCCTACACCTTAAGCCTTAAGTCCTAACCCTTAAGCTGTATGCACTAAGCCTTAAGCCCTAAGCTCTAAGTGCTAAGCCCTAAGTTCTATGCCTTATGCCCGAAGTCCTAATCCATAAGCCTTATGCCCAAATCCCTGAGGCCTAATATCAAACCCCTAAGTCCTAAGCCTTATTCCCTAAGCCCTAAGCCTTATTCCATAAGACCTAAACCATGCGCTCTAAGCCCTTTGCCTTAAGCCCTAAGCCGTTAGTGCAACGCCTTAAGTTGTGTGTCCTAAGCATTAAGACCTTAGTGGTAAGCTGACATGATATGGATGGCCCTAAAATTATCTTTCCATAAATGTTTATCTAATATGGTTGCTAATTTTGTAGCTCCTTATTTTATTGAAGAATTCAACCTTGGTCGGCTCCAAGCCTTCACCAAATTGGAGTCAAACCTAGGCCCAAGAGCCATTTGAAGGAAATAAGAAATTAGAGGACAACCAAGTGGATATGGGGCAGCCCAATCCATCCTTTTTGAAGTTAAGCCATGACCCAAGTGGCCCTTTGAAGGAGGAAGAATGTTCCCTTGAAAAATTAAATGTAATACTTTGATTTAGGGTTTAATTTTTGTACAAAACTAATGGCCATTTTAGGGCGTCAACTTGGATGCCTTTTGGTGGAGATGGGACCACATGCTAGTGTTCCAAGCAATAAAACATGCGGACCACATTTGGATCCGGCACAATTGGACCTCTGATGCTTTCTCAGCCATTTTGACAGCCGTCCTCAACTCCACTAAAAATGACGTCCTCATAAGAAATGTAGCCGACTTCACAGGCTTTCTAGAGAGTTGTAGAACATTAAAATTGGACACCGTTTTCTTAGTCAACCGAAGCAATTATAGGGAGTCCAGTGCAAGAAAGCTACCCGGGAAACAACTTAATGGGTAAGCCTTATTGTAAGACCTGAGTTTTAAGTGCAAATCCCTAAGCGCTATGTCATAAGCCATAAGCCCTAATTGCTAAGCCCTAAGCCGTACGTTCTTTGCCATAGGCTCTAAGCCATATGCTATAAGCCCTAAGCCCTAAGCCCAAATTTCAAAGCACTAAGCCATATTCCCCATGCTTTAAGCCTTGAGCCCTATTGATAGGTTTCAAGAAGGGGGAGGAAGAAAAAGGATCAGTACTCACTTGTATGGAAGGAGAAAACCCGGGAATCCGCAAATGGGTAAATTTAGGATGGCTATATCTGTAGTTTAGTATCAATTTTGGGGATGAAATTTTGAGGGAGTCTCAGGTATGAATGAAAAGCGTACCCTCCAAAAAGGAGGGGTAAAGCTTGAGGGAAACATAAGTTATGGCGGGAGGAAGGAAGGATGCTAAGGGATTGCACTCTTATCCTAAAGACCATGAGTGTGGCTGAATAAATGCAGCAGGGTTTAGCTCCCCTAGCTTGGAAGGGAAGCTAACACCAAAGGATAACTCTCGGGGTTGCCAGATGTTACTCACCGGAGGCCGAGTCTTGGGTGCAGGAAAACACAACCAAGGAGAGCTTGAAGCATGATTTTTCAATAATCCAAACTTATTCAAAATGCCTCACAAAGAGGACTTAAACCTACCCTAGCAGCTGAGAATGAGGAGGCCAATCAGAGGGCGTGAACACACCCTTTCCCAATTTGGTACAAACACAAAGGACGAAGGAGGGGGACCACAACTTTAACCTTACCTGATTTGGGAGGTACATGTCTGTGGTACCCTCCAAGCTTGTCTCCCACATCTCTCTTGGAGCTATCAGCTATCTAAGTAAGAGAGAGATCAACAACACAAAAACTAAAGCTATAAAATCCACAAACCAACAAACCCATGAAACCCATGGCTTACCCATGGAAACCAATTTTGCAAACCCCAACCCTAAAAGTAAGTTGGTAAGCAGAAACAAAAAAAAAAACACATTCAAAAGGCTGAGAGTAAGGCATCCTTATCCCTTGGAATTGGGCTTGGACCAATGTCTTGAGGCTTGTGGACTTCAAAAAGGGGAAAGTCTTCTTCCCAGGTAAGGCTTGTTGGTTACATTTATTATGAAGATTTTGTCTTCATTAGAGGACGGGCCTATTCTCAAATTAGAGAAGCAAGCTTCGGAGGTCCAGTTATGCCGAATCAAATTGTGGTCTCAATGCTTTGTTGCTTGGACCACTAGAATGGCGGCTTCTACTCCTTCCATCAAACCTCCATAGCCTCCTGAGCTAGCTCTCCAAATGAGGAGTTGCTTGGGCTTCTCCTTATCTTTCAATGTTGGGTCCATTATGTTGAATCCTTGCAAGACATCCCCTACAAAAAGAGCACACTTGTTAGAAAATTCCTTGGTGCGGGCTTGGGTCATGACTCCTTGAGGCTCAGCTCCCATCGATGGTTCTTGTGCCATGTCACCTATGCTCTAAGCACTAAGCCCTAGGCCATAAGCACTAAGACCTAAGTTGCAAGCCCAAAGCCCTAAGCCTTAAACCGTAAGCCCTCAGCCTTAATCCCTAAGCCATAAGCCCTATGCGCTAATTCCTATGCCATACCCCTAAGCTCTAAGTGCTAAGCGCTAATTAAAAAGCCCTAAGCCATATGCTCTAAGCCCTATTCCCCTAGCTTTGAGCCCTAAGCCCTACATCCTAAGTTTTAAGCCTTAAGCCCAAAGACCTAATCGCTATGTCATAAGCTCTAAGCCGTAAGCTCTATACTCTAAGCCTTTGCCCTATGCTTTACGCCCTAATCCCAAATTCATATGCTCTAAGCCCTTAGCTCTAAGTCATAACTCAAAATCCTTAAGACCTAAATCCTAAGCCCTCTGCCTTGAGCCAAATATCTTTAGTCTAACAAACTAAGCACTCAGACCTTTTCCCTAAACCATAACCCATACACCCTATGACACGAAATAGGATGGGAATAATGGAAATATTTTGGATCGGCGAATTTTTAGGGATTACCCAAAAAATAAGATTTGGGATAAACTTTGTGTCCTTGGATCTCCAAATATTACTGGATTCTCACGCACATATTTAAAGATATGGTGACGATGGTGAAAACGGTTAAGGGGATAATTTAGGGTTTTCTCAGTAGATTCGGGAAAACGAGGATGAATTTGAAATAATTATAACTTGTAAACGGGGATGACTTTGTAGCTGAAAAATGGAGGTTGTATAAATAAATAAGGGTATAAGAATACATCAAAATTTTGAAAAAGTCTGACGGATGATTTGTGGCTTGTGGAGGCGAGATGGAAGACGGATGCGGCAGGTCGGAAACGGGGATTTGCAGTAAAAGGTGGTTCCTTTCACGTAAAAATGGATGCTTAAGCTGATGATCCACACTCTCACCCTTAGACCATGAAGATGGCTGGAGAAATGGGGTAAGGATAGATCGTCTTATCTCGGAAAGACAATCAACTCCGGTTGTCTCTCGGTGGCCGGATTTGGGATTCCGGAGACCGAGTCTTTGGAGGAAAAACTCCAAAGGGGGAGATTCAAAATTTGAAAAGAAAAATCTTCTAAATTCAAATCTGAGATTACAAGCTAGGATGGTGGGATTTATTAAGCTAACAAGGGAGGGAAATTTGTGATCTTATTCGGTTGGTTAAGATCTACCGAATATTCAATCTGTCGCACAAAAATCAAAGGATAATGTGGACCAATGAGGAGACTTGTTTTGAACCAAGATAAACTCCACTTTGAACCGGTCACAAAACCCTTCATTTTGTACCCAAAATACCCTCTTATCAGCCAAAAAAAAACCCCATGCAATTCCATGCAACTCATGCAAAAAGTTCACGCAAATAAAAACTAACCGGGAAACCCTAACCCTAATCCGAAACCCTAAAATTCAGCGTGCATAAAATAATCCTATGATAACTTCACTTCCTTATGTGTCCTTGAAGTTCTTTGATTAGGGATTGGATGTCTTGGAAGATTTCTCCACTTCTTCATGCGCCTTCATAGTGATCAGTTGCGGTATTGAATTCAATCCTTCCACCGATACTTCTTCTTGCCAAGTTATTGTATAGCTCGGCTTCTCCTTATCCCTTATCGTGGGTTCCAATATTTTGAAATCATGTTGAGCTTCTCCTACAAAAAGAACAAACTTGTTAGAAATATCCCGAGCTCGGGCTCGGGTGATGGCTCCTTTAGGTTTAATGTCAGATAGGATATCCCGAGGCATGTCATCCTCTCGGGGTACTTGAGGATTTGCCCTCAAATCCATTTGCAGCTTTTGCTTTCCTTGATTGGCATACTTTGTAGAAATCCCTTTGGCTTTTGGAAATGACTTGTTTACCTCCTCACATAAACTCTTCATTAACTCAGTTTTCTTGGTTCCACCCGAATCATTTCCTTGAAAGAATGTTGTGTCTCGATTCAAAACTATGATCCTTGGAATGTCGTGTAAAAACACCATCTCTTTGAAGAATAATTTTGTCACATGAGTTGGATCACCGGTCTTGGAATAAGATAAGAGTTGAATCAACTTGGAATACCGAACAACCACCACAATAGTAGAGTCTCTAGTTCTACAAATCCGAGGAGGGTAGAATATAAAAACCATATTCACTTAAATCCTAGGGTGATTAGGCTCAGACAAGGGAGGGTAAAATCTTGGATAAGGTTCCCTACTCTCGGCCCTCTTGGATATGATATTAACCTCCACCACCTTAGGGGTCTCTACAAACTTCTTCAATAGTTCTCGAGTACATGTGAATAAAATCGGCTCCTCTTCAAAATGAAATTTAAACACTTCCATTTTTGCCATAAAAAGGTTGGCTTTGGATAAGCTTTTCTTCCTTGCAAGTTCATCTTTAGCTATTTGATTCGGACCAAGGGGAGTTAATTTTATGGATCGGGCCCCAAGCTTGAACAAATAAATGTTTATGAAACCATCATGGGATGCCTTACGATCATATTGCCACGGCCTTCCAAGTAAGAGGTGACTTGCACTCATTGGTACCACATCCCACATGGCTTTATCATTGTATCCTCCTATTGAAAAATCAATAATTACTTGCTTGGTCACCTTGATATCCTCTTTGTCGTTTAACCATCTTAACTTGTATGGATTTGGGTGCACGGTAGGCTCTATTCCAAGCTTCTCCTCAAGATAAAAAATGCCACATTTGTACAACTACCTCCATCAGTAATAAGGGAACACACCTTACCTTGTATTAGGAACCGGCTATGGAAGAGATTCACCCTTTGAAAATCATCAAGTTGGACTTGAGTGGTTAACACTCTTTGGATTACCATCAAAAGTGGTCCTTCTTGTGCATGGCAAACTACTTCTTCGTTCTCTTGATTCACAACCGATTCTTCCACCTCATCATCCTCACTTGCTACTTCATTAGTATCCTCTCGAAGTATCATAACTCGCTTGTTGGGACATTGAGAGGCTATATGTCTGAGACCAAGGCATTTGAAGCACTTGATCTCTCGGGTTCGGGGCCGATTAGGATCTTCATTCGGTTGCACTTCTCCATCTTTCTTTTGCAGCCAAGGTTTGACAAAAGGAACTTTATTCTCAGTTTTTGTAGATGGATTGAAAGGGGTGTCAGTTTTGGGAACAAATTTATTGGATACTACTTTGCTTTTCCTCTTCAAAGAAAGTTGAATTACCCCATCCATATCATCAATAGGATAAAGCTCTACAATGTCTCCAATCTCTTTATTCAATCCCCTTAAGAACCGAGCTATAATTTTTTCCATGGGCTCCATAAGATCACATCTTAATCTTCGAATTCGGTTAAATATTCTTCAACCGAAAAGGAAGCTTGCTTCAAATTTTGTAGTTGTAAAAAGAGTTCTTGTTTATAATGGACCGGTATGAATCTCTTTCTCATAATTGTCTTCATGGCTTTCCATGATGAAATACTTTCCTCTCCATTGCGTCTTCTCTGTTCTTTCAAGCTATCCCACCATAAACTAGCATATCCCATGAGTTCCAAAGAAACTAGTTGTAATTTAAACTTCTCGGAATAATTGTAACACTAAAAAATTTTATCAACTTTTTTAAGCCAATCAATAAATATATATCCATTGCAAGAGCCATTGAATGATGGGATTTTTACCTTGATGTGTCTCATATCATCATCTCGGTTGTTTGATTCATACATATCAAATTCTTCTTCTTCCGAATCACCGAGTGTATTCCCGATGCCTTCTCGCCATGTTTTCAGATTTTCTTCCAGGAGGGACAATTGGTGGGGGCTTCAAAGTAGTGGTAAGAGTTTCTATTTGATGGAGCATAGTATCAAACCTTCTATAAAGTTCATCAATTTGCTCTTGGACGCTTGATTCGGTAAGATCTGGACTCAGGGTCGGAGAATTTTGCGGGGTTGAATTATTTGGTAGAACCGGATCCCAATTGGTATTATAGTGAGAGCCACCCCTTGTAGTCATTCTTCAATCTTTAAAATGGATCAAATCAGAGTAAAAAGAAGGTGGAAAGGGATCTATGGCTCTGATACCAAATGACACGAAATAGGATGGGAATAATGGAAATATTTTGGATCGGCGGATTTTAAGGGATTACCTGAAAAATCAGATTCGGGATAAACTTTGTGTGCTAGGATCTCGCAAAAAGAAGTGAGATTTAATATGAAATTTGGAGGGGATCTTTAAGAGTAAAGTTAAAATATGGTCTCCAAATATTACGGGATTCTCATGCACGGATATAAAGATATGGTGACGATGGTGAAAACGGTTAAGGGGATAATTTAGGGTTTTCTCAGCAGATCCGGGAAAACGAGGATGAATTTGAAATGATTGTACCTTGTAAACGAGGATGAGTTTGTAGCTGAAATTTGGAGGTTTTCTAAATAAGTAAGGCTAAAAAAATACCTCAAAATTTTACAAAATTCTCACGGATGGTTTGTGGATTGTGGAGGACGGATGGAAGACGGATGCAGAATGGTCGGAAACGGGGATTTGCAGTAAAAAGTGGTTCCTTGCACGTAAAAATGGATGCTTGAGCTGATGATCTACACTCTCACCCTTAGACCATGAATATGGCTGGAGAAATGGGGTAAGGATAGATCGTCTTAGCTCGGAAAGACAATCAATTCCAGTTGTCTCTCGGTGGCCGGATTTGGGATTCCGGAGACCGAGTCTTTGGAGGAAGAACTCCAAAGGGGGAGATTGAAAATTTGAA
Source organism: Begonia fuchsioides (assembly GCA_003255005.1). Lineage (NCBI taxonomy): Eukaryota > Viridiplantae > Streptophyta > Magnoliopsida > Cucurbitales > Begoniaceae > Begonia > Begonia fuchsioides. The sequence goes on along the minus strand of QAOC01053278.1, from coordinate 257,880 downwards.
AAGAAAAATCTTCTAAATTCAAACCTGAGATTACAACCTAGGATGGGGGAATTTATTAAGCCAACAATTGAGGGAAGTTTGTGATCTCATTTGGTTGGTTAAGATCCACCGAATATTCAATTTGTCGCACAAAGATGAAGGATAATGTGGACTAATGAGGAGACTTGTTTTGAAACAAGATAAACTCCACTTTGAACCGGTCACAAAACCCTTCATTTTGTACCCAAAAGACCCTCTTATCAGCTAAAGAAAAACCCCCGTGCAAATCCATGCAACTCATGCAAAAATTTCACGCAAATAGAAACTAACCGGGAAACCCTAACCCTAATCCGAAACCCTAAAATTCAGCGCGCATAAAATAATCCTATGATAACTTCACTTCCTTATGTGTCCTTGAAGTTTCTTTGATTAGGGATTGAATGTCTTGGAAGATTTCTGCACTTCTTCATGCGCCTTCATAGTGATCAGTTACGGTATTGAATTCAATCCTTCCACCGATACTTCTTCTTGCCAAGTTATTGTATAGATCGGCTTCTCCTTATCCATTATCGTGGGTTACAATATTTTGAAATCATGTTGAGCTTCTCCTACAAAAAGAACAAACTTGTTAGAAATATCTTGAGCTCGGGCTCGGGTGATGGCTCCTTTAGGTTTAATGTCGGATAGGATATCCCATGGTGTGTCACCCTAAGCCTTAAGACCTACTTGCTAAGCTCTAAGCCTTAAGCACTATGCACTAACCCTAAGCCTTAAGCCCTAATCTCTAAGTCCTAAGCGTTATGCCCTAAGCCTTAAATGCTCAGCCCTAAGGCATTAGTGCAAAGCCCTAAGGCAAACGCCTTAAGTCGTAAGTCCTGTTCTTTAAGCTCTATCCACTAAGCCATAAGTGGTAAGACCTGAGCCCTAAGCTGTAAACTCTACGTTCTAAGCCCTGAGGACTATGCCTTAAGTCATAAGTCCTAATCTATTAGCCCTGTGCCTAAATCCATGTGCCCTAAGCTTAAAGCCCTAAGCCTTAAGCCTTATTCCCTTAGCCATAAGCACTAACCATTAAGTCCAAAGCCCTAAGTTCTATTCTTAAGCTCTAAGCCCATATTCCCTAAGCCCTAAGTACAAAACCATAAGACCTAAGCCATAAGCGCAAAAGCCTAAGTGCTATGTCCTAAGCCCTAAACCCTAATTGATAAGCCCTACGCCATACTCTCATTTCTCTAAGCCCTTTGCCCTAAGCCCTAAAACCTAAGCCCTAAGCCCTAGGCCCCAAGGCCTATTTACTATGCTTTAAACCCTAAGCCATATTCTTTACGCTCTAAGAACTAAGTTGTAACCATAGGCAAGAAGACTTAAGCCCTAATCCCTAGGACATAAGCCCTACGCTGTAAACCCTAAGCCATTAGCCCTAAACTCTAAGCCCTAACCCCTAATCCCTATGCCAAAAAGCACTAAATGATAACCCCTACCCCAAGCGATATGCTCTATGTCTTATGCCCTAAGCTCTAAGCACTAAGCCCTAAGCCCTAAGCCCTAAGCCTAAGGTCCTAAGCCCTAAGCGATAAACCTTAAGATCTAATACCTCTGTAGTCAGCCCTAAGCCCTAAGGCATAAGCCATAAGTTGTAAGCTCTATGCTTTAAACCCTATGCTTAAAGCCCTGAGCCTTAAGATATGAGCTTTAAGCCATAAGAACTAAGAACTAAGCCCTAAACCCTAGTCACTAAGCCCTAATCCCTAAGAGATTATCCCTGAGCCCTTAGTGCTAAGTCCAAAGACCTATGCCCTAAGCATAAATCATACGCACTAAGCCTAACTTGTACCCTTAAGCCCTTTGCTCTAAGTCGTAACCCAAAAACCTTAAGACCTAAACCCTAAGCCCTAAGCCTTATGCCCTTAGCCCATTGTCCTTCGTCTAAAGCCCTAATCGCTAAGCCCTGAGCCCTAAGCCCAAGGACATTAGCCCTAAGACATTAGCCCTACGTCCAAAGCCTTAAGCCCTACTTGCTAAATGCTAAGCCCTAAGCACTAAGCACTAAGCCTAAGCCCGATGCCCTAATCGTTGATCTCTAAGCACTAAGTGCTAAGCCATATAGGCTAATATTTAAGCTGTAAGTCCTAACCCATGTGCGCTACTGACACGGAATGGAGGGGGTTTAGGTTTAGGAAGAGGGAGGATAGTCAGTTTGGGTTTGCGAGAGAAGAATATCCAGAATTCCAGAATCGGGACCAGATTTTGGGAGAGGATAACTCTACGAAGAGATCGAGTTTATGGCTGAAATTTTGAGGGGAGTTGCAAGGAAAGGTTAAGTAATACACCTAAAAATTTAAAGGCGATCTCGGACACATGGATCGAAAATGAATGGAACAGTAATCGGGCTTAGGGGTAGCCGGAAATGGGGTCTGACGGAAAGAAATGGATTTATCAAACAAAAATAACAACGGAATGAAGAGCTTATGACCTTCAAGATCACCCTACGTCCTTGAAGAAGGCTTGAGACTTTGAAGCAAGAAGAAATCTCCAGCTCGGAGGAAGAAATCTTGAAGAGAACCCACAGTTCTCCGGCTGCCGGCTGAAAGTGGAAAATGCCCGAGAAGGGAGAGCTAAAAAACTGCTTAAATTCAAATTCCAAATTGAGCATTACAATCATGCAATGGGGGAGGTTTTATCAGCTACGAAGAGAGGAAAAAGGGAGGAAAAACTAATGGCCAAGGTCATGCAAAAAGCATGCTTTAAAATGAATAAAAGGAGGGAAAATTTGAACCAATGAGAATTCAAGAACGTGCAAGCCACATTTTCTTGAATCTCTTCAGCCAATTTTTCTTTCTTTCTTGGCCCTAAATACCCTTCTTCTAGCCAATTAAACCCTCTTGAAAAACCCCATGCACGACATGCAAAATCCAAGTTAAAACCCTAGCTGAGAAAACCCTCTCGGGTTCTCTAAATATTCACGGGAAATTCATATCCTAAAAATCCAATAAAATACCTTCAATCCTTAGAAAGGTTGATGAGTTGAGTCGTGGGATGATTGTGCACGATTGCATGTGACTCCAATTCGCCATGCAAAGTAAACTTCAATCGGGGTTCGGGTGCGGGCTCGAGCCGGCGGTCTCGATTTTAGGTTGCAAATTCACCTCTTCACCACGCCAAGTTATCACGTGTTTTGGCCTTGTTTGATCCTCCAAAGTTGGCTTAGAAATGCATAATTCTTCAATTAATTTTCCTGCAACATTAACAAACATACTAGAAAAATCCCAAGCTCAAGCTCGGGTGATTGCTTCACTTTCCATGCCAATCCGTGGCATGTCAGCTACGCACGAAGCCTCAAGCTCTAAGTCCTATGCGCTAAGCCCTAAACTCTAAGTCTTAAGCCCTAAGACATATGTCTTAAGCCCTAAGTCCTAATCCATAAGCCCTACGCCTTAATCCCTAAGCCGTAATGATAGGTTTTAAGAAGGGGGAGGAAGAAAAAGGATCACTACTCACGGGTATGGAAGGAGAAAACCAAGGAATTTGCAAATGTGTGAATTTGGGATGGCCGTATCTATAGTTTAGTATTGATTTTGAGACTGAAATTTTGAGGGGGTCTCAAGGTATAAATGGAGAGCTTACCATCCAAAAATGAGGGGTAAAGCTGGGGGTAAACAGAAGTTATGCATGGAATAAAAAAGGATGCTCAAAAGCTCAGCCGAAAATTGTGATAACGGGAGTTGGTAAGAAGAACTAGAGAAAAGTAATCAGGATGGAGGAAGAGCTGAGGGATTACACTCTCACCCTAAGACCACAAGTGAGGCTAAAGAAATGAAGCAAGGTTTAGCTCCCCTATATCGGATGGGAAGCCAACACCAAAGGATATGACACGCTCCAGGTGCGGAGGTGCCGGAAATAAGAGTGAAGATTGCAATCTGCCCGGAAGGACAGGCAGTAAGGCAGATCAGGGGAGTGCAACGCTTAGTTCTCCAAACGCATACAGGTTTAGGTTATAAAACTCAGCCAACTTAAACTTAAGGGCGTGGACTAAGTTTTGACCAGATTTGCAGCTTACAAGCACGTGCAGAACATTAAAATACAAGAAGACACTTTCAGAAGCACAAGCAGACAAACAGGAAGAAAAAACAGTGTAGGGGTGATGGGGAACTTCTACACAACTCCCAATGCATGGACTCTGGGATCGTGAAAATAAGCAGACAACAACTCAATCAAAGGGGAAGACAATGCAAGTGGTTTTATAGAAAGCACACAGGTAGGCTAAGAGTTATGTGGAATAGAAAATTAATGGGCAGAATTGCCCAATTTTAGGAACTCGGGTAGGAAGCAGTGGGAAAACACAAGCATAACTTTTAAAGGGAGGGGGCTATGGCTAAACGGAATGAACCATTGATTCAGGCCATGAAAGTGGGACTCACTGCTAGAAATTTGGGGGCTTTGCTCATAGGAAACAAAAATGGCACGGAATGGACAGTTGGAGTTCAAAGTCCACTCGGGAAAGTTCAAAACCAGCAAACAACTCAACTAGCACAAACAAATGTAAACGCAAGTGGAAGGTAGGCTATGGGGGTTCCAAACTCGCCTTTGATCCTAACAAGTGAGGAAGGGAGGTTGAAATATGGTTTAATGACCCTAGCAAGATCACCAACACCAAGACAATAGAAGGTTGAGGATATTACTCACCAAAACCTTGAATTGCCGTGAGAAAGGAATGGAGATTGAGAGCACTTGGCTTCTGCAAATTTCTTCTATTATTTTATGCCTCTAAAAGACGTGGGAGAGGGGTTTTGATACCCACTCACTGATTACATCAAGAAAGAAAAAACAAAAAGAAAAGAAAAATAGGACTAATGAGTGTTTAGTAGGTGTTAGGTGGGATTAGGGCCCACCCAAGCTTCCTAAAAACACCACAAGACTCTAGACATAAGGCCACGTCCAGACATCAGCCAAGAGAGAGGCCAAGTGGGGAATTAGGGTTTCCCTAAGATCCAACTAAATGGGCCATGGGTTTGGTTCAAACCGAACCAAAATCCCTCTCAAAGGCTTAAACCGGACCATCAAGGTTTACAACAAACAAAACAGCACAACATATTTATAATTTACAAATAAAAAAACCAAACATCACTTGATCATCCCTTGGAAGACTTCATCTCCCCAAATGATGATGCAATACGGTCTCCATTGTCCTTGAAACCGAGTGTAGTTATGTCCCGGGAGGTGAACTTGGCAAGGAAGATCTTGGATTTTCGACTAACTCCTTCTCTTCTTTATACTTCCATTGTAAGCAATGTTTGGGGAGTTCTTGATCATGTTGTGAAGGAATATCTAGGAGCTCCAATGTAGGGAAAAATGTATCTGCAAAATCAACAAACATATTAGCTAAAAGTCTTGCATGGCTTCGAGTTGTTGGTCCTTCCGATTGATGATGAGTCCCGGGCACATCAGGATAACTAACGGAGTTGCTGGATGTTAGTCACCTGAGGCCAAGTCTTGGGTGCCGGGAAACACAAACAAGAGAATGCTTGCAACACGATTTTTCAATAATCTATAATTGCTTCAAAATGCCTCACAAAAAAGACCTAAACCAAGGAGGCTGATCGGAGGGCAACAACACACCATTACCTGATTTGGCACCTACACAAAAGAACAGGGGGGGACCACAACCTTAACCTTACTTAATTTGGGAGTGCATGTTCGTGGTCCCCTCCAAGTTTACAAACCATAAAACCGACAAACCAACAAAACCCATGAAACCCATGGGAAACTCATGTTGCAAACCCTAACCCTAAAAGTAAGTTGGCATAGCTGAAGCAAAAAAAACAACACATTCAAGAGGCTAAGAATAATGCGACCTTATCAATTGGAACTGTGCTTGGACCAATGTCTTGAGGCTTGTGGACTTCAAAAAGGGCATGATGTGCCTTCCTTGGGAGTCGGCGCACCGTGATCGGAAGAATGTGCAGAAGTAAAGTGGAGGGTAAAACGATGGAATGGCTTGTTGTGAAAGGGGAGATGGCTCGGTGTTGTATTGAAATGGCTCGGAGGATTGAAAAAGGGGTGAAATCGGGTAAATATGGAAAAAAAGTGATCGCTCGGGGAAGGGGATGGACTCTTGAGAGTTTTTGGGTTAAGTTGGTAGGACAACTCGAATACTTGAGCAATCAAAGTATTCGCCTGGGTAGACCTTGCCCGTACTTAGATATGACTCACCGATCGTACGTGTGAGGGGTGACATTCTCGACCGGATATGACTCACCGGAGAAGGGTACGTCGGAAAGAGCTTCGACTGGTTAGGAAGAAGATGCAATGTACAATTTTTACTAGAATTCTCTCTGCCTCTAAAGTGTGAGGCCGATACACTTAAGTACTAAAAATCTAAAAAGATAAGAAAGACAATTTAGGTCCTTAGATTATATGAACGCCTAAGATTAGCTTCGGGAAGATATTTGGTTGACTTTAGGTTTGATCTATTAAGAATATGCATGGCTGGATTTGAATGAAGACCATGCTTGGCCGAGGGTGACCCGCTGTTGACCGAGAGGTTGCACTGGGTTAGATAAGCTTCAAACAATTGAAAGATTGACTCGAGCCAATTTGGATCAGGGGCTTCTAAAATGCTCTTGGTGGTCAGCATGAAGTGGCACGTGGTCTGATTCCTTTATTGACGATCAATGGCTCGTAAGTGTGCGCGGGCTTATCCGAAGTGGCGATCCGGTGGTTGGTCCTATCTCGGACATCAAGGGATCTGCGCAGCTAATTTGGAAGGTTGTTGCTAGGCGATCTTTAGATGATTCTGGTAGCTTGATCGTGGATTCTTTGGGTGAAAATCCCTGGTGATTCGCCGGTGGTTCCATGAACATTTTATGCGCGCGTGCCCGGTTGATTCTTTGCGGACATCAAGAGATCTGTCTGTGCTAATTCGAACCTTGTCCTTTCCATTCCTATGGGATTTGATCAAGGTCTCTTAGTTGACCGAAGGTGGGCCGTTGCTTGACCGTGGGTTGATCAAGGTTCGGCTGAGGCAGTCCTTTGTGTGCCTTCTCCTATGGAATGTGCGTTCCTCTTCTTTGGGCTGCTTTTATCTTCATGTGGCCGGGCTCGGTATTATGGGCCAAGGACTCGGTCTTCATGGGAGAAACACGGGATCCAAGATGATTGGATCAGGCGTTCTCTCACGCCGGCCACTTATTTCCTTTGGGCTGAAATCCCCGTCGATGACCTTTTGTCTGTTGGTCATCGATAGGTGCTCGGGATGTTTTTCGTTGAGCGCGTTGGGGGCGGGAGTGGTCAGACACCAAGTGATCGAGACTTTAGGTCGTTCCCGATCATGTTTGGAAGGTATTTCCGAGATGATTTTTCCTGCAAAATAAGCAACTAAGTTAGTAAAATCTCCCATGCTCATCGGGGTTAGTTCCGTGGTGTGCTCCAGTTGCACATCAGGGCAAAATGTTCTTCCTTGGTAAGGCTTTTCTTGGATATGGGCTCTCTATGATTGCATCATTTGACGGAGCAAACAATGTCTAATTGGAATGTTGTACCACTCTCTAGAAACCTTGAAAGACTGGCTACATTTCTTATAAAGATCTTGTCTTCATTAGAGGTCGGGCCTATTGTCACATTGACGGAGCATGCTTCGGAGGTCCAGTTATGCCGGATCAAATTTTGGTCTCCATGCTTTGTTACTTGGACCACTAGCATGGGGGCTTCGACTCCTTCTTCCATCCCTAGCTCTCCAAATGAGGAGTTTCTTGGGCTTTTCCTTATCTTTCAATGTTGGGTCCATTATGTCCTTGCATGACATCCCCTACAAAAAGAGCACACTTCTTAGAAAATTCCATGGTGTGAGCTCGGGTCATGATTCCTTGAGGCTCGACTCCCATTGATGGTTCTCGTGGCATGTCACCTAAGCCGATAGGCCCTAAGCCCTAAGTCATACACCTTAAGCCCAAAGCCCAAAGCCTAAAGCCCAATGCCATAAGCTTAAAGGCCAAAGCCCTAAGCCCTAAGCCATAATCCCTAAGCACTAAACCGTAAGCTGTAAGCCATAAGCTCTATGCCCTAACCCCTAAGCCCTAAGCATTAAGCTCTAAGCCCTCAGCACCAAGCCATATTTCCTATGCTCTAATACCTAAGCAATATGCTTTAAGACCTAAGCCTAAGCTCTATGCCAGAAAACCTAAGCCCTAGGCTAGAAGACCTAAGCCATAGCCTAGAAGACCGAAGCCCTAGGCCAGAAGACCTAAGCTCTAAGCCCTACGCTGTCATCCCTAAGCCCTACGCTGTCAACCCTAAGCCCTAAGCCCTAAACTTTAAGCCCTAATCCCTAACCCAAAAGCCCTACGTCCTGCGCCTTAAGCCCTACTCACTAAGTGCTAAGACCTAAGCACTAAGCACTATGCACTAAGCCCTAAGCCCTAAGCCCTAAGCGTTGAGCCCTATATGTTAAGCCTTAAGTTGTAAGTCCTAACCCCTACCATCTATGCACTAAGCCTTAAGCTCAAAGCCATTAATACTAAGCTCTAGTCTTAATCCCTAAGGCCGATGCCCTAAGCCCTAAGGCCTAACCCATAAGCCCTAAGCCATAAGCCCATAAGCCCTAAGCCTAAAGTCTAAGACCAAATTTGTGAGCACAACGCCCTAAGCGCTATGTCCTAAGCCCTAAGCCCGAATCGCTAAGCCCTACACCTTACGCCCTTTGCCCTAAGCCCTAAACCGTACATTCTAAGCCCTAAGCCCAAAGCCATAAACCATAAACCTTAAGTCCTAAGCAGTAAGTTTCAAGCCCTAAGGCCTATGCTTTAAGCCCTAAGCCATAAGTCCTAAGGCCTAGGCCATATCCCCAAACCATGAGCTTTGATCCCCTACGCCCTAAGCTCTAAGCACTAAGCCCTAATCAGAAAGCTCTAAGCCCTAATCAGAAAGCTCGAAGCCCTATGCTCTAAGCCATACACCCTAATCTCTTAGCCCAAATAATAAATCATAAGTCGTAAGCCCTAAGCTCTAAGCCTTAAGCTCTATGCTCTAAGCCTTATGCTCTAAGCCCTATGCTCTAAGCCATACACCCTAATCTCGTAGCCCAAATAATAAATCATAAGTCATAAGCCCTAAGCTCTAAGCCTTAAGCTCTATGCTCTAAGCTCTAAGCCCTAAGCCATAAGACCTAAGCAATAAGCCCTAAATCAAAATTACTAAGCCCTAAGCCCTAATCCCTATGCACTTAGCGCTAAGCCTTACGACCTTAACCCTAAGCCTAAATCGTACGCCCTACGCTTAAATGGTATCCTAAGCCCTTTGCTCTAAACCGTTAACCAAAAACCTTACGACCTAAAACCAAAGCCATACGCCCTTAGCCAATGTCCTTAGTCTAAAGCCCTAAACGCTAAGTCCTAAGCCCTAAACCATAAGCCATAAGTTTTCTTCCCCAAGCCCTTAGGCCTTTTCCATATATCCTAAACCTTAAGCCCTACTCACTAAGCATAAAGTCCTAAGGACTATGCACTAAGCCCTAAGCCATAATCCCTTGGCCTTAAGCCCAAAGCCTTAAGGACTATTCCTTAAGCCCAAAGTCCTAACCTCTAAGCTCTTCACTCTAAGCCTTAAGCCCTAAGCTCTAAGTGTTAAGCTCTAAACCGTAATTGCTAGGCACTAAGGCCTATGCCTTAAGCCCTAAATCCTAATCCCTAAGCCTTATGAATGAATCCCAAAGCCATAAGAAAAAATCTCAAATCCCAATGTCCTAAGCCCTAAGAATTAAGTGCTAAGCTTTAAGCCCTACGCCCTATGCCCTATGTTGAAAGCCCCACACCCTACGTCCTAAGCCGTAATTCATAAGCTCAAAGCCCTAAGGTCTATGCCCTAAGTCCTAATCATTAAGCCATAAGCAGGAAGCCGTAATCCCTAAGACTTAGGCTAAAAGCTCTAAATTTTAAACCTCAAGCTAAAAGCTCTAAGCCGTAAGACCTAAGGACTACGCAGTAAGAACTAGCCTTAACTTCTATGCACTTTGCCCCAACCATATAGCCCAAAGACCTAGTCCATAAGAACTAAGCGGTAAGCTAAAAGCCCTAAGCCTTAAGCCATAAGCCGTAAACGCTAAGCCAAGAGCCCCAAGTCCTAAGCCCTAAGCCCTAAGGCCTAGGCAAGAAGCACTAAATCATATTCCTTAAGATCTTTGCCTTATGGCCTTAGACATAAGCCCTAAGCGCTTAGCTGTAAGTTCTAAGTGCTAAGCCGTAAGACCTACTATAACACTCAACTTTTTGATGTACAATAACATTATGTGAATATAATGTTTTATGGTTACAAATGAAATGTGCTAAGAAAAGATGAATATGGAGAGGAAATTACACCTTATAAGTAATGAATTGACGAATTGAAATCAATATTGGTATTTACCTAATTTTGAGGTTTTAGGGGCTTATGAGCTGGATTTGCCACTAACTATGCATGTAATCCACAATGTATTTCATGTATCCATGCTGAGAAAGTGCATGCGGGATCTCGAGAAAATGGTCGAACCGAGTAGCATTGAGATTAAGCCTATGATGAAAGACCAACAAAGATACTTGGTGCAAAGATCAAAGAACTAAGAAACAAGAAGATTCCTTTGGTTAAGGTACTATGGAAGAACCACTCGATGGAGGAAGCTACTTCACAACGACAAGAAGACATAGAAAGGGATTATCCCGAGTTATTTGGCATGCAAATTTTGAGGACAAAATTTTAAATAAGGAGGGTCGATTGTAACACCCAACTTTTTTATATACAATAAGATTATGTGAATATAATTTTTTATGGTTAAAGAATGAAATATGCTAATAAAAGATGAATATGGAGATGAAATTACTCCTTATAAGTAATGAATTGACGAATAAGATTCAATATTGGTATTTACCTAATTCTGGGTTTTAGGGTCTTAACATGGAGTTGATTTCTTCTAATGGAATTTAATATATTAGTAGATGAAACTATAGAAACAAGAATTTCTTGATTTAAAAACGTATAGAGAAAGTTAAGAATCTTAGACCCCAAAGGTTGGAACAAATACTGGGTTGGAATTTTGTAACAGAGCAGTTTCAATGTTACAATCATATCATACCTTAGAAGAACATAACTGGCAAAGTGTTCTTATACAAAGTTGTAGTAGACTTTGGTAGAGGAAGTTATGTTTATTTGAAGTTGGTGAATGAAAACCAGACTATAGAATTATGGATTTTGAGCAATGTGTGGTATTTTGTATATTTTATTATATTAAACGCATATTTTGAAGTTTAAATCTTCTAAAAAGTTACACGAGACTTAAAAAGGAAAAGATGAGTTTTTGAATTAGTAAATTCCGAGTTGTGGAACGAAAGTTATGAAAATTTTAAAGGTGGTCACCCCTTGAAACTCTCGGGTTTTATTAAGGGTCGACACCTTGAATGAGAGGTCGACATCTTATTGCTGAAGTATTAACTTTTCAGTAAAAATTTAGGAAATTAGATCAATGATTAATTAAGGATGGACCAATAGGGAAGTGCCACGTTGAAAGAATGGTGACACCTCATGCATGAAGAGGTGATGAGCTTGGATGGTCACACCCCATGCTTGAACCACATGAGTTACCTTCCAAAGGGATAAAATTTGTTGGAGTCTTCAGCTATTAGCCATCCCGACCCTCAGCTCTCTGTCCCAGCTCTCTCTCGCAAATCTCTCTCCTCTCTAAATCCTCTCCAAATTTGTATGAAAAAAAATTAGGGTTTGAAATCAAAGTATGAGGTTTTAATGTTTAGTACAAGAATTTTGGTATTTAAGGATTGAAAGTGCAAGGAGGAAGGAACACCACGAAATTAACCTTGAGGTACAAAGTTTTTTATTCAGCAGCACCTACTTTTATTCTAGGTTAGATTATAAGGATGGAAATGGCGTTATATGGTTAAAAATGAATGAAATTGTAAAGATAGTTTATGGGTATACAAATTGTAAGTCATGTTACCGGGTTTCTAGAAAGTAAGTTTTACGAAATTTTTGAGTTAGAAATTGATCATGATGTCTTTTAATGAAGTACAGCCAACAATTTAAGGTTGAAATTGGTACCATAAGTGTTTTTATCGAAGTGTTTTTGACAAAGTTATGGATGCCACAAGTTTCTGGTGAAATAGGGAATTCCGAGTTTGGCTTATATTGTTTCATTTTATGATGTTAAGGTATATAAGCAAGCTCATAGGATCATTAAGGATTCAAAATACCAAGCTAAAGATAAGGAATCCAGGTAAGTAATCCACGCATGTGTTTGGCCCTTGTGAGACTACATCACAAAGGATAGGACATAAGGATGATGTGTTTGATTACTTAGATATCCATTAAGTAAAGAATATCTTAGGAGTTGTTTGTTTTTATGATAATGTTATTGATGATATTCTATTTGGGTGTATTGCACCGTACACCAACCCAAGTGCTTTGAGTTTTATTGGTGCTTGATTGACATTGTTTGATGTTTATATATTATCATAAGTCAAAAGTTAAGTTAAGTCAAGTTTGCTAGGAATGTTTATTACGATTAACTTGGGAGATGTTAGATATATTATGTTGCTTATACTTAAATTATGTTACCATGTCATGCATATGTATGAATCATGTCCATGCATCATGTTTTATGAAGGATACGAAAATTTTTTTGCATGCATGTTTTTAACAAGTCATCCAACGAATAATGAAGCTGGTATGGGACACATTCATCATCCAATGCATAAATGTATGTAAAGTCAAGATCAAGTTATGGGAGAAGGTGGAATTAGCTGCCTCATGGAGGCAATATGGTGTCTATTCACCTTCATACGATGAGACGCCCACGCATGTCAAGTTAAGTCAAGAGAACAATAAAGAACAAAATGAATGTGCATGTTTTTCAAGAAACGTCATGCTCATGTCAGGCATATAGGCTCATTCAATTACTTATTGAGCTTTAGTCTCATAGGTTATGCTTTGTGATGTAGGTGATGAAGATGAAGTTAAGCGACTTAGCCCTCCCTATTTGATGTAAAAATCATGCCGTGTAGGAGGCAGATCCGGTGTAGGAAACTTGAATCGTTAAGTGCCAATCGGTGGGGCGTCAAGATGTACATTTGACGTATTTTTTAGTGTTTACCTTAAAAGAATTATGTGTTTTAAAAGTTTAGTTTTGTTGCTGTGTAAAGATCTTTATTATGTATATTACACGTTTTGATTAAACTATATGTTATATAAGCTTTGCGGTATTTTATTTGATGGATATTTTGATTAACAATGTCTTATTTGAAGTAAATATCGGGTTTACTACGATTTGTAATTAAAGTCTTCCGCTGTGTTTTCATGAAAAAGAATTCAAGAGGAACATTTTTAAAGAAAGAAAAATTTTACTGCAGTCATTTTTAATTAAAGTTTTATGAGGTGTGACACCTACGCCGTAAGCTTTTAGTCCTAATCCCCTAAGTGCTAACCCCTAAGCCTTAAGCTGTAAGTCTTAAGTTGAAAGCTCAAAGCCTTAAGCCCTAAGCACTGAGCAATGAGCACTAAGCCCTAACACCTAAGCCTAGGGCCCTAAGTTTTAAGTCCTCACCATTAAGCCTTAAGCCCTGAGCAAAAAGTTCTATGACGTAAGCCATAAACCTTAAGCCTAAAGTTTTACACCCTAAGCACTAAGCCTTATGCCAAGTGCCCTAAGCCTAAACCTTAAGCCCTAAGCTCGAAGCCCTAACACCTAAGCTCTAAGCCTTGAGCTGTAAGGCCTAAGACCTAGCAGTACCCCCTAAGCCTGAAGCTCTAAGTGATAAGCGCTAACCCTATGTTCTAGGTCTTCAGCCCTAATTCCTAAGCTATACACCTTTTGCCTAAGCCCAAACCCTAAGCATTAACCCCCTAAGCTTTAGGCGCTAAGCCCTAAGCCCTATGACCTAAGCGCTAAGCCCGCCCTTAGTCCTGAGCCCTGAGCCATAGGCCTTGAGCTCTAAGCCCAAAGCCCTACGCTCATTTCTCTAAGCCCTAAGCCCAAAGCATTAAGCCCTAACCCGCAAGCCCTACCCCATAAGCCTTAAGCCTACAACACTAACCCTAAGCCCATTTCCCTAAGAGGTTAGCCATAAGACCTCAGTGTTAAGTCCTAAGCTCTTAGGCCTTAGCTTTAAGTTCTATGCCATAAGTAGTTAGCCTCAATTCTTAAAGTTTAAGCCTTAAGCCCTATGATTTAATGCTAAGCACTAAACCCTAACCCCTAAGCTTAAGGCTTAAGACCTAAGCTCTAAGGTCTAAACCCTAAGTCCTAAGTTCTAAGCCCTAAGTCGTAAGCACTAACCAATAAGCTAAAATCAATAAGAACTAAGACATATGCCCTATGCCCTAATCCCTAGGCCTATTGCCCTAAGCCTTAAGCCCTAAGTGCTTACCCTAAGCTCTAAGCGCTATGCCCTAAGCTGTTAGCCCTAAGCCGTTAGTCTAAGCTGTAAGATCTAAGCCTAAGCACTAAACCTAAAGCCTTAAGTCATAAGACCTATGCCATAACTACAAAGCCCTAACCCACATGCCCTAGGAATTAATCCATAAGCTCAAAGCCATATTTTATAAGCCAAAACCATAAGCCCATCGCCTATGCCCTAAGCCCATTGCCTATTCCCTAAGCCCTATGTCATAAGCCTTAATCCCTAAGCACTAAGTGCTAGGCATTAAGCGCTGAGCACTAAGCCTTAAGCAGTAATCCCAAAGCCCTAAGCCCTAAATTCTAAGTCCTAAACTTTAGCCCTAAGTTAAAAGCCCTAAGCCTTAATCCCTTAGCCTTAATCAGAAAGCCTTAAGCTATAAGCCCTATTTCCTAAGCTCTAAGCCCTAAGCTCTTATCCCTAAGCCCTAAGTTCTTATCCCTAAGCCCTAAGCTCTTATCCCTAAGCCTTACGCCGAAAGCCCTATGCTCTAAGCCCTAAGCTCTAAACCTTAACCCTAAAGTTTAAGCCCTAAGCTGATAAGCAGTAAGCCCTAAGCCGTAAGTGGTGAGCCATAAGACCTGATACACATGTACTAAGTTCTAAGTCGTTCTCACTACACCCTAAGTAGTAAGCCCTCCATCCTAAATCCTTATGTCTTAACTCTAAACAGTAAGCCCTAAGACCTAAGCCTTAAGAGCTAAGCTTTAAGCTGTAAGCCCTAATTCTTAAGTCTGATGACCTAAGTCCTAAGCTGTAAGCCCTAAGCTCTAAAGCCTATGCTCAAAGCACTAAGCGCTAAGCCGTAAGCCTAAAGCCCTAATCTCTAAAGCTTAAACCTTAAGGCCTAAGTAAAAGGCCATAAGCCATGAGCCATAAGCCCTAATCCATAAGCCATAAGATTTTTTGCTTATGCCCTTAGCCCTTAACCTACACCTTAAGCTCTAAGCCTTAAACCTTTAGCCTGGAATGCTAACCCAAATCTCTAAGCCATAAGCCATAAACTCTTACGCTTGAGCCCTATGCCCTACTCCCTAAGCCCTAAGCCATAAGGCCTAAGCCCTTAGTTCTAAGCTGTAAGTGACATGCCTTGAATTCCCCTTCCTCAAGGTGCCATCACTCGAAGTCGGGCAAAATGATTTCCTAATTTGTTAGTTCCTTTTGCAGGGATCATATCTAATGAAATATCATTTATGGAGCCTTATTCTAATGATCAAGAGCAACCCAAGAATCTTATTTCATGGATGGATCAAGGAGAAGAAGTGAAGTGTACCTGAGAAGGTAGTGCACCCAAGAAGATAGCATTTGGTGCACTCGATTTCTAGTATTGCATGGCCCATGCAGTGTTATTCATTTACAAAATTTTTTTTTAGTATCAGCTCATTTCATTTTTAATTTCGTGCACATGGGAATGACATGGGTATGACATGGGTTTTATAAGTTTCTTATGAGTTTTATGTGTTTTTTATGGATTTCTTATGGGTTTTAATTTTTTTATTAGCAGCCAGCTCTCTCCCTTCACGTTGAGGAAGTTTATTTTCTTCCATGTCCTATTAGTTAGCTGCTAAGAAGTCTCTAGTATTAGTTTCTGTCTTTTTTTTTTACGATGAATGTAGTCACTTAGCTTGGGTTGATTCAATCGATCGAATGTGGCTATAATTTCAGCTTACATATAGTCTAATTACTTGAGGATTGTTGTAAGGAGCTTTGTGATGTTAGAAATTAGAGTGTATTGGCTTTTGTTTGGAATTCATTTCCTAAGCTCTCTTTCGATCGAACTCTGGTGAGTCATATCTTGCTGTCCAAGAATAACCATCAATTCAGCTTACTTCCGAGCTAGTAAGTTGAGATTTTATTGCTGCTTTCCATCATCCTTGCAAGGAAGAAAGGTTAGTATCAAGTTCCATTAAGCTCTTCACTCCATTTCGTGATCATTATCCTTAATTAAACTCTTCAAAAATCAGCCATAAATTCCTCCTCCCCAAACACATTCCGACCTCCATAAAATCAGCCAACCTTCCCCCGAACCAGTTCATTTGTCCTTAATCCGAGAACAAATGAATTAACCTATCCTTCCATTTCAATTTCGTTTCAATAAGCACTAAGCTATAAGCACTAAACCATAAGACCCAAGTGCGAAGCACCAAGCTCAAAGCCCTAAACCCTAAGTGCTAACACTACACCCTAAGAGTTAAACACTAAGTTCTAATCCTATGTTGTATGCCCGAAGGCCTGAGTCATAAGACCTAAGTACTTTGCCTTAAGTTCTATACCCTAAGCCCAAAGACCTAACCTGAAAAGCATAAGCCCTAAACCCTATACCTTAAGCATCAAGTGGTAACTCCTAATCAATAAGCCATAAGCCCTAAGCCATAACCTCAAAGTCTTAAGCCCTAAGGGTTGAGCACTAAGCCCTAACCCTAGGCCAAAAGCCCTAAATTATAAGCCCTAAGCAGTAAGACTTAAGCCCTAAGCAAAAAACCCTAGCCATAAGCCCTAAGCTTTATGTCCTATACCCTTAGCCCAAAGCCCAAAGCCCGAAGCGCTCATCACTAAGAACTAAGCATACCCCCTAAGCCACTAATCCCTAAGTGCTAAGCCATAAGTCCTAGGCCTTAAGCCATAAGTCCTAAGTCTTAAGCCTTAAGTCCAAAGCTATACGCTCTAGGCCTTAAGACCTAAGCCCAAAGCCCTATGCTATATGCCCTAAGCCTAAAGTCCTAAACCATATTTCTTAATCCCTAATCAATAGTCTCTAAGCCCTAAGCCCGAAGCCTACCTAAGCCTTAATTCCTAATTTTTATGACCTAAGCCCTAAGCCTAAGACCTAAGAACTAACCCCTAATCTTATGACCTAAGCAGCCCATGTCCTTAGCCCTAATTCCTTTGCCCTAAGCCTTAAGCACTAAGCCCTAAGCCCTAAGCTCTACGCCGTTAGCCCTACGCCTTACGCCCTAAGTGTTAACGTGAAGCCTTAAGCTCTGAGCCATAAGGCCTAAGCTCTAAGTCTTAAACCTTAAAAATTAAGTCCTAAGTTCTTAGCCTTAAGCTCTAAGCCTAACCCTTAAACCGTAAGCTTTAATTCCTAAATCCTATGCCCTAGGGCTAACCTCTAAGCGATAAACCATAAGCTAGAAGCCCTAATCATAAGCCCTAATTTGAAAGCCCTAAGCCATAATTTGTAAGCCCTAAGCCCATTTCCATAAGCCTATGCCTATTGTCATAAGCCCTTAGCCCAAAGGCATATTTACTATGCTAACCCTAAGTCCTAAGCCATAATCCCTTAGAATTATTCCCTAAGCCCTAAGCCCTAAACCCAAAAGCCTCTAGATAGAAGCATTTACGCCTTAGCCCTAAGCCATTAGCCGCTAGCCCTAAGCCCTACTCTCTAAACCCTACTCCATAAGCCCTAACCATAAGCCCTACGCCCTAAGCCCTAAGCCGTAAGCCCTAAGTGCTAACCATAAGACCTTAGCCCTAACCCCTTAGCATCTAGCACTACGCTCTACACCCTAAACCCTAATCCCTAAGCCCTCCTCAAGCCCTAACCCCTAACCTCAAATGCCCAAGCCCTAAGCTCTAAACCCTAGGCTCTAACCATAAAATATCAGCACTAAATTTGTTGGCATAAGCCCCAAGCTATGAGTCCTAAGTCCTAAGTGCTAAGCCATAAGCCCTAAGATATAAGCTCTAAGCCCCAAGCCCTATGCCATCAGCACAAAGCCATCAGCCCCAATGACACGAAATAGGAATGAGAATAATGGAAATATTTTGGATTGGCAGATTTTTAGGGATTACCCGAAAAATCAGAATCAGGATAAACTTTGGGTGCTTGGATCTCGCAAACGGGGTGAGATTTTTAACTAAATTTAAAGGAGATTTTAAGGGATAAGTTAGAATATGATCTCCAAAAATGAAGGGATTCTCACGCACAGATTTAAAGATTTGTTGGTGCCTCTAACAAAAACTTGTGCGAAGTTTTTGCTTCTCTCATGCAAGATGAATTTGAAATGAGCATGATGGGGGAGCTTAAATTCTTCTTAGGACTTCAAATTAGACAATCCTTAGATGGAACATTTATTTGCCAAGAGAAATATATCAAGGAATTACTCAAGAGATTTGGAATGGACTCTTGCAAATCTTCCAAGACACCAATGAGTACCACAACAAAATTGGATAAGGATGGATGAGGAAACAATGTGTATATTAAAAAATTTCATGGTATGATTGGTTCATTGTTATATCTAACTGCTAGTAGACCCGACATTCTCTTTAGTGTTTGCCTTTGTGCTAGATTCCAAGCCTCTCCTAAGGAGTCTCACTTGAATGCCGTTAAAAGAATTTTCAAATACTTAAGTGGAACACTTGATTTAGGATTAGAGTATGCCAAGGGTACTTCCTTTAATTTAATTGGATATTCTGATTCAGATTATGCCGGGAGCCTTGGGGATAGGAAAAGTACTAGTGGTACATGTCAATTCTTAGGTGAATCTTTAGTATCATGGTTCTCTAAGAAACAAAACTTTGTGGCACTCTCAACCGCCGAAAGCAAGTATATAGTGGCTGGTAGTTGTTGTGCACAAATACTTTGGATGAAGCACACGTTAGAAGACTAAAACCTCTAATTTTCTAAGATTCCAATAAGATGTGACAACACTAGTGCAATAAACATCTCCAAAAATCCTATCTTACACTCTAGGACTAATCATATAGAAATTAGATATCATTTTATCAAAGATCATGTTCAAAAAGGAGATGTTGTTTTAGAATTTGTCAATTCTTGTGACCAATTGGCCGACATATTTACTAAGCCTCTAGATGAAAAGAATTTTTGTGGAATTAGAGTTCGATTGGGGATAATCTGATTTGATGGTGCTTAAATGCATCATTTTTCTTTATGCTGCTTTCCGTGACAACGGTCGACACAACAAGGTGTATGTCAACCGGTCCTTCTAATATGACATAAAGCGGTCGACATAAACAGGAGTATATCGACCGGTCCATCAAATCTACTTCTGGTTGGTCGACACCATCCATGATCGGTCTACCGATGTTCAGTTTTCTTGCAGTTTTTAAAACCCTTTTCCACGAACGCATTAGACATTCTGCATCCTTCTCCCTCGCAAAATCCCTCTGGCGTCTCTCTACTCCTCCGTTCAGTGTCCAGCGCTCATTTCTCTTGATTTCCTTTTTCTCCACGCCCTATGGCTTCCTCCTCTCAACCTCCAATCAAGCAAAAATGTTCGTCTGCGTCAAAAACCGATAACCCTCCTCCTCCTCCTCTAGCGATTGACAAACACTTATTCCAAAATGAGTCAGCTCAAGATAGGTATTTCGAAATCTTTCAATCCAAACCATTAATCTTGAGTAGGGTTTATAGGCCTCATTGCATTCAAGGAATAGATTTTTCCGAATCTAGTGATTACTTGGGATTAACCACTTTGTTTAGATTTAGGAAACAATATCATGAGGAGGCAATTCACCTATTTTTTGCCAATTTGTATTCTATTTCTCATTCCTTTACCTTAAAGAGCCTTGTGTATGGCAAACTAATCAAGATCACTGCTTCCTCTTTGAATTCAATGTTGAATTGCCAAATTAACGAGCACACCGATAGTGCTCAGATTACCAGAATTTTCTGAGATTAGTTGCTAGGGATCCCAAAAATGTGCCGTACAAAATGAAAGCTAGTGACCTCATCAACATCACGACATGATTAGTTCACCATATCACCACCTACAATCTTTTGCCTAAGGACGAGCATAGAGATCACATAAGCCACATGGAACTCTATGTTCTCTACATATTCTTTCACCGGTGTCACTTCAACATTGGTTTCATAATAATGATGCGCATGATGGATGTTTTGGATGTGGCATCCAAATCGTTACCCTTCAACCTCCTGCTGATGAAGATTTTCTCAAAACAAGGAGTCAAATTTCCTCCTCCCATGACACTTATCGAAGTTAAGAATCTTGATATCTATTCTGACTCCACACTTGCACGTATGGGCTTAGCCCAAGATGATGATGGGGTTTGGCACTACAAGAAAACCATGCCTCCTCGATCTCCTACCTCTTCTACTTCAAGTGATCCTCCCTTGATTGCCGATGAGATTCACATTCCTCCTGAGCATCAGACCACTCACTAGTCTCATATGCTCACTAGTCTCATCTCCAACCTTGCATCCTCTATTGAGTCTCCTCACAAAAAGGTTGATGGTCTTAAGAAACAAATTGATGCTTGGGATGAATACTTTGAAGAAGAAGATGACTATGAAGAGCCAGCGACAGCGAGCTTTAGAGCTCTAGTTCACTCCTCTCCTGCTCTTCATGCTGAATCATCTCCTGCACCGACTATTGAGCCATCTATCACACTGGCTCGTGATCCTGACACGGTACCTGTATCCACCCCTGGTACAGTGTTGATCTCATCTCATGCAGGAACCGAGGTCCTAGACTCTCCATCCACTGTGCCTATATCTTCTCTAGTCATGGATCTGCCTGGATTACCTCTTATAAGATCTCCATGGGAGTAACTTTTAGATTTACTAGATATTTTGAATCAATTCTCCTTCATTAAAGACAATGTATTCATTACCGATCCTTGTCCCTAGTTAACTTATCTCTTTTTGAATGCTTTAACATTTTTTTTGATAATGCCAATGGGGGAGATAGAATGCATTATTCAATCTATGCCTTAATTATGATTGAATGAGCATGAAAAGTTATATTCAAATTGTTCTATGTCTTAGTATGGGAGTGTATGCATATTCTATGAGGGAGTATGCATATTCTATGGGGGAGTATTTAAAATCTTGTGAATATAGTCAATTTATCTTTCAATTGGATTGTCATCATCAAAAAGGGGGAGATTGTTGGCTTTAAAGTTTTTAAAGTAACTAATATTTTTTATGATAATTATCGTTCATGTGAATGTATGAAAGTTAAATTAAATTATTTGTAGTGTATCTCATAGACTTAATTTCTCATGTGAAATACCCTTGTGAAATGGTACATTTAATGTCGAAGAAGTTGGTCGAGTGCTGCAGAATTTTGTAAGTTCTCTTAGGATATGGCGACCGCTGTTCACATGTGTCGACCGCCAAAATTCCAGAGAAGAGATGTATGTCAACCGCTCAAGATGTATATCGATCGCCAAAGTTCCAGAAACGAAACCTATGTGAAACGAAATATGGGATGGGAATAATAGAAATATTTTGGATCGTCGGATTTTTAAGGATTACCCGAAAAATAAGATTCGGGATGAACTTTGGACGCTTGGATATCGCAAACCGGAGTGAGATTTTTAATAAAATTGCGAGGGTATTTTGGTGAATGAGTGTAGGATGAGTCCTCCAAAATTTATTAGGATCTCACAGACGGAATGAGAATTATGCAAAAAATGGTGAAGGCAATTAGTAGGAAAAATTAGGGTTTTCTCGGTAGATCCGAGAAAATAGGGATGGAGTTGAAACAATCGTATCTTGCCAATGGGGGTGAGTTTGAGGCTGAAATTTTGAGGTTTTCTAAATAGATGAGGGTAGAAGAATTCTTCCAAATTTGGCAAATTTCTAACGGATGGTTTGGGGGTTGTCCATGTTAGATGGAAGATGGATGCAGATTGACCGGATACGGAATATTGTGGTAAAAAGGTGGCAAAGAAGTTGTATTTCTAAAACTTAGCATCTGTATTTCTCCTTTTCTTTGGCTGCAAACCCTAGCTTCCTTTTCAATTTGGAATTGGGCCGATTTGGTGGCAAAGAAGTTGAGAAGTCCAAGCCGAGTAGCTTGCTTGCAATGGGCTCTCGGTAATTTCTGTAGCTGACAAGGCAAACAATTTGATTTTAACGTACTACCCCTCTTTTAAAACCTTGAGGAAGTAGCTACCTTTTGTCAGAAGACGTCGTTGTGATTTAAGTCTAGGAAAATCTTCAAAAAGGCTCAAAGACCTTTGGAGGTCCAACTGCGCCAAACCAAAACGTTGTCCCCATTCTTAGTTGCTTTGACAACTAGCATGTGGTCCCTTCTCCACCAAAAGGCAGCCAAGTTGGTGCCTAAATGGGCCTCACATGACCATGCACAAATATTCAAATATAAATCTAAAGTTTATTTGCAAAAAATTAAACCTAAAGCTAAGTGTTACATCTTGTATTTCAAAGGAAACATGCTCCCTCCTTCATGGACCAATTGGGTCGTGTCTTGACATCAAAATTGAATGGATTGGGATTTTCTTTGTCCTCCAAGGTAGGTTCCAATATATTGAGTCCTTGTATTGCCTCCCCTGCAAAAGGAACAAACTTGTTAGAAAATTCCCGAGCCCGAGCTCGGGTGGTGGCCTCTCTCGGATTGGCGATAGATGGTTCAACTCGTGGCATGTCACTATCTCAGCCGATAAACACTTATGCCAACCGGCTATGAGCTAGAGACAAAATTTATGTCAACCACACAAGACCTATGTCGTCCGATGCAAAGTTTCAGAGATGTAACCTATGTTGACCGATAAAGACTTATGTCGACCGCTTACAACTTGTGTCGACCACCAGAGTTTTCAGAGACTAAAGCTATGTTGACTGATATACACTTAGGTCGACCGCAAAAGCTCCAGAGTCAAAATCTATGTCGGCCGCTGAGGAACAACTACAAGAGACAAAGCTCCAACGACTATTTTGTAATGAGTCTAAATGGCTATATTTTAGTCAACCGCTCCCGTCCATATGTCGACCGCCCGAGCCTGAGCAGCTGCAAAATTATAAATAGCTGAAGAAAAGCTAATTGAGATGACAATTTTTTTAGAGAGAAAGACACCCCAAAACTCTACCAAAATCATTCTTGATTTATCTGTTACTCTCTCATCTCTTGTATTTACTTTAGATCATTTATTTGGTGACTGAGATAGTCGGTTAGTAACCGCAAATACTTGTATCAATACTCTTGAGCTAATTTGTAAAGGGGTGACGCCTCTGAAAAAGAAGAGTCAAAAAGGGGTGACGCCTCTAAGAAAGAAGAGTCAAGTTGTAAAGGTTAGATTGACACCCGGAAGTTCAATCAAGTGAGGATCTTCAAGGAGCTACCTTGAAGCGCGGACGTAGGCAGTTATTGGCGAAACCACGATAACCTATCGGTGTCAAAATCTCTCTCCCTCAACTTTTACTTTATTGATTGTCCTTGCCTAAATTGAATCGATAATCAACTTCCATAGCTTTTGTACTTAAGGCATTTGACTTACGAAAAAATTTCAATTNCACACTTCTAAGAAAATTCCCCAAGGTTATATTCACCACCTTCGTTTAGCCGTCGGTTTGAGGATGGAAAGAGGTGTTAAAGAAGAGCTTGGTGCTCACCTTCCTCCATAGGGTCTTCCAAAATGCGCATAAAAACTTGGTGTCCCGATCCGATACAATAAACCTCGGGATGCCGTGCAATCAAACAACCTCTTTGAAGAACAAATTAGCAAATTTGGCTAGCCTCATCCGTTTTAGTGCAAGCTATAAAATGAGCCATCTTGGAGAACCGGTCAACCACAACCATAATGCATTCTTTAGCTTTACTGGTCCAAGGTAATCCCAAAACAAAGTCCATGCTTACTTCCTCCCATGGATGACTTGGGACGGGCAAGGGCATGTACAACCCTTGGGGAAGGACCCTACTTTTCGCCATTTTGCAAATGATGCAGCTTTCCACCACTTTGTACACATCCCGAAACAAGTTAGGCCAATAAAAATGCTCTTAAAGTGCTTCTAAGGTCTTCTTCTTGCAAAAATGACTTACCAAAACCCCCACCATGAGCCTCCTTGATGAGAGTCTCTCGGATTCCACCATGAGGGTTGCAAAGTTTGCCTCCCTTGAAGAGGTAACCATCCATAAGGTAGTATCCACATTCTTGCTTCTTTAAACACCATTCATACCATTGGCCAAAATCTTGGTCTTCCTTATAAGCATACTTGATCCAAGCAAAACCAAAGAATTTAGTGGTAAGTTTGGTTAGGAGAACAATCCTCCTTGAGAGGGCATCGGCCACCACATTGGTTTCTCCCCTCTTGAACTTGATGATGTACGAGAACCTTTCAAGGAATTCCATCCACTTGGCATGCCTTCTATTCAACTTTCCTTGGCTCTTTAGGTGTTTGAGGGCTTGATGATCCGTATGGATAATAAATTCTTTTGAGAGAAGATAATGCTGCCACACTTTAAGTGCTCGGATCACCGCATAGGACTCTTTGTCATAGGTTGAGTAAGTAATCATGGCACCCTTGAGCTTTTCTCTAAAGCAGGCCATGGGTCTCCCTTCTTGCATAGGAATTGCACCAATGCCTAGCCCCGAAGCATCACATTCGACCTTGAAGACCTTATTGAAATTAGGGAGCACTAACACGGGTGACTTGCACAACTTTTCCTTCATCAATTCAAAACTTTCTTGGCAACCCGGAGTCCACTCAAACTCCTTTCCCTTCTTTGTACAATCGGTCAAAGGAGCTACAGTTTAACTAAACCCTTGTATGAACCTTTGGTAAAAGGATACAAGGCCATGAAAGCTCCTAACTTAAGACACACTCTCGGATTACCACAATTTTTGAGTCATCGACTTCCATCGCATCCTTAGAAATAATAAACCCAAGAAAGTGTACTCTCTGTTGCACAAAAGCACACTTCTTCAAGTTGCAAAACAATTTAACTCTTTGGAGTGTATCAAACAGCAATCTAAGGTGAGCAAGGTGAGTATCAAAGTCCAAACTAAACACCAATATATCATCAAAATAGACAACTATAAATTTTCCCAAGAAATCTTTCAAAACAAAATGAATGAGTCTCATAAAGGTACTGGGAGCATTAGATAATCCAAAAGGCATTACTAACCATTCAAAGATACCATATTTGGACTTGAAGGCTGTCTTCCATTCATCACCTTCCTTCATCCTTATTTGATGGTAGCCGCTCTTTAAGTCCACTTTAGAGAAATAGGATGCCCCACTAAGCTCATCCAACATGTCTTCAAGTTTAGGAATCAGGAACCTATACTTGATGGTGATTTGGTTTATGGCTCGACTATCCACGCACATCTGGAAACTTCCATCTTTCTTTGGAACTAGTAGAGCCTGGACAGCACGAGGACTCAAAGATTCTCTTATAAACCCCTTGTCAAGAAGCTCTTGGAATTGCCTTTGAAGCTCCTTGGCCTCCTCGAGATTCAATCGGTAGGAAGGCCAATTTGGTTGCACTACTCCCGGTTCGAGGTCAATTTGGTGTTAGATTCCTCTAAGGGGTGGTAAACCATGGGGCTGTTCTTCCGGAAACACATCTTGGTACTCCTCAAGAAGTGCTTGAACGTCATTTGGAATATACTCAAAATCTTGGAGCCTTTCCCGAAACAAAACTAGTACAATCATGCCTCCCTCTTGGAGAATCTTTATCAACTTTTTCTTGGTCATAAAGAAATTAGATTTGGCCTCCCCCTCCCTCCTTGCAACTTTATCCTTGACGATTTGGCTTGGTTCAAGAGGGTGAGCTTGATGGTTTTCCCACCAAACTTGAAGGAGTAATGATTGGTATAGCCATAATGGATAACTCTTTTATCGAATTGCCACGACCTTCCAAGCAAGATGTGGCTTACACTCATCGGCACCACATCACATAACACTTTGTCTACATAACCACCAATAGAGAATTTCATGCTTATATGCTCGGAGACCTTGAGATCTTCTTTCTAATTTAGCCATCGAAGTCTAAACGGATTTGGATGCTCCGTAGTGCAAGCTTCTACTTCTTTACAAGATCTTTAGTAGCCACGTTGGTGCAACTCCCTCCATCTATAACCAAGGAACATACCTTCCCTTGAATTAGGCATCTAATATGGAAAATGTTCTCTCTTTGTACAACTTCACCTCTGGTTTGGGTGGTGAGAACTTGGCGGATCACCATCAAGAGAGGTCCTTCTTGTGCATGGAAAACCTCCATCGGCTCTTGCTCTTCACTAGTCTCAACTATGCCTTTCTCTTCACTAATAACCTCATTAGACTCCTCATGAAGAACCATCACTCGTTTGTTGGGGCATTGATAGGCAATGTGGCCAAGGCCGAGACACTTAAAACACTTGATCTCTCTTGACCTAGGCCGAATACCATCGTCCTTGGGCTTTACTTCAAATTCCTTCTTTTGACTCCAAGGCTTAACAATTGGCGGCTTATCTTCATTCTTAGGAAATGGTCTGTACGGGGGCGTGGCTCTTGGTACAAACCAGTTAGAAACACCTTTGTCTTTCTGCTTGATTTGCCTTTCCACTTTCATAGCAAGTTGGATGACAATATCTGTATTATCTAACAGTTGCAACTCCACAATGTCTCGGATTTCCTTGTTTAGGCCTCTAAGGAACCTTGCTATGATTGGCTCCTTGTTTATAATGGCTTGGAACAAATCGCTTCCTCATGAGCATTTTCATTGTTCTCCATGTCAAAACTTCATCATCTCCTTCTCATCTTCTATGGGCCCTCACACTATCCCGCCAAAGGCTAGCATAGTCGATCAACTCTAAAAAAAACCAATTGTAGTTTGGCCTTTTCCGAATAGTTATAACATTCAAAGATTTTATCCACCTTGTCAACCGAATCAAAGAAAGCATCACCACTACAAGATCCATTAAAGGAAGGGATAGTAACCTTAACGTTCCTTAGCTCATCTTTTAGGCTTGGTGGATAAAGAGAGATAGCATCTTCACCGGAGTCCTCAGGGTCAAGGGGTCAGCCTTTTCTCATTCCTTGGCTGAGCCTTCTACTCGGCACGATGGGTGGTCTTCTCACAGGGTGTGAGTTGGCCTCCAAACATTGTAGAACAAGATCCAACCTCCTATTGATCTCATCTATTTGCCCTTGGTAGCTTCGTTCAGCTTCTCTTGGATTAGAGGGTGTGGGAGGTGGTACATTGGATGTGGCGGGTTCTCGGGGTGGGTTAAGGGTAGCTCAACTCCGAGTCATCATGTTATGCTCTAGATATCGAATAAAAATGACAAGAGAATGGTGGTGGTTAGGAAAGGGGCTCTGATACCAAATGATGTGCAATGGGAATGGTGGTTGGGTCGGTTAAGGAGAAATGGAGAGAAAAGAGGGGGAAAATGGGGAAGGTGTGCTCGGGTGAAAGAAAAAAAATAGGGTCAAATTGTTCCAGCCAGATCTCTGGCAGCATACCGGGTTAGAAACTAAAATTTGGAGAGAAGGTAGATGGGGGTAAGAGGGTTTATGGCCGAAAAGATCACGTTAAAAGGATGAGGGAATCCGAAAATGTGCAAAAAAAGGCTAGAGTGCTTGAAAAGGAGCTCTCTAAAAAGGGAGATCAGAAAAGTTGTAACGGAGGGATAATCCCAAATGGAGGAGAAGCTTTGGGGTTCACACCCTCACTTTGGATTCCACTAGAACGTGGTTGAAGGAGTGTGGTATGGCGTAGCTAACCCAAGCTTGAGTGGTAGCCAAAACCGGAGAGGAGTTCTAAGTGGTTTCCGAATATAACTCACCGAAAAACTCGAGTCTTGGATGAGGAGAAACCACCAAGGAAATGAGATGCAAAATGCAGTCTTTGATTTCAAACTTCACTGACTATAAATGAGCTCAAAATGAGCTTAAAATCACCCCCAAGTTTTGGAGGGAGGGTTCCCGAAAGAATCAAAAACAGCCTTACCCGAAATGGAAAAACAAGAAAAAAAAACAACTAGGTGGTCCTCCTAGAAGTTACCCAAAAAGGAGGCACCAAGTCTTACCATGGTCCCCCCTTCAACACTCCCCACTTGAAGCACAAAAGAGGGTTTTCACGTGACTAACCCTTCAGCAAATAAAACCCTAACTCTAACCAATACAATCCACTTTTCACACGGTAATTGTTCAACCAAAAATGATCAAAACACTAAGTGACAAAACAAAATGGGTCTTCATCCCTCCATGTGAACTTGGGCTGATGAAGTACCCGAGTGTAATGGGCTTGGACTTCCCTTCTCCAAATCTTGGATGGACCATACAATGGTCGGACCCTCGGCTAGGTGTATATCGTCTTGGGCCGCTCCACCTTTCTTTCTCCACCTTGCTCCGAGGGTGTTGTTGAAAATTCCAAAGTGAGAAGATGTTTGGGCTGTCATTGATCATCCAAATTTGGCTCCACCATAAAGATTCCTTGCATGAATAATCCTACAAAATGAGCAAACATGTTAGCAAATTTCTTGGCTCGGGCTCTGGTTATGGGCCCTCTTGATGTTTTCTCGGTTTTGGTCTCCGATTGCACATCAAAGGTGGATCTTCTTCTTCCTTTTCTTCACTTTGATCTCCAACATAAGGAGAGAGGTCTTGCACATTAAATGTGGCCAAAACTCCATATTCCCTGGGTAGCTTGAGTTTGACTGCATTTGGATTAACTTTCTCCAATATCTTGAAGGGACCATCAGCCCCAATTCGCAAACCCGAAGCATCACATTAAAGGTGCCTCACATAGTTTGTGCTTGATTACTTCAAAACTTTCTTGAAAATTAGACAACCATTGAAATTCTCTTCTGTTCTTAGTGCAATCGGTCAAGGGAGCAACAATGGTACTAAACCTTTGGATGAACCACCTATAAAAGTAGGCAAGTCAATGGAAGCTCCTCACATCCAAAACACTCTCGGGAGTTGGCCAATCCTGGATAGATTCGACTTTGGCATCATCCACTTCCATGCCATTCTTAGAAATAATGAATCCAAGAAAATGTACCCTTTCTTGCACAAAAGAACATTTCTTCAAGTGGATCATACCTTTTTGCAACAACCTTGTGCGGTTTGGCCATTTCATCCTCTCGATCTACATGGCTATTATGATGTATCAATAGGAGCTCTTCATGCTCCTTTTTATATTCAACGCAAGAAAATTATGATGTTGCCAAGATCGAGTCATCAAACCTAAAAGGTTGTTTCACAGTCATAACAGAAATAGAGGTTACAATCCCGGGCTTTTGGAGCTCCATCTCCCTTTGGATTCCTCCTTGATTATATGATGTCAATGAAAGGTTATCCATCACATCTTCTGGGTTAGGCTTGTGAAATTCCTCCAAGATATCATAAGAGTGGTCGGGTTCCATGGAGAAGTGATTCTCCTCAAAACCAAAGTCTTTTGCCACTTGCTCAGTTTCTACATCAACATTTCCTTCCACTTGTTGTTGGTGAGTCTTAGCAAAATTTTCAGCAATCTAGTAAATGTCTAAACGTGCTTCCAGCAACAAATCTTTTATCTCAACCAACAAGTCTAGGTTACCCGGTTAAAGGTGCTTCATGTAGTGGGTTTTTGCTCGAGAGTGAGGGAGTGTTCCATTTGGGAAAAAATCCCTTCTCATTAGATTATTTAAGGCCTTCCAAGTTCTAACTTGATCTTCTCCATTTATCATTCTCTTCTCTTTGAGATCTTGCCACCAATTATAAGCGTCACCAACAAAACTACTTGAGGCTACACGAACTTTCCCTATATCGAGTAGTTTTCAAATGCAAAATGTGTTTCAACTAATTCCAACAAACAACAATATTCTTCATCATCAAATGCCCCTCTAAAGGAAGGAATTCCAGCCTCTGAATAATTTCATAAATGATTATAGGCTGCAAACCATGAGGTTTGAAGTGAAACCAGAGACTCATCAAGCTTCCAGCAGCTTCTGGGTGCGATTGACATGTCTTTTTGTTTTGATCTACTCCCTCTAAGATTTATCGTTGGCTCCTCTTCGAGTCATCATATTCAAACTCAAAAGTTAATTAAAATGAGTGTCAAATGTAAGAGTGTGAAGGGATGGGAGGCTCTCATACTAAATGACAGGTTTCAAGAANCCCGGGAATCCACAAATAGGTGAAATTGGGATGGCCGTGTCTGAGTTTAGTATCGATTTTTGGGCTGAACTTTGAAGGGGGTCTCAGGGTATGAATGGAGAGCTTAGCCTTTAAAAATGAGGGATAAAACTTGGGGGGCACATAAGTTATGCAGGGAAGAGGGAAGGATGCTCAAAAGGTCGCGCATAAATTGTGATAACGGAAGGTGGTCAGAAGAACTAGAGAAAAGAAACTGGGATGGAGGAAGCGTTGAGGGATTGCACTCGTACCCTAAAGACCACTAGTGTGGCTAAAGAAATGCAACAAGGTTTAGCTGCCCTAGCTCAGGATAACTCAAGGTCTCACGATGTTACTCACCAGAGGCCGAGTCTTGGGTTCCGGAAAACACAACCAAGGAGAATGCTTGAATCACGATTTTTCAATAATTAAAAAATGCTTCAAAATGCCTCACAAAGAGGACTTAAACCCACCCTAGCATCTTAGAATGAGGAGGCCAATCGGAGAGCAACAACACACCCTTACCCAATTTGGCACAAACACAAAAGAAAGAAGGGGAGGACCACACCTTAACCTTACCCGATTTGGTAGGTGCATGTCTGAAGTCCCCTCCAAGCTTGTCTCCCATGTCTCTCTGGGAGCTATCAGCTATCCAAGAGAGAAAGAGATCAACAACAAAAAAACTAAAACTAACAAAACCCATGAAACCCATTGCTTGCCCATGGAAACCCATGGCAAACCCATTTTGCAAACCCTAACCCTAAAACTAAGTTGGTAAAGCTGAAAGAAAAAAACAAACACATTCAAAATGATGACAGTAAGGAGTCCTTATCCATTGGAACCGGGCTTGGACCAATGTCTTGAGGCTTGTGGACTTCAAAAGGGGAAGTGTTCTTCCCGATAAGGCTCTTCTTGGATATGGGCTCTCTGTGATCGCATCGTTTGATGGAGCAAACAGTGTCAAATTTGAGCGTCCTACCACTTTCTTGAAACCTTTAGAGATTGGCTACATTTCTTATGATGACTTTGTCTGACAAGCTTCAAGAATGGAAAGGGGACAAAATGGGCTTTGGGTGAGAAAGAAGTAAAGAAACGGGCTGGAAATGGGTGATATTAAGGAAGGTGGTTCTTGGGTTGTTTGGGAATGAGAGAAGAGATTAACCTCCAAAAATGAGGGTAAAAGCTTTGGGGAAATAAGTAGTTATGCAGAGGGGAATATCGGGTGCCCAAAAGGGTGGTTATTGAAAAAAGGGATTGTGGTGGTCGGAAAAGGAGAAGTAACCGGCGGTGTAGAAGAGGTAATGTGGATTACACGCTTACCCTATGACCATGGGAGAGTGGCTGAAGATGTGTAGCATTGCCTAGCTTACCCTAGCATGGAAGGGAAGCCAAAACCTTGAAGGAATGCTCTCGGGTCGCCGGATATTACTCACCGGAGAGTCAAGTTTGGAGGTCGGAAAGCACTCTTTTAGATTCAAAATAAACTGCGTACAAATGTTCGGTCATGAGGGAGTTTTAATCACCTTCACATGAGGGAGATGACACCTTAATCGGATGGCTTCCAAGGCTTTACCCGATTTGTTGTGGCTTAAAAAGAAAGGTGGAAAGGCCAACTCAACATATACCCGATTTGGGGGAGACCAAGGGAAAGTGGTCCTCGAATTTGGTTCCCCCTTCCATCAGCTGCCATCTAAACATTCCCAAAAGTAAAAACACATGCAAAAGATAAAACCCACTCTAAACCCATGGAAACCCACACCAAAACCCATGCAAAACCCACAAAAGCCTAAATAATTGCTTTTGTAAATTTAAAAAGGAAATAAATAAAGCTAGGAAAATAGAAGGTCAATCTGGTTTGCGCCATGCTCCATGGGGCCCGACCTATACCCGACCTAGACCCGGCTTGTACCCAGGTTTCCCTCCTCCCTAATGGCTAAGGCCTATGCCCTATTCCTAAAGCCATATGCCCTAAACCTTATCCCTTAAGTTATCACTTGTATGCCCTAAATACTAAGCCCTATATACTACGCCCTTAGTCATTTTCCCTAAGCCCTAAACACTAAGCCCGAAACCCTATGCCCTAATCCCTAATCCCTAATCCCTAAGCCCTAAACCTGAAGTACTAAGGTATCAACCCTAAGCCCTAAGGCTTCAACCCTATGCCCTAAGCCATGACACTAAGCCCTAAATCATAAGCCCTAAGCCCTAAGACGTATGCCCTAAGCCCCAAGGCCTAAGAATTGATCCCTACACCTTAGTTTCAAATCGCTTTTCTCAAAGCCCTATACCTTAAGTGCATAACACAAATCCCTAAGCACTAAGCGCTAAGCCCTAAGCCCTAAGTGATAAAGCTTTAGGCACTAAGCTCTCATCAATAAGCTCTAAACCATTTGCCCTAAGCCATAATTTCTAAGCACAAAGTTCAAAGCCCTAACATATTAGTCCTAAGTCCTATGGCCTATGACCTATGCTAAAGCCTTATGCCCTAAATCTTAAACCTTGAGTCCTAAAGTCAACGCCCTACACCGTCAAGAATAATCCTTAAGCCCTAAGCTCTAGATACTAACTTTTAAGCCATAAGATCTAAGTCGGAAGCCTTGAGGTCTAAGACCATAGCTATAACAATTAAACTTAAAACCTATGCCCTAATTCCTACACCTTATGACTTAAGCCCGAAGCGCTAAACTACAATCTCTAATACCTAAGACAACTCTAAGCGATAAACCCTAAACCACAAGCCCTAAGCTCTTAGCAAAAATCCCTAAGCCATAAGCCCTACGTCGTAGTCCCTAAGCCCTTAAGCCTAAGCCCTACACTCTAAGACCTATGGTCTATGCACTAAGCCCTAAGTGTTAAGTCCTAAGCCATATGCTTTATATGCTAATCCCTAAATATTAAGCCCTAATCCGTAAGACCTAGCCCAAAGCCTTAAGCCTTAATCCCTAAAGCCTAAGGCGTCATTCCTATGCCATAAGCCATAACACTTTCCCCTGAAGCACTAAGCCTTAATCTCTATGCCCTATGAAATAAGTCCAAAGGGTAAATTGCTAAGCCCTAGGTGTTAATCCCTAAGAGCTATGCCCTAAAATGTAAGCGATAACCTGCAAGCCCTAACCCCTAACCCTTATGGCCCAAGTCTTGTGCCATATTACATATGTCTTAAGCTCTAAGTCCTAAAGATGAAGTCTTAAGCCTTAAGCTGTAAGTCTTAAAGACTATGCCTTATGCAAAATGATACATGCCCTCCGCCCTAAGCCATGAGCCCTAAGCCCTAACCCCTAATCCATACACCCAAAGCTCTAAAAGATATGCCCTAAGCCATAATACTTACCCCCTAAACATTATACCTTAAGTGCAAAAAGCTAAGCTCTATGTGCTATGCCCTAAGCACTAATCGTTAAACCCTATGCCCTACGCCCTATGCCCTAAACCATAACCCTACGCCCTAAACCATATGCCCTACGCCCTATGGCCTAAACCTCAACCCTAATTAACAAGTGCTTACCCTAAGTCCTAAACTCTAAGCACCAATCCATGTGCCTTACATTGTCAGCCTTAAGCGTTCAGCTCTAATTGCAAAGCTCTAATCCCTAAGTCCAAAGCCCTTAGCGTTAAGCCCGAAGTCCTAAGCCTTAATCCCCAATCCATGAGCCCTATGGCTTAAGCCTTACACTATTAACCCAATCCCTTAACCTCTGCTCTATGCCCTATGCTCTATGCTCTAAACCACATGCCCTTAGTTACAAGCCCTAAAAGATAAGCCCTAAGAGATAAGCCCTAAGCCAAACTACCAAGATCCTAAGTTCTAAGTCCTAAGCCCTTAATAACTACCAAATAAGTGCTAAGCTCTAATACATATGCCTAAAAGAAATAAGCCCTAATCTGTAAGCACTAAGTCTAAGACCTAAGCGCTAAGCCCTAAGCCCTACGCCTTATGCCCAAGCTTGAAACCCTAAGCCATATGTCTGAAGCCCTAAGCCCTAAGCCTTTAGACTAATGCCCTAAGCCCTAAGCCCTAAGCTCTAAGCACAAAGCCCTTAGACCTTACCCTTAATTCCTCAACACGAAGTCATAATCCTTAAGCCTTAAGCCCTAAGTTGTAAGTCCTAAAACCCTAATGACATGATATGGATGGACCTAAAACTATCTTTCCATAAATTTTTATCTAAATATGTTTGCTAATTTTGTAGCTCCTTATTTCATTGAAGAATTATCTTGACATGATATGTTTGATAAACATTAATGGGTTTCATGGGTAAGTCGTGGGTTTTCGTGGGTCTCATGAGATTTGTGTTAGCTTTTTTCTCTATCTATCACCTGGGAGGAGGATAATCTCCAAGGAGAACGTTGGAGACAAGCTTTGGGGACCATTGTACTTTGTCCGTTCAAATTGGGTAGGTTGTAGGTGGTGGTCCTTCCCTTGCCTTTTGTGTTTTGTGCCAAATCGGGTAGGTTGTGTTTTGACCATCCGATTGGCCCCTCTCTCCCATATTTTTCAGGGATTTTTAAGTCCTCTTTGGGAGGAATTTTTTATCAGTTTTTGGTGAATGAAAATCGTGCTTCTTGCATAATTCCTTGGCTGTGTTTTCTGGCACCCAAGACTCGGCCCACCGGTGAGTAACATCCAGCGACTTCCGAGAGTTCTCTCCTTGGTGTTGTCTTCCCTTCCAAACTAGGGTTAGCTAAGCCATGCTGCATATCTCCAACCACGCCCCGTGGTCTCTAGGGTGATGTGCAATCCATAAGCACTTCCTCCATCCCAGTTCTTTCCCTAAGTGATGTGCCACAGATGGCACCACTCGATTGATGAAGCAAACTATTTTTCTGATGAGTTTGTTAATTTTGTAGGAGGCTCTTTTCATAAAAGGCTTATCAAGAAGCCAATTATGAAGGGGAAAACATGCTTCCTTTTTGACAACTCTTTTGCATCTGTGGCATGGAAGGGTGATCCAAACCACCTAGGTGATGATAGCACCACTTTTGGTTTCGGCCCAGGATGACCTCTGGGGCTTGTACGGCTGTTTTTAACACCTTCCAGACCTGATTTGGCCAAGCTAGCTTCTACAAATATGTGGCCAACATCCTAAGGTTTCCAGAATGTGGCGGAGTATAAAATTTGGATAACAATTGCCCAGCCAACGAATGCCATTACAGAGGCATCCAGAAGATGGAGCGGCCCGGGAGCATCCAACCCATGGTGGCTGATCCATGGCCATGTTTGGCCCCAACGGAAAGGAAGGCTGAATTTCATCTTTGTCCTTCATGGGAGCAGCAGCTAGCAGCCCATGGAAGTGCCCAACCATTAGCCCAAAAGATACAAGTGTTCAAGTCCATTTGATTATGCACAATCCATCATGGGTTTGGCCCATCTATTAGGTTTTTGGTTTTTCACGTGAAAATCATGCTAGCTCCTCTCTTGTTTTTCTTTTGTTGTAAGTTAGTAAACGTGGATGCAAGTGGAAAGGTCATAGGAAGCCTTAGGGGATGGGTTTTACCTTCCCTTAGTGACCATCACTCTTGTTAGTGATGAAAGTCAAGGGTGGGCCCCTTTACCATACCTTGATGTTGGTTTAGCACTTATGACTATAGGTGATAATCATGTGCCTTTTGTAGCTCGTGGGAAGGAGGGTTTTAACTTTCTCAGCATTTTGCAGATTAGAAAATGTTGAATGTTGAAGCTTGAAGCTCTCCCCATTTTCTCTCACGGAAAAGCAAATTCAAGGTGAGTAATATCCTTGATCTTTGGTTTGTAACGGTGTTGGTGCCTTGCTAGAGCCACTAAGCCCTATTCCAATCTCCCTTCCTCACTTGTTTAGGATCAAAGGCCAGTTTGGAAGTCCCATAGCTAACCTTCCGTTTGTTATTGTGATTGTGTTGTTGCTTGTGTGTTGGTTGCTGTTTTTATTTCTACCCGAGTGGATTTCGTGCACTAAAAGTCCACTCTGTGTCATTTTCTATTTTTCGTGAGTAAAAACCCTAAATTTTTGGTTGTGAATTCTTCTTTCATGGCCTGAAATTTCTGTTCTTTCCTTTTACCAAAACCCTTCGCCCATCAAAAGTTGTACTTACAACTTCCCCCTCATTCTGCCTGAGTTCCCGAAATCGAACAGTTTCTGTCCATCCATTTTCCAACCTACATATCTCCTAACCTACCGTGTATTTTTTCATCAAACCACTTGCATTTTCTTTCCCTTTCATTGAAGTTTTTTTCTACCAATTTTTACATTCCCAGGTTGCCTGAATTTGAAGTTGTGCAGAAATCTTTATCCCTCCACGTCACTGTTTTTCTGTTTTGTGTCTGTTTGTACACTCAAAAGTATTCCCGTGCCATTTTAATTCCTCACGTGTTTTGAAGCTGTAAATTTGGCCCAGCTTAGTCCACTTCCTAAATTTTCATTTGGCTGAGTTTATTTGACTTAATCCTGTATGCATTTGGAACATTAACCGTTACACCTCACTGTTTCTGTCTTGGACTTTCTCCTTGGCAGATTACCCTTGTGTCTTCTTTCTCCCGACACTTCTCATAACCCCGAGCGTGTCACTAAGTCTCTGATCATGGAATGGACTTTCCTTCCTTTAGAGGGGGCATTTAATGATGAAGAATATTATTGTTGGTTAGATTGAGTTGAAACACATTTTGCATGTAATAACTACTCGGATACAGGGAAAGTTCATGTAGCCTCAAGTAGTTTTGTTGGTGACGCTTATAATTGGTGGCAAGATCTCAAAGATGAGAGAATGATAATTGGAGAAGATGAAGTTAGAACTTGGAAGGCCTTAAAGAATCTAATGAGAAGGGAGGATGACATGATATGGATGACCCTAAAATTATCTTGCCATAAATGTTTATCTAATATGTTTGCTAATTTTGTAGCTCCTTATTTCATTGAAAAATTCAACCGCTTTTGTCTCCAAGACTTCACAAAATTGGAGTCAAACCTTGGCCCAAGAGCCATTTGAAGGAAATGAGAAATTAGAGGACAACCAAGGTTGAGATGGAGCAGCCAAATCCTTCCCTTTTGAAGTCACGGTTAGAGAGTGGTAGAACATCTAAATGCAACATGGTTTTCTTAGTAAACCAAAGCGATTACAGAGAGTCTAGTGAAAGAAAGCTACCCGGAAAACAACTTAATGGGGACCACAGCCTTGGTGCCTCCTTTTTGGGTAACTCCTAGGAGGACCACCTAGCTGTTTTTCTACTTTGTTTTTCCATTTCGGGTAAAGCAGATTTTGAATCAATTCGGGAGTCCTCCCTCCCAAAATTTGGGATGATTTTAAGCTCACTTTGAGCTCAGTTGTAGGAGTGAAGTTTGAAAATTAAAGATTGCATTTGCATCTCATTTTCCTTGGTGGTTCCTCCTCTGAGACTCGGGTTTTCCGGTGAGTTACATCCGGAAACCACCGAGAGCTCCACTCCGGTTTTGGCTGCCATTTAAGCTTGGGTTAGCTAGGACATACCACACTCCTTCAACCACGTTTTGGTGGAATCCAGGGTAAGGGTGTGAACCCCAAAGCTCCTACTCCGTTGGGGATTATTCCCCATTTTTCAGACTTTCCGATTTCCCCATTTCCCGAGAGCTCTTTTGAGCACTATAGCCATTTTCTTCATATCATCCGATCCCCTTGTCCATTTACTGTGAAATTTCGACCCACAAACCCACTCACCTCCATCTACCTTCCCTCCAAATTTCAGTTTATAGCTCCGTATTCCGCTGGAGATATGGCCGGAGACAACCTCTCCCATTTTCCCAAATTTTCTTTCTCCATTTCTCCTTAACCGACCCAACCACCATTCCATTATCACATCATTTGTGTCAGTTTTTTTCTCTCTATCACCTGGGAGGAGGATAATCTCCAAGGAGAACATTGGAGACAAGCTTTGGGGACCATTGTACCTTGTCTGTCCAAATCGGGTAGGTTTTAGGTGGTGGTCCTTCCTCTTGCCTTTTGTGTTTTGTGCCAAATCAGGTAGGTTGTGTTTCAATCATCCAATTGGCCCCTCTCTCTCAGATTTTTGAGGGATTTTTAAGTCCTATTTGGAGGCAATTTTGAGCATTTTTGGTGAATGAAAATCGTGCTTCTTGCATAATTCCTTGGCTGTGTTTTCTAGCACTCAAGACTTGGCCCTCCGGTGAGTAATATCTGGCGACTTCCAGGGGTTCTCTCCTTGGTGTTGGCTTTCCTTCCGAACGAGAGTTAGCTAAGCCATGCTGCATATCTCAAGCTACGCCCCGTGGTCTCTAGGGTGAGTGTGAAATCCATAAGCTCTTCCTCTATCCCGGTTCTTTCCCTAAGTTTCCGATCATTTGCCCCTTTCCACTTTTCCGGCAAGCTCTTTGAGAAGTCACCACTGCCCTCTACATAACATCTGATTCCCCCAACATTTTACCCCCATATTTGGAGGTTAAGCTCTCCTCTCATTTTCTAATAATACCTCTGAATCTCAGTTGCAAACTCTGTATACAACTCGATAACTACCTTCCCCAATAACACCCATTTCCGGCCCTTTTATTTGCTTCTTTCCCGCCCGATATCCGTTTTGTTCCATATTCCATTCTTGAAACCTATCACCTAAGCTCTACGCCCTAGAGAATAAGCCCTAGGAACTAATCCCTAAGTGCTAGGCTCTATAGAATATGTCCAAAGTCTTAAGCCCTAATCCTCAAACTAAAGTTCTAAGCCCAAAAACCTCAGTCATAAGCCCTACGCCATGATTGCTAACGCCTAAGGTCTAATCCTGAGCGTGAAGCCCTGAGCCCTAACCCCTAAGCCCTAAGCAATAAGCCCTATGCTTTAATGACTAAGCTTTAAGCGTTAAGCGCTACGCCCCAAGCACTAAGTCATATTCCCTAAGCCCTATTCTCTCTTCCCTAAGCCCTAAGCTCTATGCCCTAGGTGCTAACCCTTAAGCCCTGAGCACTAAGCCCTGAGCACTAAGCCCTAAGCCCTAAACCTTAAATCCAAAGTTCAATGCCATAATCTCTAAGCACTAAAACTAAGGCTCTAATCCCTAAGCCCTAAGCCCTAACCCTAAAGCCTAAGACTTAAGAGCTAAGCCCAAAGATCTTATTGTCAAGCCTTAAGCTCTAGGCACTAACCTTGAAGTGCTAAGCACTAGCCCTAATGGCTAAGCCCTACGCCCTATTCCTAATGCTATATGCCCTAAACCTTATCCCTTAAGCTATCACTTGTAAGCCCTATATACTATGCCCTTAGCCATTTGCCCTAAGCCTTAAACCCTAAGCCTTATGGCCTACGCCATATGCCTTATGCCTTATTCCTTAAGCCTTAAGCCTAAGCCCTAACCACTAAGCCCTAAACCCTAAGCCCTAATCCCTAAGCACGAAGTCCTAAGACCTAACCCAAAAGCACTAATGTATCAACCCTAAGTTATCAACCATATGCCCTAAGCCATGACACTAAGCCCTATTTCATAAGCCCTAAGCCCTAAGGTGTATTCTCTAAACCCCAAGGCCTAAGAACTGATCTCTACACCTTAAGTTAAAATCTCTTTGCTCAAAGCCCTAAACCTTAAGTGCTTAGAATTAATCCCTAAGCCCTAAGCCCTAAGTGATAAAGCATTAGGCGCTAAGCCCTCATCAATAAGCTCTAAACCATTTGCCCTAAGCCATAATTTCTAAGCACAAAGTTCAAAGCCCTAAGATCTAAACCTTAAGTCTTAGTGCTAAGCCTTAAGCCCCAAGCTCTTAGTTTTATGCATTAAGCCCTTAGCTCTAAAAGCTAAGAATTAAGGCCTAGGCCCTAAGCCCACTTCCCTAAGCTAACCCTTAAGCCCTAAGTGCTAACCCTAAGCAATAAGCCCTAAGCCCTAAAGTCTATCCCCTAAGCTGTATGCCCAATGCTTTATGGCTCAAGCCCTAAGCCCTAAGTACTAAGCCTTAAACCCAAAGTGACATGCCACGGATTGGCATGCCAAGTGGAGCAATCACCCGAGCCCGAGCTCGGGATTTTACTAATATGTTTGTTAATGTTGCAGGAAAATTAATTGAAGAATTATACATTTCTAAGCCAAATTTGGAGGATCAAACAAGGCAAAAATACGTGATAACTTGGCATGGTGAAGAGGTGAATTTGAAACCTAAAACCGAGACCGCCGGACTCGATCCCGCACCCAAAACCGATTGAAGTCTATTGTGCACGAGTTGGAGTCACATGCAATCATGCACAATCATCCCACGACTCAACATATCAACCCTTCTAAGGATTGAAGGAATTTTATTGCATGTTTAGGATAATTTTTACGTGAATTTCCCGTGAATATTTAAAGGACCCAAGAGGGTTTTTTCGGCTAAGTTTTAACTTGGATTTTTTCATGTCATGCATGGGGTTTAATTGGCTGGAAGAGGGGTATTTAGGGCCAAGAAAGAAAGGAAAATTGGCTGAAGGGATTCAAGAAAACGTGGCTTGCACGTCCTTGAATTCTCATTGGTCCAAATTTTCCCTCCTTTTATTCATTTTACAGCATGCTTTTTGCATGACCTTGGCCCTTAGTTTTCCCTCCCTTTTTCCTCTCTTTGTAGCTGATAAAACCTCCCCCATTACATGATTGTAATTCTCAATTTTGAATTTTAATTAAAGTAGATTTTAGCTCACCCTCTCTCGGGGCATTTTCCAACTTCAACCGGCAGCCGGCAATCCTCCGGCCACCGTGGTTCTTCAAAGGGATTCCTCCTCCAAGCTGGGGTTCTCTTCTTGGTTCAAAGTCTCCAGCCTTCTTCAAGCTTGAAGGTCGTAAGCTCTTCATTCCATCGTTTATTTTGTTTGCGTTTTCATCTCCTCCGCTGTCCAGCATTTCCGGCCAGCTCCAGACCACCATTACTATTCCATTGTATTCCAACCAATACACTGGCGTGATTTCCTTCATTTTTAGAGGATTATTACTCAATCTCCACCCAAAGTTACCTTCAAAATTTCAGCTCAAAA
The DNA here is from genome assembly GCA_003255005.1 of Begonia fuchsioides. Taxonomy (NCBI): domain Eukaryota; kingdom Viridiplantae; phylum Streptophyta; class Magnoliopsida; order Cucurbitales; family Begoniaceae; genus Begonia; species Begonia fuchsioides. The sequence continues at coordinate 216,714 of QAOC01053278.1, read as the reverse complement.
CTTGATCTCTTCGTCGAGTTATCACATCTCAAAATCCGGTCCCGATTCTGGAATACCAGATTTTCTTCCCTTACAAACCCTAACCGACTATCCTCCCTCTTCCTAAATCTAAACCCCCTCCATTCCGTGTTATTTGGTATCAGAGCCATAAATCCCTCCCCACCTTCCTCTTTACCTCTGTTTTTGTGTGATTTGAAGTTTGAAGGATGACCACAAGGAGTGGTTCCCATTACAAACCAAACCGGGAACCGATTGATCCTAGCCACCCAGTTAGCCCATCCTTTCCATGTCCGAATTTGGACCTTCCTGAATCCAGCCTTTAAGGGTAAATTGATGAGCTCAACAAAAGATTTGATACGGTTTTACAAAAGTTGGAGCACATTGCTCCTTCTTTGAGGACTACCCCGAACAATCCACCAAGGAGAAGACCGAATCAAGGTTCGAGGAAATGTCGAGAGTTCAAATCCAAAGAGTTGGATGATGATTATAACCAACATGAGCTCAACTCCAGAGATGATGATATGAGGCATATTAAGGTATCCATTCCTCCTTTCAATGGATCTTGCAACGGTGATTTTTTTATTGATTGGATGGAGAAAGTTGATAAGATCTTTGAATGCTATAACTATTCCGAGAAGTTTAAATTACAACTTGTTTCATTGGAACTTATGGGTTATGCTAGTCTTTGGTGGGATAGTTTGAAAATTCAGAGAAGACGTGATGGTGAAGAAAGTATTAATAGTTGGAAAATGATGAAATTAATTATGAGGAGAAGATTTGTACTGGATCATTACAAACACGAGCTATTTCTTCAATTACAATCTCTTAAGCAAGAATCTCTCTTGGTTGAAGAATATCTTACCGAATTCGAGACTCTCCAAATTAGAGGTGACTTACAAGAACCAGTGGAACAAATTTAGCTCGGTTTATTAGAAGTTTACACTGAGACATTAGTGATATTGTGGAGTTGCAACTGATCGACTCTATGGATTCGGTTATTAAGAGGCAAATGAAAAGAAAGGGCAACGGAATAGTGAGTCGAGCAAGTCCTAAGGCTATTACTCCTTTTAAGCCTAATACAAAGGTGGAGAACAAGATTCTTTTTGTTCAACCTTGGCTGAAAAAGAAGGATAGTGAGCCTAAACCGATGGAACAAATTAACCGGACCCGAACACGGGAGATCAAAAGTCTTAAGTGCCTTGGTCTAAAAAATATTGCATCCCAATGCCCTAACAAATGTGTGATGGTTGTTAGAGAGGAAACAAGTGAAATTTTCAGTGAAGATGAAGTGAAGGAAAAATCGGATATGAGCGTGGAATCCAAAGGGGAAGAATGCCGAGCACAAGAAGGCCCCTTATTATTAGTTATCCGAAGGTTACTTGCCACTCAAAGCCAAGAAGAGGAACTCCAAAGAGAAAGTTTATTCCATAGTAGATGTATAATCCAAGATAAGGTATGCTCAATTATTATTGATGGTGGAAGTTGTGTTAATGTGGCTTCCCAAGAGTTAATTGACAAACTCGGAATAGAAACTATCTTTCACCCAAAGCCTTAGAAATTACGTTGGATAAATGATAAGGAAGACCTCAAGGTTACCAAGCAAGCGTGCATCGAATTCTCTATTGGAAGTTACAAGGATCAAGTGATGTGTGATGTGGTTCCCATGAGTTCAAGCCATTTGTTACTCAGGAGACCATTGCAATTCAATCGGAAGGTTATGCACGATGGTTTTATAAACCAATATTCCTTTAAGTTCGGTGAATGATCCATCAAGCTAATTCCCCTTGAACCAATATTCTTGCAAGGATGATGAAAAGCAGCAAGAAAAACTTAACTCACTAGCTCGGAAGTAAGCTGAATTGGGTTCTTCTCGGACGGCCGGATATGACTCACCAGAGGTCAATCTAAAGGGAGCTTAGGAAATGAGTTCTAGAGAAATGGAAATGCACTTTAATTTTCAATATCATAAAGCTTCCTACAATCATCCACAAGTGAGGTATTTATAGACTCTAAGTAGGGCTGAAATTATAGCCACATTCAGTTAAATGAATCAACCAAAATATAGTGACTAAATTCTAGCAATTTGTTAGCAGCAAACTAACATCACATGGAGGAGAATAAACTCCCTCAACATGAAGGGAGAGACTTGGGTGATAATAATAAAGTAGAAACACATAAAACCCATAAAAACCCATAAAACCCATAAGAAACTGATAAAACCCATAAGAAACCCATGTCATACCCATGTCCTTCCATGTGCAAGAAATTAGGCATGAAATGAGCTAATACTAAAGATAAAGTTTGTAAATGAAATAATATTGCATGGGCCATGCAATGCTAGAAACAGGGTGCACTATCTTCTCGGGCTAGAAAACTGGGTGCACTATCTTCTCGAGTCCATTTCACTTCTTCTCCTTGATCCATCCATGAAATAAGATATTTTGACTGCTCTTGATCATTAGAAGAAGGGTCCATGAATGATATTCCATTAGATAGGATCCCTGCAAAATGAACAAATAAATTAGGAAATCTTTTGGCCCGACTTCAGGTGATGGCTCCTTGAGACAACGTATCCTATGGCATGTCATCCTCCTCGTATTTTTGAGGATTTGACCTCAAATCAAGTGGCGGAACTTCCTCATTAGCCTCCCATTCATCCCCACAATAAGGAGATAGGTCTTCACTTGAACATTGAAGGTGGCCGACACTCCATAGTCTCTTTGTAATTCAAGCTTATAAGCATTTTGATTTACTTTCTCCAAAATTTTAAAAGGACCGTCAGCTCTAGGTGCCAGTTTAGAATCCATTTGCTTAGGAAATATTTCTTTTCGAAGGTGCAACAAAACCAAGTCTCCCACCTTGAAATTCACTTCCTTTATTCCATGATTTTCATACTTAGCATAAGAACTATTTGCCTTTTTAATAGCACGACTAACTTTTTCATGCATATTCTTCACTAGTTCGACTTTCTTAGCCCCACTCAGATTGATAACCTCATTAGTTGGCAAAGGAATTAAATCAAGAGGAGTTAAAGGATTAAGTCCATACACTACCTCGAATGGCGTCTGTTGAGTAGAACTGTGAATAGTTCAGTTGTAAGCAAATTCAATGTATGGGAGTTGGATATCCCAATCCATGAGCTTCTTACTTACAATGCTTCTTAATAAGCTTCCCAAGGTGTGATTGACAACCTCAGTTTACCCATCGGTTTGTGGATGATAAGAGGTGCTAAAAAGCAATTTGGTACCCACCCTCCTCCATAGGGTCTTCCAAAATCCACTTAAGAACTTAGTATCCTGATCTGATACAATAGATCTCGGAATGCCATGAAGACGCACCACTTCTTTGAAGAATAATTCAGACACATGATTAGCTTCTTCGGTCTTAGAACAAGCCACAACGTGAGCCATTTTAGAAAAACGATCAACAACCACCATAATTGAATCTTTTTCCCTACACGTCCTTGGAAGACCTAGAACAAAATCCATGCTAACCTCTACCCAAGGATGGCTAGGAACGGGTAGTGACATGTAAAGCCCTTGAGGAAGAACTCTACTCTTTGCTTTCTTGTAAATAATACATTTCTCCACCACCTTGTGTACATCACGAAACAAATGTGGCCAATAAAAGTATTCTTTGAGTGCCTCTAATGTATTTTTCTCACCAAAATGACTACCTAAGCCACCACTATGTGCTTCCTTAGTGAGAGACTCTCGGATGCCCCCTTTAGGAATGCAAAGTTTACTCCCTTTGAATAAAAAACCATCCATCAAATGATAACCCCAATCTTCCTTCTTCAAGCTCAATTCATACCATTTGACAAAATCTTGATCATCCTTATAAGCTTCCTTGATCCAATCAAAACCAAAGAAGTTAATAGATAATTCGAATAAATGAACACACCTTCTTGATAGTGCTTCAACCACAACGTTGCATTCACCCTTCTTGTACTTGATAATGTAAGGGTATCTTTCAAGAAATTTCACCCATTTGGCATGCCTTCGATTCAGCTTGCCTTGGCTTTAATATGCTTCAGAGCTTGATGATCGGTGTGAATAATAAACTCCTTAGATAAGAGATAATGTTGCCATACCTCCAAAGCTCTAATAACTGCATAGAACTCTTTATCATACGTAGAATAGTTAAGGGATGCACCCTTGAGCTTTTCACTGAAATAAGCAATTGATCTCCCCTCTCACAATAAAACAGCTCCAATCACAAGCCCGAATGCATCACATGCTACTTCAAAAACTTTGTTGAAATCGGGTATCATTAGAATAGGTGCTTGACAAAGCTTGAGTTTGATCAACTCAAAGCTTCCTTGACAGCTGGGAGTCCATTCAAATTCTTTTCCCTTCTTGGTACAATCAGTTAAAGGAGCAACAATCGAGCTAAAACTTTTAATAAATCTTCGATAAAAGGAAGCAAGGCCATGAAAGCTTCTAACCTCCAAAACATTCTTGGGAGTAGGCCAGGCTTTAATGGCTTCAATCTTGGAATCATCTACCTCAATTTCATCCTTAGAGATGATGAAACCGAGAAAATGGACCCTCTTTTGCACAAAAGCACATTTCACCAAATTACCAAACAGTTTAGTGGCTCGGAGTGTTTCAAACAACATTCTAAGATGCTTGACATGAGTATCCAAGTCCGCCCTATACACCAAAATATCATCAAAGTATACCACAATAAATTTTCAAAAGAAATCCTTAAGCATAAAATGCATTAATCTCATAAATGTGCTAGGATCATTAGATAAACCGAGAGGCATCACTAACCATTCAAAGAGGCCGTACTTGGTCTTGAATGCAGTTTTCCATTCATCTCCCTCCTTCATTCTTATTTGATGACAGCCACTTTTCAAGTTTACCTTAGAGAAGCAAGATGCCCCATTGAGTTCATCAAATAAGTCTTCAAGTCGTGGAATAGGATATCTATACTTGATAGTGATTTGATTAATGGCCTGGCTATCCACACACATTCGGAAACTTCCATCTTTCTTGGGCACTAAGATAGCGGGAACAGCACAAGGGCTTAAAGATTCTCTAATATAACCCTTAGTAAGAAGTTCTTGTACTTTCCTTTGAAGCTCTTTAGTCTCCTCGAGATTCAGTTGATAAGAAGGCCGATTGGGTAATACTACACCCAGTTGTAGGTCAAGTTGATGCTCAATGCCTCGGAAGGGTGGTAACCTTTGAGGTAACTCTTCCGAGAATACATCTTGATATTCTTCAAGCAAGGTCACAACCTCCTTAGGCATTTCACCTATTTCTTCAAGCCTTTCACGGAACATCAACAAAATAATAGGTCCACCCTCTCAAATTGACCTTATCAATTCTTTCTTTGATAATCGAAAGTTAGATTTAGACATACCTTTCTTTCTAGCTACTTCATCCTTAGCAACTTGTTTCGGTTCAAGGGGGCTAATTTGATGCCCTTTTCTCCAAACTTAGAGGAATAATTGTTGGTGTAACCTTCGATCATATTGCCAAGGTCTTCCCAATAATATATGACTAGCACTCATGGGAACAACATCACATAACACCCTATCTTTATATCCGCCAATGTAAAATCTCAAGTTTACTTGCTTTGTCACCTTTATATCTTCTTTGTCATTCAGCAACTTCAGTTTATAAGGATTCAGATGCAAGGTAGTTTCTAGTCCCAATTTATCAACAAGTTCACAAGAAGCAACGTTAGTACAACTACCCCCCATCAATAATTAGAGAACATATCTTCCCTTGAATAAGGCAACGGCTATGGAAGATATTTTCCCTTTGAATATCTTCATTTTGGGTTTGGGTAGTCAACACCCAACGAATCACCATCAATAATGGCCCTTCTCGTGCATAACAAGTCTCTTCTTAAACTTCATGTTCTTCTTCAGTTTCTTCCAATGTTTCATCCTCAATCACAACTTCATGAGTGTCCTCTCTAAGAACCATCACTCTACGATTAGGACATTGAGAAGCAATGTGTCCTAAACCAAGACACTTGAAGCATTTGATTTCTATTGATCGGGGTTGGCTCCTTCTTTCTTTTGTAGCCACGGTTTTGTAGATTGAAGCTTGTCTTCCTCTTTTGGAATGGGCTTGTAAAGAGTGGTGGTCTTAGTCGGATATCGGTTGAATACTCCTTTCCCCTTTCTTTTTACTTGCCTCTCCACCTTCATGGCAAGTTGAATAACCATATCCATAGTATCCACGGGTTGTAACTCTACTATATCACCAATTTCCTTGTTTAAACAACCTATAAATCTTGCAATAATCTGTTGCTCTAGTTCTTCAAGATCACAACGAATCCGATAAGTCTCAAACTTTGTTAGATAGTCTTCTGCCGAGAGATTGCCTTGTTTCAAGGATTGAAGTTGAAGAAATAACTCTTGTTTGTAATGGATTGGAACAAACCGTTTTCTCATCAATAACTTCATAGCTCTCCAAGAGAGAATTTCATCATCAACATAATGTCTTCTTTGAGCCTTTATACTATCCCACCATAAACTGGCATACCCGGTTAATTCTAGAGTAACCTTAATTTCATCTTCTCTTAATAATTATAGCAATAAAAAATCTTGTCTACTTTTTCAACCCAATCCAGAAATGAATCTCCATTGCAAGAACCATTAAAGGAAGGGATTGATACCTTAATGTTTCTCATGTCATCATCATGGTTGAAATGCTCATGCACATCATAGTCTCCCTCGGATTCATCGATAGCTGGATGTTTTGAAGCAAATAAGCCACCTCCGAGTTTTCTCTTGGAAAACGGGGTTGGAGGAACTTTCATAGGAGGTGGATTAGCATCCATCCTTTGCAGCAATAACTCAAGCTTCTTATTAATCTCATCAATTTGGCCTTGAACACTAGACTCAGCTTGATCACGATATGAGGTGGCCGGGGGTGCATTTTGGAGCACCGATTCCCGGTTGTTATGGTATGAAGCTCCACTTCTGTATTCATCACTTAATTGCACGAAAATTAGATAATCAAAGTAGAAATGGAAGTGTGGAAAGAGATTTTAGGCTCTGATACAAAATGCCACAAAATTGGCTGATTTTATGGAGGTCAGAATGTGTTTGGGGATGGGGAATTTATGGCTGATTTTCAGAGAGTTTGATGGAGGATAATGAGCACGAAACTGAGGGAAGAGCTAAATGGAACTTGCTACTAACCTTTCTTCCTTGCAAGGATGATGAAAAGCAGTAAGAAAAAATCAACTCACTAGCTCAGAAGTAAGTTGAACTGGGTTATTCTTAGATGGCAAGATATGACTCACCAGAGGTCGATCGGAACGGAGCTTAAGAAATGAATTCCATAGAAATACCAATGCACTCTAATTTTCAATATCACAAAGCTGCCTACAATCATCCTCAAGTGGGGTATTTATAGACTCTAAGTAGGCTGAAATTATAGCCACATTCAGTTGCATGAATCAACCCAAATATAGTGACTAAATTCTAGCAATTTGTTAGCAGCTAACTAACATTACATGGAGGAGAATAAACTTCCTCAACATGAAAGGAGAGAGTTGGGTGCTAATAATAAAGTAGAAACCCATAAAACCCATAAGAAACCCATAAGAAACCCATAACACCCATAAGAAACCCATAAAAACCCATGTCCTACCCATGTCATTCCTTGTGCAAAAAATTGGGCATGAAATGAGCTAATACTAAAGATAAAGTTTGTAAAGGAAATAATATTGCATGGGCCATGCAATGCTAGAAACCGGGTGCACCATCTTCTCGGGCTAGAAAACTGGGTGCACTATCTTCTCAAGTCCATTTCACTTCTTCTCCTGGAATCATCCATGAAATAAGATGTTTGAGCTACTCTTGATCATTAGAAGAATGCTCCATGAATGATATTCCATTAGATAGGATCCCTGCAAAATGAACAAATAAATTAGGAAATCTTTTGCTCGACTTCGGGTGATGGCTCCTTGAGGCAACGTATCCCATGGCATGTCAATATCCCCTCAGCCTTACACACTAAGCCATAATAAAAAAGTCTTAATCCCTAAGCACTAAGCTCTAAGCCAAAATAAAAATCCTTAAGCCCTAAGCCCTAACCCCTAAACTCTAAGCGGTAAGCGCTTAGACCTAAGTCCTACGCCTTACTTTGTCATCCCTATGCATTAAGCCTCACTTCTAGATCGTAAGCCCAAAACCATAAGCCCTAAGCCCTAAGCTCAAAACCTTAAGCACTAAGCCATAATAAAAAAGTTTTAATCCTTAAGTTCTAAGCGCTAAGCCAAAATAAAAATCCTTAAGCCTTAAGCCCTAAGCCCTAAGCCCTAAGCCATAACCCCTAAACTCTTAGCGGTAAGCGCTAAGACCTAAGTCCTATGCCTTACGTCGGCATCCCTAAGCATTAAGCCTCACTCCTAAATCCTAAGCCCAAAACCTTAAGCCCTAAGCCCCAAGCCCCAAGCCCTAAGCTCAAATCCTTAAGCACTAAGCCATAAGTTCTTAGCCCTAAGCCTTGTACCCTAAGCCCTCAACCATAGGCCCTAAGTCCTTACTTATAGGACATTTAGCCGATAGCCGCAAACCCTAAGCCCTAAGCCCTAAGCCCAAAGCCCTAAGCTCTAAGTCATAAGCTCTAAGACTAAAGTCCTAACCCTTAAGCCCTAAGCTTTAAGTGCTAATCACTAACCCTTAAGCTTTAAGCGCAAAGCATTAGGCCCTAAGCCATAAGCCCATAGCCCTAAGCCGTAAGCGCTAAGCCTTAAGCCCTAAGCACTAACCCTTAGCCCTAAGCCCTAAGCTCTAAGCTCTAAGCTCTAAGCTCTAAACCATTAGCCCTAAGCACTAAGCTCCAAGCCATAACCCCTATGCCCTAAGCCTTAAGCCGTAAAGCCTATTACCTAACCCTTACACCATACTCTTTAAGCCTTAAGCCTAAGCCCTAAGCCCTAAGCCCTAACCCTAAATGCATACCCTAAGTCCTAAATTCTTTCCCTAAGCCCTAATTTCAAATCCCTAAGCCATATGTTCTAAGCCATAAGCCCTAATAAATAAGCATTTAGCTCTAGCCTTAAGCCCTAGGTCCTAAGCCATGAGCCCTACGCCATAAGCTCTAACCCCTAGGCGCTACGCCTTAAGCCTAAGCCCTAAGCCCTAAGCCCTAAGACCTAAACTCTAAGATCTAAGACCTTAACTCTAAGTCCTAATGCGTAAGCCATAAGACCCAAGCCATAAGTCCTAAGACATAAGTCCTTAGCCATAAATCCTTATCCCTAAGCCCTACCACGAAAGCCAAAACACTAAGCCCTCATCGATAAGCCCTAATACATAAGTCATAAGCCCTTTTTATCTTAGCCCTAAACCCAAAGCGCTAAGTGCTAATCCATAAGCCCTAAGATCTATGTTGTAAGCTCCAAGCCTTAAGTCCTAAGCTTAAATCCTAACCTTTCAGTGCTAAGTCTTAAGCCATAACCCCTAACCCCTAAATGCCTAAGCCCTAAACCCTACGACCTAAGCCCAAAGCCTTAAACCCTATACCTTAAGCCCTAAACTCCTCATACCTGAACCCTAAACCTTAAGCCTAAGCTCTCAGTTGTAAGCTCTAAGCTTTATGTCTTAAGCCTTAATGACACGCTCCAAGATGCGGAGGTGTCGGGAAGAGAGGAGATGGCAACAAACTGCCGAGAGAAAGAAAGGTAGGCAGCAACAAGGGATTGGAGCAAGGAGAACTCCAAACGCATACAGGGGCTTTAGCTAGAAATTGGAGGACTTAAACCTTTGAGAGTGGGCTAAGTTTGACCAAATTTACAGCTTAAAACACGTGCGGATCAATAAAATACACGGAGGCAAAGTTAGGTGTACAAACAGACAAAGCTGAAAGAAACAGTGCAGGGGTGTTGGGGAGACTTCTGCACAACTTCCAATTCAGGGAGTCTGGGAGGGTGGAAATTGGTAGAACTTAACTTCAACTAAGTGGGAAGAAATTGCAAGTGGTTTGAGGGAAAAATCACGGGTAGATTGGAAGATATGCAGGATAGAAAATTGATGGACAGAGTTGCCCGATTTCAGGAACTCGGGTAGGAAGTAGTGGGAAAACACAAGCATAACTTTTAAAGGGAGGTGGCTATGGCTAAACGGAAAGAACAGTTATTTCAAGCCATGAAAGAGGAACTCACAGCCATAAAATTGGGGACTTTTTTTCACGTAAAACAGAAATGGCACGAATTGGACTTTTGTTGCACAAATTCACTCGGGTAAGCACCAAAAAACAGCAACCAACAACAAAGACAAAACACAAATGCAAACAACAAAATGGAAGGTTAGCTATGGGACTTCCAAACTCGCCTTTGATCCTAAACAAGTGAGGAAGGGAGATTGGAATAGGGCTTAGTGGCTCTAGCAAGGCACCAACACCGTTACAAACCAAAGATCAAGGATATTACTCACCTTGAATTTGCTTTGCCGTGAGAGAAAATGGGGAGAGCTTCAAGCTTCAACATTCAACATTTTCTATCTGCAAATGCTGAGAAAGGAAGGGTAAAAACCCTCCTTCCCACGAGCTACAAAAGGCACATGATTATCACCTATAGTCCTAAGTGCTAAACCAACATCAAGGTATGGTAAAGGGGCCCACCCTTGATTTTCATCACTAACAAGAGTGATGGTCACTAAGGGAAGGTAAAACCCATCCCCTAAGGCTTCCTAAGACCTTTCCACTTGCAGCCACGTTTACTAACTTACAACAAAAGAAAAACAAGAGAGGAGCTAGCATGGTTTTCACGTGAAAAACCAAAGACCTAATAGATGGGCCAAACCCATGATGGATTGTCCATAATCAAATGGACTTGAACACTTGTATCTTTTGGGCTAATGGTTGGGCACTTCCATGGGCTGCTAGCTACTGCTCCCATGAAGGACAAAGATGAAATTCAGCCTTCCTTTCCGTTGGGGCCAAACATGGCCATGGATCAGCCACCATGGGTTGGATGCTCCCGGGCCGCTCCATCTTCTGGATGCCTCTGTAATGGCATTCGTTGGCTGGGCAATTGTTATCGAAATTTTATAATCCACCACATTCTGGAAAACTTAGGATGTTGGCCACATATTTGTAGAAGCTAGCTTGGTCAAATCAGGTCCGGAAGGTGTTCAAAACAGCTGCACAAGCCCCGGAGGTCATCCTGGGCCGAAACCAAAAGTGGTGCTATCATCACCTAGGTGGTTTGGATCACCCTTCCATGCCATGGATGCAAAAGAGTTGTAAAAAAGGAAGCATGTTTTTCCCTTCATAATTGGCTTCTTGATAAGCCTTTTATGAAAAGAGCCTCTTACAAAATTAACAAACTCATTAGAAAAATAGTTTGCTTCATCAATCAAGTGGTGCCATCCGTGGCACATCATCCACCCGAGGTTGGAAAGGATTTGTCCTCAGATCCAAATTGGCTGCCATCTCTTCCTCTTCCATGGAATCTTCATCAAAGGCAATAGGGTTCGGTCATGGAAGGTAGACGACACTTCATACATCCCGGGTAACTTGAGTCGATAGGCATTAAGTCCAACTCTTGCCGTTATCATGAAAGGTCCCTTGGTCCATGGCTTAAATCTCGACCTTTGTTGCTTGAAGAACCTTTCCTTTTGTAAGTTGAGCCATACCAAGTCTCCTTCTTTGAACTTGGTCCTCCTTAATCCCTCTTCCCTAAGCTAAGTCTTAAACCGTCAGTGCTAACCTTAAGCAATAAGCCCTAAGCCCTAAGGCTATCCCCTAAGTTGTAAGCCCTATGCTTTATGCCCCAAGCCTTAAGCCCTAAGCCCTAAGTCCTGAGCCTTAAGCCCAAAGCCTTAACCAATATGCCCTATTTTTAGTCCCCAAGCCCTAAGTCCTAAGCGCTAAGCCTTAAGCCCCAAGATTTAAGCCAATAGTCCAAGCTGTAAACCCAAAGCCATGAGCGTTAAGCCCTAATTCTTATGATCTATGTCCTAAAAGCTAACCCTAAGCCCGAATTCCTATACCCTAAGCTCTATCATATATGCTCTAAGCCTTATTCCATAAGCTTTTAGGTCTAGCCTTAAGTCTTAGGTCTGAGCCTTAACCGATAAGCCGTAAACCAAAAACTATAAAACTTGAAAGGGTAAAGACTAAGCTTTAAGTTCTAAGCACTAAGCATTATGTCTAAAGTACTAAGCATAAAGCCAGAAGAACCAAGCCCTAAGCCTTTAGCCTAAGTTGTATCTGTAACCCCTAAGAACTAAGTCCTTAGTCTTAAGCCCTAAACCCTAAGCCCTAAGTCTTAAGCCTTAAGCCTTAAGCCCAAAGACATAAACCATAAGCACTAAGCCTATGCCCCAAGCCCTTAGTTTGGAGTTGTAAGCCCGAAGCACTAAGCCGTAAGACCTAAGCGCTAATCTTTAAGCCATATTCCATGTTCCCTGAGTCTTAAGCCATAATCCATTAGCCTTGAGCATTAACCCTAAGACTATATCTCTATCTCTCAGCCCTAAGCCTTATGCTCAAAGTTCTAAACCATAAGCCATATTAATGTGCCATTGGAGACCAACACCGAGAATACATCTCGAGGGCCTATAACCTGAGCTCGAGCCAAGAAATTTGCTAACATTTTTGCTCATTTTGTAGGGCTATTTATGCAAGGAACCTTAAAGGGAGAGCCAACTTTGGATGATCAAAGACAGCCCAAACATCTTCTTACTTGGGAATTCTCTTCAATTCCCACGGAGCAAAGTGGAGAAAGGGAGATGGAGGCAGCCCGAGACAACATCAACTTAACCGAGGATCGGACCTTTGCATGGCCCATGCAAGACCTGGAGGAGGTCCAAGACCATTTCATTCAAATTCTTCATCAACCCAAGTCCACATGGAGGGCTGAAGGCCCATTTTTATAGTAATTTTGAGGCCCTAAGAATGAAGAGCTTATGACCTTTAAAATCACCCTAAGACCTTCAAGAAGGTTGGAGACTTGAAGCATGAAGAGATCTCCAGCTCGGAGGGAGAAATCTTGAAGAAAACCCATGGTGGCCGGAGGAATTTCGGCTGTCAGCTGAAAGTGGAAGATGCCCGAGAAGGGAGAGCTAAAAAGCTACTTAAATTCAAATTTCAAATTGATGATTACAATCATGTAATGGGGGAGGTTTTATCAGCTACGAAAAGAGGAAAAAGGGAGGGAAAACTAAGGGCCAAGGTCATGCAAAAAGCATGCTGTAAAATGACTAAAAGGAGGGAAAAGTTGGACCAATGAGACTGCAAGAACGTGCAAGCCACGTTTCCTTGAATCCCTTCAGCCAATTTTCCTTTCTTTCTTGGCCCTAAATAACCTTCTTCCAGACAATTAAACCCTCATGCAAAACCCCATGCACAACATGCAAAAATCCAAGTGAAATTCTCGGGTTCTCTAAAATATTCACAGAAAAATCACGTAAAAATTATCCTACAAATGCAAGAAAGTCCCTTCACTCCATGGAAATGTTGGTGAGTTGAGTCATGGATCAATTATTCATGTTTGCATTGACTCCAACTCGTGCAACGTGCATCTTCAACCGGGATAGGGTACGGGTTTTGTTCCGGAAGTCTTGAGTTGTGGTTGCAAATTCGCCTCCTCTCCAAGCCAAGTTATTGAATGTTTTGGTCTTTCTTGATCCTCCAAAGTTGGCTTAGAAATGTGTAATTCTTCAATTAATTTTCCTTCAAAATTAACACACGAGTTCAAAAATTCTCGAGCCCGCGGGTGTGTACTCTTCTTGGAATGCCAATTCGTGGCATGTCAGAATATATGGCTTAGGGATTCAAACTTAGGGCTTAGGGTAAGCATTTAGGGCTTAGGGTAAGCATTTGGGGTTAGGGCATAGGGCTTAGGGCTTAGGGCTTTAGGCTTAGGCCTTGGGGCCTAGCATTTGAGGCATAGTGCTTAGGACTTAGGGCTTAAGACTTTGGGCCTAGGTTTTAGAGCTTTGGGCTTTGGGCTTTTGGCTTAGGCTTATGGCCTTGCATAAATAGCCCTACAAAATGAAAACATGTTAGCAAACTTCTTGGCTCGGGCTCGGGTGACAGGTCCTCAGGATGTATTCTCGGTGTTGGTCTCCAATGGCACATCATAATCCCAAAGCCCTTAGAGATTTGCCCTAACTCCTTTGCCATAAGCTTTATGTCTAAGCCCTATGTGTAACGCCCTAAGCTCTAACCCCTATCCCCTAAGCTCTAAACCTCAAACCCTAAGCCTAAAGCACTAAGATTTGAGCCATAGCTCCTAAGCCCTATGATCTAAGGCTTAAACCCTAATCCCAACACCCTATAACATAAGCCTTAAGGTCTTAGCATAGTGCCCTAACCGCAAAGCCTTAAGCGCTATGCTTTAAGCCTTAAGCTCAAGCCTAATACCTAAGCTATAAGACCTACGACTTAAGCCTTATGGCCTAAGTATTTAGCCCTAAGCCCTATGACATACCACGAGATGCCTTGCATAAAGCCATACCTTAAGGAGCCATCACCCAAGCCCGAGCTAAGGAGTTTTCTAACAAATTTGCTCTTTTTGTTGGAAATGATGAGCACAAAATAAATATGGAGGAACCTACCCCGAAGGACTTGGAGCAACACAAACATCTCCTCATATGGGAAACTAGTTCGGAACCTTTGGAAATGGAGGACGAGATTGACTCGTCTACGAGCGTGAAACACCATGGAGGGAAGTATCGAGCCGAGGCAAGGGAGGAGGCTGAACCGGGTATAAGCCGGGTATAGGTCGGGCATATGTCGGAGCCCATGGAGCAAGGTGCAAACCCAATTGGATCTCTCTCTCTATCTAGTTTATTTTATGCTTTTTACTTTTGCACAAATAATTATTTAGGGTTTTATGGGTTTGGCATGGGTTTGGAGTGGGTTTGTATGGTTTGGCATGGGTTTGGAGTGGGTTTTCTCTTTGGCATGCATTTTTACTTTTGAGGGTGTGTCTCAAAAGCAACCGGTTGGGGGGAACCAAATTCGGGGACCATTATTCCTTCGTCACCCCCAAATTGAGTTACTGTTGGGTGGTCCTTTCCACTCTTCCTTTTTGTTCATGCATCGAATCGGGTATGGCCTTCGGTTGCCATCCAATTGAGTTTTCCCTCTCTAAGTGGAGAGAGGTTAAAACCCTCTTGTCACCGAGCATTGTAGCCAGTTTTTATTGAATACAAAGAGTGTTTTGCATCTTCTTCCTTGGCTGGTTTTGCACCTCTAAGACTTGGCTTTCCGGTGAGTAATATCTGGCGATATCCGAGAGAGTTCTTCAAGGTTTTTGCTTCCCTTCCAAGCTAGGGTGAGCTAGGCCATAAAACACAACTTCAAAAACTCCTATGGGGTCTTAAGGTAAGCAAGTAATCTATATTAGCTCTTCTCCATCTCCGGTTACCTCCCCTTTTCCGATCAACACCATTTCCTTTTCCGATCATCCCCTTTTTAGCACCTGATACTCCCATCTGCATATCTCCTGATTCCCCCAATATTTTACCCTTATTTTGAGAGGTTAAGCTTCCTTCTTATTCCCTAACATCCCCTTTAAATCTCACTTGCAAACTTTTTATGAAACTCGAAAACCACCTTCCCAATAACACCCATTTCCAACCTCTTTTCTTTGCTTATTTCTCACCCGATAGCCATTTTATTCCACATTCCATACTTAAAACATATCATTTAGTATCAGAGCCATTCATCCCTTCCCACTCTTCCATTTGGCTCTCATTTTGGCTAGCTTGTTGAGTTAAGGCATGATGACTCGAAGTGGAGCCAACCATAAACCCCTAACCTGGATGTATCGGAGTTTAGCATACAGGGCAGCTAGATGAGATTCATAAGAAGTTTGAGATGGTATTCCAAAGGTTGGAGGCAGCGTTTCCTCCAATGAGACCCCTCCAACCCCCGCTCCAAGAAGAAGATCCGAGAATGGCATGAGGAGGCCTTGGCATCAAGCAACAGATGACTCAGATGAAGATTTTGGTTACAATGACCAACCTAACTGTGAAGATAAGATGAGGAATATAAAGGTTACCATTGCAGCCTTTAATGGATCCTGCAATGGTGATGCGTTTCTTTATTGGGTTGAGAAAGTAGATAAAGTGTTTGAATGTCACAATTATCCGGAGCGGTTGAAATTACAATTTGTTTCTTTGGAGTTAACTGGTTATTCTAGTCTATGGTGGGATACTTTGAAGGCCCAAAGGAGACGTGACGGTGAGGATGATTCTTGTTTGTGCCGAGCCACTACAAACAAGAACTCTTCCTCAAACTCCAAACATTGAAGCAAGGAATCCTCTCGGTGGAGGAGTATTTGACCAAATTTGAGACCCTTAGGATTCAGTGTGACCTAGATGAACCCGAGGAAAAAATCATTGAAAGGTTCTTAAGAGGTTTAAACAAGGAGATTGGAGACAGTGGAGCTACAACCAATTGATACCATGGATGTGGTCATTCAACTTTCCATGAAAGTGCAAAGGCAAGTGAAGAAGAAGAGAAATGGGGTAGTTAACCGATTTGCTCCAAAAACCGCCCCTCCTTACGAGCCCTTTTCTATGGTGGAGGAAAAGCCCTGTTAGGTGAAGCCTTGGTTCCAAAAGAAAGAAGGTGAGGGGAAACCTAATGATGAAAGAAATAGGCCTCCAACAAGGGAGACTAAGTGCTCAAGTTTCTTGGCTTAGGCCATATTGCTTCTCAATACCCAAAAAGAGGGTCATGGTTCTTAGAGAGGACACCAATGCAGTGGTAAGCGAGGAGTAAGTGCTGGAAGAAGCTAGTGAGGAGCAAGAACCGAAGGAGAAGATTTTTCATGCTCAATAGGCACCTCTTTTGATGGTGATCCGAAGAGTTCTATCCTCCCAAGTTTGAAGTGAGGATTTTCAAAGGTAGAACATATTCCATAGTAGGTGCCTTATTCACGAAAAGGTGTGCTCTCTAATCATAGATGGTGGTAGTTGTACCAATGTGGCATCTCGGGATCTTGTGGAGAAGTTGGGCCTTGAAACTATGTTGCACTCGAGCCCTTACAAGTTGAGATGGTTGAATGACAAAGAAGACATCAAGGTGACCCAGCAAGTTAATTTGGAGTTTTCAATCGGTGGGTACAAGAATAAAGTGCTTTGTGATGTGGTGCCAATGAGTACAAGCCACATTTTGTTGGGAAGGCCATGGCAATATGATCGGAGGATCCTTCATGATGGTTATACCAACCATTATTCTTTCATGTTTGAAGAGAGGGCAATCAAGCTAGCTCCTCTTGGTCTGGATAAATTTGCTAAGGATGAGACTGCAAGGAAGGAAGGTAGGACTAAATCTAACTTTTTCATTTCTAAGAAAAAGTTGTTGAAGTCTATTTTGGAAGGAGGGTCGATTGTGATGTTGGTGTTCCGGGAGAGGATGAAGGAGATTGAAGAGGTTCATAAGAAGGTACGAGTACTTCTAGAGGAGTTCCAAGATGTTTACCTTGATGAGTTGCCACCCCTTAGAGGTATTGAGCACCAAATCGATCTACAACCGGGTGTGGTGCTTCCTAATCGGCCATCTTATAGGTTGAACCCCCAGGAGGCCAAGGAGCTTCAAAGACAAGTGCAAGAACTCCTAGACAAGGGCTACATTAGGAAATCCTTGAGTCCTTGTGTTGTGCCCACCCTATTGGTAGCAATGAAAGATGGTAGCTTCTGAATGTATGTGGATAGCCGAGCCGTCAACCAAATTACAATAAAGTATAGGTTCTCGATTCCTAGACTCAAAGACATGTTGGATGAGCTTAGTCGGGCATCTTAGATCTTGAAGGTTGACTTGAAGAGTTGCTATCATAAAATCTAAATGAAGGAGGCAGATGAATTGACGATGGCTTTCAAGACCAAGTATGGTCTCTTTGAATGGTTAGTAATGCCTTTCGGGCTATCTAATGCCCCTAGCACGTTTATGAGACTCATGCATTTAGTGCTTAAAGATTTCTGGGGAAAGTTTATAGTGGTTTACTTTGATGATATCTTGGTATATAGTTTGGATTTTCATACTCATCTTGGACAACTTAAATTGCTATTTGAAGCTCTCCTAGACACTAGACTTTTTGGTAATTTGAAGAATGTGCTTTTGTGCAAGAACATATTCACATCCTAGGGTTCATTATTTCTAAGAATTGTATGGAGGTAGATGATGCCAAGATAGAGTCAATTCAGGAATGGCATACTCCTAAGAGTGTTTTGGAGGTGAGGAGTTTCCATGGGCTTGCTTCTTTTTATCGGAGATTCATTCAAGGGTTTAGCTTTATTGTTGCCCCCTTAACCAATTACACCAAAAAGGGGAGAGAATTTGAATGGACCACGAGTTTTCAAGAAAGCTTTGCGTTAATCAAGCTAAAGCTTTTTGAAGCACTCATGCTCATGCTTCCTTATTTCCTCAAAGTTTTTGAAGTAGAGTGTGATGCATCTGTATTAGGAATTTGTGTGGTCCTTATCCAAGAAGGGAGGCCCCTAGCCTATTTTAGTGAGAAGCTCAAGGGTGCTACCTTGAATTATTCAACTTTTGATAAGGAATTCTATGCGGTTATCTGAGCCTTGAAATTTTGGGAACACTACCTTTTATCTAAGGAATTTACCATCCATACCGACCATCAAGCTCTCAAGCATATTAAGAGCCAAGGAAAGTTAAATAGAAGGCATGCAAAATGGGTGGAGTTTCTTGAAAGATACCCATACATCATCAAGTCTAAGAAAAGAGATAGCAATGTGGTTGCCGATGCTCTTTCAAGGAGGTTTGTTCTACTAACCAAGCTTTCTACTAACTTCTTTTGTTTTTATTGGATCAAGGAAGCTTATAAGGGTGACCAAGATTTTGGCCATTGGTATGATTTGAGCTTAAAGAAGGTGGATTATGGTTATCACATCATGGATGGCTATTTGTTCAAAGGAAGAAAGCTTTGCATTCCTTGTGGGGGAATCCAAGAGTCCCTAATCAAGGAAGCACATTGGGGTGGCTTGGCTAGTCATTTTGGGGAGAAGAATACTTTGGAGGCCCTAAAAGAACACTTCTTTTGGCCACACCTATTTCAGGATGTGCATAAGGTAGTTGAGAAATGCATCATTTTAAAAAAAGGCCAAGAGTCAGGTGCTTCCTAAAGGACTTTATATGCCCCTAACCATTCCTAGTCATCCTTGGGTGGAATTGAATATCGACTTTTTCCTAGGTCTTCCTCGAACTTGTAGGGCTAGTCATGGTGGTGGTTGACCGGTTCTCCAAGATGGCTCATTTCCTGGCTTGCTCCAAGACCGATGAAGCTAGTCATGTGGTGGAGTTGTTCTTCAAAGAGGTGGTACATTTGCATGGTGTTCCGAGGTCTATTGTCTCTGATTGGGACACCAAATTTTTTAGTGCTTTTCGGAAGACCCTATGGAAGAGGGTGGGAACCAAGCTCCTCTTTAGCACCTCTTTTCATCCCCAAACCAATTTGAAAACCGAGGTGGTTAATTGGACTTTGGGAAGTTTATTGAGGAGCATAGTTAGCAAGAAGCTCATGGATTGGGACATTCAACTCCCCTACATAGAGTTTGCTTATAATCGGAGTGTGCATAACGCCACTCAAATGACTCCTTTCGAGGTAGTGTATGGCTTCAACCCATTGCCCCTCTTGATTTAGTGCATATACCATCAAAGGAAGTTCTCAATCCGAATGGGGCCAACAAGGCCGAACTAGTGTAGAATATGCATGAGAAGGTGAGCAACGCAATTCAACGGGCGAATGAATCTTATGCCAAGTATGCTAACCGCGGGAGGAAAGCGACCAATTTCATGGATGGAGATTTGGGATGGCTACATCTAAGGAAGGAAAGGTTTCAAAAACAAAGGGGTTCCAAGCTAGCACCTAGAGCCGATGGACCTTTCAAGATTTTGGAGAAGGTTAATCCCAATGCTTACAAGCTAGAGTTACCTGGGGAATATACAGTCTCGCCACTTTTAATGTTCCAAATCTTTCTCCTTACATTGGTGATGAAGTGGAGGAACGAAAGGAATAAGATTCACTGACATGGAATGGAGGGGGTTTAGATTTAGGAAGTGGGAGAATCAGGTTATCTTATAAACCGAGCTATAATTTTGTTCCTCTGGTTCTTGTAAGTCACATCTAATTTGGAGAGTCTAAAATTCGGTAACATATTCCTCCACCGAGAGAGATTCTTGCTTAAGAGATTGTAATTGAAGAAATAGCTCTTGTTTGTAATGAGCCGGTACAAATCTTCTCCTCATAATTGATTTCATCATTTTCCAACTATTAATACTCTCTTCACCATCACGTCTTCTCTGAATTTTCAAACTATCCCACCATAGACTAGCATATCCCGTAAGTTCCAATGAAACAAGTTGTAATTTAAACTTCTCAGAATAGTTATAGCATTCTAAGATCTTGTCAACTTTCTCCATCCAATCAAAAAACAAATCACCATTGTAAGATCCATTGAAAGGAGGAATGGATACCTTAATATGCCTCATATCCTCATCTATGGAGTTGAGATCATGCAAACCATATTCTTCATCATCTCACTCTTTGGACTTAAACTCTCGAGATCTTCTCGAGCCGTGATTCGGCCTTCTCCTTGGTGGTTGGTTCAGAGTAGTCGTCAAAGAAGGAGAAATGTGCTCCAACTTTTGTAACACCGTATCAAATCTTTTATTGAGCTCATCAATTTGTCCTGGAAGGCTAAATTCAGGAAGATTTGAATTTGGATGTGGATAAGATGGACTAACCGGGCGACTAGGATCAATCGGATCCCAGCTTGGTTTGTAATGGGAACTACTCCTTGTGGTCATCCTTCAAACTTAAAATCACACAAAAACAAAAGTAAAGAGGAAGGTAGGGAGGGATTTATGGCTCTGATACCAAATGACACAGAATGGAGGGGGTTTAGATTTAGGAAGTGGGAGGATAGTCGATTAGGTTATATGGAAAACGATAATCTGATAATTCCAGAATCAGTACTGGAATTTCGATGGCGATAACTCAACGATAAGATCGAGTTTCAGGCTGAAATTTTAAGTGGAACTCTGGGAAGAAGATAGATGTAGCCCTCAAAAAATGAAGGAAATCACGTGGATGGATCGGTCAAAATGCAATGGAACAACAACGGTGGTCAGCGGTGGCCAGAAGTTGACAACCGGCGGAAGAAATAAAATATCAAACGAAATCAATGATGGAAGAAGGAGCTTATGGACTTCAAGCTCACCCTATGACCTTGATAAAGGCTGGAGACTTTGAAGCAAAAAGGGAACCCTAGAAGAACCCACGGTGGCCGGAGGAATTCTAGCTGCCGGCTGAAATTGGAAGATGCCCAAAAAGGGAGCGAGCTAAAAGCTTCTTAAATTCAAATTCCAAATTGACCTTACAATCACGCAATGGGGGAGGTTTTATCTGCTGAGAAGAGTGGGAAAAAGAGAGGGAAAATTGAGGGCCAAAGGCATGCAACTTGCACGCTGGAAATTGAAATAAAGAAGGGAAAATTATACCAATGAGATTACAAGAATGTGAAAGCCACGTGATCTTGAATCTAATCACCAAATTTTCCCTTCTTCCTTGGCCCAAAATACCCTTCTCTTAGCCGAAAATTCCTCATGCAAAAAACTCCATGCAAGTATGCAAAAATAAACAAAATAAGGTAAAAATTAAGCTAAAAATGCAAGAAAATCCCTTCAATCCATGTAAATGCTGGTGAGTTGAGTCGTGGACCCTTGATCACTTTTGCATGGGACTCCAACTCGCCATGCAACGTGATACTTCAATCGGGTTCGGGCTTGATTCCCGAGTTCTCAGTTTTTGGTTGAAAATCCACCTTTTCTCCACGCCAAATTATCATGTGTTTTGGCCTTGTTTGATCCTCCAATTTTGGCTTAGAAATGTATAATTCTTCAATTAATTTTCTTGCAAAATTAACAAACATATTAGAAAAATTTCGAGCTCGGGCTCGGGTGATTGTTCCACTTGGCATGCCAATCCGTCGCATGTCATTCACCCTTAGATTTGAGGACAAATCCTCGAATACCCTAGGAGGATGACATGCCATGGGATGCCTTGCATAGAGCCATACCTCAAGGAGCCATCACCCGAGACCGAGCTAAGGAGTTTTCTAACGAATTTGCTCTTTTGTAGGAAATGATGAGCATGAAATAATTATGGAGGAACCAACCCCGAATGACATGCTTTGGTCTACACCTAAGGGAGCAATCACCCGATCCCAAACTCATGATCCTTCTAACAATTTTGTTCTTTTTGTAGGAGAAGCTTTAATCAATTTCAAGTTATTGGCACCCTTGGAATTAGACAAGGATAAATGGTTCACACAATAGTTTGGGAGGAAGAGCCATCCACGATCGGTTTCACGCCTAATCCACGTCTGAATGCCTTGGAAGAACATGGAAAATTCCTATCCAATTCCACTCAATAGCACTCCTAAAGCCTTTGGGAGAATTGAAGAATAAAATTTGTTTCCTTTATGTTTTTTTTTTCATTTGATTTTCGTTTTCTCGACCTAGTTTTTTTTACGTCGGTTGCATGGATTTGCATGGGATTTCTAGGGTTAGCTAATTATCATTTGGGAGGATATTTAGGACATTTACTTAGAGCCTAATGAGCTGGAGGAGGAGCACAGGAAGAGCGTCCCATGAAGGCTCCTCATTGGTCCATCTTTCAAGCCATGGCTTGGTGTTCTTGGAGATGATCTAGGCCATCCATGATAAGAATGTTCTATTTTAATTTTCTATTTAATCATCCCCATGCAAGTCTAATTGGCATATTTGATTGAATAAAGATTTATCTTTTCAAATTTGATCTCTCCCCTTTGAAGTTTGCCGCTTCAAAGACTCGGTCTCCGAAAACCTAATTGTCGGCCACTAAGACAAACCTCCCCTGGAGTTGATCGTTTTCCGAGCAAACGATTAATCCTTACCACTTTTCTCCAACCATTTCATGGTCTTAGGGTGAGATTGTGGATCCTAGATCCTTCATCCATCCCATTCTTATTTTGAGAATCTTTTCTCCTAAATCCAAACACACCGGGTTGAATTCCGGTGTGTTTTTTGGGTACTGACCAAACCACTCATTTCCCCCAAAGGAATTCTCTCAATTTTTGAGAGATCTCTTCCTCATCCATCTGTCCAGATTCATCCTCAATCTCGTCCCAAAATACGCCCCCATTCATTGAGAAGAGTGATTCAAAATCATCCTCGATTTGGAGTTCTCTTTCATGGAAACCCTAAAATTCCGCCTTGAGCATCCGAGTGTCGTTCAGCATATCTTCCTGTTCCCACAATCATTCCTCTTCAAATTTTGGAGGATATCATCATCTTTTACCCCTCTGTCACCTGTCCAAAAATCAGCACCAGATTCCTCCCCTAACCCAATTTTTTAATTCATTTTCTCTCTCCTCCAAATCCTGGATTTTTTGGAGCTGCCTAGTCAAACCCTAGCTACTATTTGATTCGATATCTTAGAATTGGCTTAAGGGATTGCCTTCAATTTTTGAGGTAATTCATTCAACCCCTCCCAAAAGTTTCATTCCAAATTCAGCCTTAAATTCTATTTCCTCGTTGAGACATCCTCATCCCTTCCAAAACCCTAATTCTATTTTTTTGGCAGATTTTCGTCAAACCCTAATCGATTTTCCCATTTTTCCTTCCTCCCATTCCATTTCGTGTCATTTTGTATCATAGCCAAAGACCCTTACCAGCCTTCCTATCCTCTGATTTGAAATGACCACAAGAAGCGGGTCTCAATTTAACCCCGATCGGATACAAATTCCAAACCCTAACCCCTCTCCGACCCCAAGTCCGGACCACCCTGAATCAAGTTCTCAAGGACAAATGGATGAAATATTTCGAAGACTTGACCTATTAACACATCAAGTGGAGACTCTTGCAACCACCAAGAAGCCTCAACCGAATGCCCCTCGTCGACTGAGATCCGAGAGTAGGGTAAGGAGGTCTCGGGAATTCATACCCGAAGATTCGGAGGATGAAAATTTTGAAGTCTATGTGCCGTCTTACTGAGAAGATGACATGAAGAACATCAAGGTATCTATTCCCTCTTTTAATGGCATTTTTAATGGCGACATCTTACTTGATTTCATGGAGAAAGTTGACAAGATTTTCGAATGTTAAAATTATTCCAAAAAATTTGAAGTGCAACTAGTTTCCTTGGAGCTTACGGGATATGCGAGTCTATGGTGGAATAGTGTGAAGGAGCAAAGAAGGCGAGATAGTGAGGAAAATATTTCAACTTGGAAAGCTATGAAAACCATCATGCAAAAAAGGTTTGTACCGTTACATTACAAGCAAGAGTTGTTTCTACAATTACAAACGTTGAAACAATTGTCTCTTTCAGTAGAAGATTACTTGAACGAATTTGAGACTTTACGATTAAGATGTGATCTTGCCGAGCTCAAGCTCCTTGTGTTGGAATTGCGTCAAGATCTTCACAATTTGAATCAAAGTTATGTTGCTTCTCTCCAACAAAAAGTGGAAGAAATTGTTACGGTACAAACCGAGCAAGTGGAAGATGTTGTCTGTTTTGAGGAAAATCATTTTTCCCCGGAATCCGACAACTCTAATGATATCTTTGAGAATCTTCATGAGCATAACAAAGAAGAGATCATAGAAACCCCTTCATTGGCAGCGACATCTCATCCTTGCATGGAAGGGACAAATGAATTTGAAGAGTTTATAATGGATTACAATTGTAGCCAAGTAGACAGAGAAGATGAAATGGCCAAACCACACAAGGTTGTGGCCGAAAGGTATGATCCATTTGACCAAGTTCTTATGCATCTTCATGAGATTGATTGGATTGATAGTAGATATTTTATTGATGTTGACGTTAACTTTTTGAAGAATAATTTCGTGGTTGTTTTTGAGCATGCAAATTTTGGAGCTAAGGAACTTTTCGTGCAAAATTATGAGCTTGTTTTCCCCAATTGTGAAATTCAAAAATTAATGAGGGACAACTCATTTGGATTTATGCATGATGATTTTGGAAGCTTTTTGAATTTGGATACATTTTGTCTATATGAACCGTGGTCATTGGATAAAAACGCTTTGTGTGACGAGATACTAAATACTCGTGATTTTGAAGTTGGTACAACGGCCTTTAAAAATGCTTTGCTTCCTTGGAATAAGATTATGATTGATCATTTGATTGGGAACGAGGAGAAGTATATAAGTGCCTGGTTCTTTTTCTATTTTAAGATGGAAAATTATGATGCGGTGATACATATTTTT
>QAOC01053278.1:170518-189809 GCA_003255005.1 Begonia fuchsioides | reverse complement strand
CGAGTTCCTGAAATCGAGCAATTCTGTCCATTATTTTTCTATCCAGCATAACTCCTAGCCTACGTGTGTGTTTTCTATAAAACCACTTGAATTCTCTTCCACTTGAATTCTCTTCCCCTGCATTGGAAGTTGTGTAGAAGTTCCCCCATCACTCATACACTGTTTCTTTCTATTTGTCTGCTTGTGCATCTGAAAGTGTCTCCTTATATTTTAATGTTTCGCACGTGATTTTAAGCTGCAAATCTGGTCAAACTTAGTCCACGCCCTTAAGTTTAAGTTGGCTGAGTTTTATAACCTAAACCTTTATGCATTTGGAGAAATAAACGTTGCACTCCCCTGTTCTGCCTTACTCCCTGTCCTACCGGGCAGATTATAATCTTTACCCTTATTTTCGGCATCTCCGCATTTTGGAGCGTGTCACATTGGAGCAAATTATAGCAAGGTTCCTAAGAGGGTTGAATAGGGAGATTGAAGATGTTGTAGAATTATACCCTCTCGACAACTTGGATTTGGTGATTCAATTAGCCTTGAATGTGGAAAGGCAAGTGAAGAGAAGAGGTAAGGGGACATCCAACAAATTTGTTCATAAATCTGATACTCCTTACAAGCCATTTGTCAAACCCGAGGTAAAAATCCCTAGTGAAAAACAATGGATACAAAAAAAAGGAGAAACAAAACCGGTCATAGACCCTAATCGTTCCCAAACCTGTGAAATCAAATGCTTCAATTGCCTTGGACTTGGACATATTGCCGCCCAATGCCCAAATAAACGTGTCATGATCATCAAAGAAAGAACTAATGAAGTGATAAGTGAAGATGAACGAAAGGAGAAACCGAGCAATGACATGGAATCTGAAGAAGAAGATGAAGAGATTTTCCATGCTCAAGAAGGACCCCTATTAATGGTGATCCGACGTACACTCACCTTGGCAATTTGACAAAAAATTTATCCATGACGGGTTCACCAACCACTATGCCTTCAAGTTTGGTGGACGAACAATCAAGCTAATGCCCATCGATCAAGAAAAAGTAGCGAAAGACGAGTTTGCATGGAAGGAAATATTATCAAAAAACAGCTTGTTCATGACCAAGAAAGAATTGTTGAGATCCATCTTCGAAGGAGACCCAATGGTACTTATTATGTTTCAGGAAAGAATAGAAGAGTTAGGAGAAGTCTCCTCGGTGATCCTTGAATTAGTTGAAGAATATCAAGATGTTTTCCCAAAAGAATTACCATTAGGGTTACAACCATTTCGGGGGATTGAGCATCAAATAGACTTCCAACCGGTAGCCGTACTTCCAAACCGACCCTCCTATCGACTCAATCCCAAAGAAGCTAAAGAATTGCACAAACAATGGCAACAACTCTTTGACAAGGGACATATCCAAGAATCCTTGAGTCCTTGTTCCGTATCGGCCCTTTTAGTACCAAAGAAAGATGGAAGTTGCCGTATGTGTATTGATAGTCACGCCATAAACCAAATCACAACTAGTATAGATTTCTCATCCCACGGTTAGAAGATTTATTGGATGAACTCAGTGGTGCTTTGTGTTTTTCTAAGGTAGACCTCAAAAGTGGTTATCACCAAATTAGAATGAAAGAAGAGGATGAAAGGAAGACGGCATTCAAGACTAAGTATGACCTCTATGAGTGGCTAGTTATGCTGACATGCCACGGATTGGAAAGCCAAGCGGAGCAGCTCAGGATTTTTCTAATATGTTTGTTAATGTTGCAGGAAAATTAATTGAAGAATTATACATTTCTAAGCCAACTTTGGAGGATCAAACAAATTTAAAACACATGTTAATTTGGCGTGGAGAAAAGGTGAATTTTCAACCAAAAACCGAGAGCTCCAGAACCAAGCCCGACGCACCCGATTGAAGCATCACGTTGCATGGCGAGTTGAAATCCCATGATAAAGTGATCAAGGATTCCACGACTCAACTCACCAGCATTTACATGGGATGAAGGAATTTTATTGCATTTTTAGGATAATTTTTACGTGAATTTTTACGTGGACATTTGGAGATCACGAGATGGTTTCTCGGCTAGGTTTTATTTTGTTTATTTTTGCATGCTTGCGTGGGGTTTTCCATGAGGTATTTTCAGCTAAAGAGAAGGGTATTTTAGGCCAAGGAAGAAGGGAAATTGGCTGAGGAGATTCAAGATCCTGTGGCTTTCACATTCTTGCAATCTCATTGGTCCAATTTTCCCTCCTTTATTTCAATTTCCAGCATGCAAGTTGCATGCCTTTGACCCTTAGTTTTCCCTCCCTTTTTCCTCTCTTCGTAGCTGATAAAACCTCCCCCATTGCATGATTGTAATCTTCAATTTGGAATTTGAATTAAAGTTGCTTTGAGCATCTCCCTCTCACAGGCATTTCCAACTTCAAAACCCGCAGCCAATGCACCTCCGACCACCGTAGGTTATCTCAAAGGAATCCTCCCTCCGAGCTGGAGATTTGTTGGTGCTTCAATACTCCAGCCTTCTTCAAGGACTTGAGGGTGAGGTTGAAGGTCACAAGCTCTTCCTTCCATCAATATTTTTCGTTTGGTTTTACTTCTTTCCGCCGGCAGATTTCCGGCCACCACCAAAAACGCCATTACTGTTCCATTGTTTTCCAACCGTTCCATCGGCGAGAATTCCTTCATTTTTGAAGGAATGTCACCTATCTTCCTCCCAGATTTCCACTCAAAATTTTAGCCCTAAACTTGATCGCATCGTTGAGTTATTGCCGTCCAAATTCCAGTCTCGATTCTGGAATTATCGGATTATCGTTTTTCCATTTAACCTAACCTGATTCTCCCACTTCCTAAATCTAAACCCCCTCCATTCTGTGTCATTTGGTATCAGAGCCATAAATCCCTCCCCACCTTCCTCTTTACCTCAGTTTTTGTGTGATTTGAAGTTTGAAGGATGGCCTTGAGAAGTGGTTTCAGCCATCAACCAAACTTGGAAACCGGAGATGAAGAAACTCCCTTGTTAATGGTTATCCGAAGAGTGCTTACTACTAAAATTCAACAAGAGGAACTCCAACGAGAAAATATCTTTCATAGTAGGCTTTTGATCCAAGAAAAGGTATGTTCACTTATTATTGATGGTGGTAGTTGCACTAACGTAGCATCTCGGGATTTAGTTGATAAATTGAAGTTGAAAACTAGTTTACATCTGAAGCCTTATAAATTGCGTTGGATAAATGATAAGGAAGACTTCAAGATTACCAAGCAAGTGTGCATTGATTTTTCTATTGGGAAGTATAAAGATAAGGTGATGTGTGATGTGGTTCCCATGAGTGCAAGTCATATATTACTCGGGAGACCATGGCAATACGATCGGAGGGTTATGCATGATGGATTTACAAATCATTGTTCCTTTAAATTCAGTAGACGATCTATCAAGCTAGTTCCCCTTGAACCTGAACAAGTGGCCAAATATGAGGTCACAAGGAAGGAGAATTTATCTAAGAATAATTTAATTTTGATCGAGAAAGAGCCCTTTCCTACTAGAGAAGGAACACCAGATCAAGTGAACTCAAGGGTCCCGATCAAAGAAAACAAAGACAAAGTTATATATGTTGTGGTTTCCAAAAGACTCTCAAGGTGGTTAGTCTCTCTACCAGAACTCTTTACTAATTTCTTTGTTTATGATTGGATGAAGGAGGTTTTCAAAGTTAATCATAATTCCCGACCGTGCATTGAAATGAGTTTTATGACGAAGTACTATGATCTTCTTACCTTGGACGGCCAATCAAGCGAAGAACCATTTGGCGATTCTATTAAAGGAGTTTGCAAGCCTCTCATCAAAGGAGCCAATAAGGAAGGGATAGATAACTATTACAAACAGATGAGATTCTTACGAGCCTTAATAGCGTTCTTCCAAGGATTATATTTGTTTCGGACTGCGCAAGAGTTACTTACAAAGACCGCCAAGAGCACCCACCCTCATTGATTGGTAAACCCTTTCTTGCTAACTAATAGCTCCAGGGATTTGGCTATAATTATATACATTAGGTCCCATGAATACTTAGAAGGATACATTGCTGAATATATTGGAAACACTATGGTTTATAAATGGGATAAGGAAACTAATGTTGATTTAGTTAGTTAGTGGATTAGTACAAACCGGATTGTTGAAGTATTTAGCCGTGGAAAGAATGTTGTTTTGGTGAAGGGCATTGAATCTTATGACTCAAAATTAGAAGTTGTTCAAAGTTGGCACACTCTTAAGGCAGCCTTAAGCCCGAAGAATTTTTGGGATAATGTAGTCGACCAAAGAACATGCAAGCTCGAGTTATCCGGCAATTATGGTATTTCAGCCACATTTAATGTTCAAGACCTTTCTCCCTTTGCTGGATTTGATGAACATGAACAAGATGGAAATTACTTTCCACTGGATTTGAGGTCAAATCCTAATGAACCCGGGGAGGATGACATGCCACGGATTCGCATGCCAAGTGGAGCAATCACCCAAGCTCGAGCTCAGGATTTTTCTAATATGTTTGTTAATGTTGCAGGAAAATTAATTGAAGAATTATACATTTCTAAGTCAACTTTGGAGGATCAAACAAATTTAAAACACATGATAATTTGGCGTGGAGAAAAGGTGGATTTTCAACCAAAAACCGAGAGCTCCAGAACCAAGCCCGACGCACCCGATTGAAGCATCACGTTGCATGGCGAGTTGAAATCCCATGATAAAGTGATCAAGGGTTCCACGACTCAACTCACCAGCATTTACATGGGATGAAGGAATTTTATTGCATTTTTAGGATAATTTTTACGTGAATTTTTACGTGGACATTTGGAGATCCCAAGAGGGTTTCTCGGCTAGGTTTTATTTTGTTTATTTTTGCATGCTTGCATGGGGTTTGCCATGAGGTATTTTCAGCTAAGAGAAGGGTATTTAGGGCCAAGGAATAAGGGAAATTGGCTGAGGAGATTCAAGATCACGTGGCTTTCACATTCTTGCAATCTCATTGGTCCAATTTTCCCTCCTTTATTTCAATTTCCAGCATGCAAGTTGCATGCCTTCGGCCCTTAGTTTTCCCTCCCTTTTTCCTCTCTTCGTAGCTGATAAAACCTACCCCATTGCATGATTGTAATCTTCAATTTGGAATTTGAATTAAAGTTACTTTGAGCATCTCCCTCTCATAGGCATTTCCAACTTCAAAACCCGCAGCCGGCGCACCTTTGGTCACCGTAGGTTATCTGAAAGGAATCCTCCCTCCGAGCTGAGATTTCTTGGTGCTTCAATACTCCAGCCTTCTTCAAGGACTTTAGGGTGAGTTTGAAGGTCATTAGCTCTTCCTTCCATCAATATTTTTCGTTTGGTTTTAGTTCTTTCCGCCGGCAGATTTCCGGCCACCACCAAAAACTCCGTTACTGTTCCATTGATTTCCAACCAGTCAATCGGCGAGAATTCCTTCATTTTTGAAGGACTCTCACCTATCTTCCTGCCAGATTTCCACTCAAAATTTTAGCCCTAAACTCGATCGCGTCGTTGAGTTATCGCCGTCCAAATTCCAGTCCCGATTCTGGAATTATCGGATTATCGTTTTTCCATTTAACCTAACCCGATTCTCCCACTTCCTAAATCTAAACCCCCTCCATTCCATATCATATGCCCTTCATATTATCCAATGCCCCGAGCACCCTCATGCAACTGATGCACTTCGTCCTAAAAGACTTCTTGGGAGTTTTTGTAGTGGTATATTTTGACGACATCTTGGTTTAAAGTCAAGATTTATCAAGTCACGAAGAGCACCTCCGAATGTTATTCATTAAGCTCTGTGATTTCAAGCTATTTTGGGAATTTGAAGAATTGTGCATTTGTACGAGAAAGGATAAAATTTTTGGGGTTTATTATTTCAAGAAAGGGCATGGAAGTTGATGAAGCTAAAGTTGAAGCCATTCGGGATTGGCCAGTTCCTAAGAGCATCTCAGACATAAAGAGTTTCCATGGCCTTGCTTCCTTTTACCGAAGGTTTATACAGGTTTTTAGTTCCATTGTGGCCCCTTTAACCGATTGCACTAAGAAAGGAAAGGATTTTGAATGGACAAGGAGTTGTTAAGAAAGCTTCGATCTTATCAAACAACGACTTTGTAATGCACCCGTGTTAAGCCTTCCGGATTTCAACAAGGTGTTTGAGGTAGAGTGTGACGCCTCCAGAATTGGAATAGGCGCGGTCCTTATGCAAGAGGGAAGACCACTTGCCTACTTTAGTGAGAAGCTTAAGGGAGCCATGCTCAACTACTCAACGTACGACAAGGAATTTTATGCGGTAATTCGAGCTTTAGAAGTATGGCAACACTACTTATTATCTTAGGAGTTTATCATTCACTCGGATCACCAAGCACTAAAACACATCAAGAGCCAAGGAAAGTTGAATCGAAGGCATGCCAAATGGGTGGAGTTCCCTGAAAGATTTCCCTATATCATCAAATACAAGAAGGGTGAATCAAATGTTGTGGCCGATGCATTATCAAGGAGGTATGTTCTTTTATCCTAGTTGAATTCTAAGTTTTTGGGTTTTGATTGGATAAAAGAAGCTTACAAAGATGACCTAGACTTTGGAAAATTGTATGAGTTAGGTCTTCAGAAAGTTGAATGTGGATATTATATCGTAGAAGGTTTCTTGTTTAAAGGAGGGAAGTTATGTATTCCTAGAGGGAGCCTTCGGGAATCGCTTATAAAAGAAGCACATGGTGGCAGGTTAGCTAGTCATTTTGAGGAGAAGAAAACAACAGAGATTCTTAAGGAACACTTTTATTGGCCTCATTTGTTTTGGGACATTCACAAAGTGTTGGAGAAATGCATAATATGTAAGAAGGCTAAGAGTAGGTTGCTTCCTCACGGCTTATACTTACCTCTTCCCGTGCCTAATCATCCTTGGACAAAAGTGAGTATGGATTTTGTGCTAGTCCTCCCCCGGACTTGTAGATCAAAAGATTCTATTATGGTTGTGGTAGAACGTTTTTCCAAGATGGCTCATTTTTTGGCTTGTGCTAAAACTGACGATGTCATTCATGTGGCTGACTTATATTTCAAGGAGGTGGTAAGATTGCATGGTATTCTGAAAACCATAGTTTCAGATAGAGACACCAAATTTTTAACTATGTTTAGGAAGACCTTATGGCGAAACGTCGGAACAAAATTACTCTTTAGCACCTCGTTTCATCCTCAAACCGATGGACAAACGGAAGTGGTTAACCGAACTTTGGGAAGCTTATTAAGGAGTGTGGTGAACAAGAAATTGACGGATTGGGACATACAACTACCTTATGTCGAGTTTGCTTACAACCGAACATGCATAGTGCGACCAAATCAAGTCCATTTGAGGTGGTTTATGGATTGAACCCTCTCACCCAGCTAGACCTCGTGCCAATCCCATCTAAAGCAGTTATCAATCCAGATGGAGCAAAGAAAGCCGAATTAGTGAAACAACTCCATGAACGGGTAAGCAAATCCATAAAAAAAGTGAATGACGCCTATGCTAAGTACGTGAACCGAGGAAGAAAAGAGGTGAACTTTAAAAAATGAGATTTAGTTTGGTTACATTTGAAGAAAGAACGTTTTCCAAACCAACAAGGATCTAAACTAGCTCTTAGAGCCGATGGACCTTTCAAAATCACTGAGAAAATCAACCCTAATGCATACAAGTTAGAACTACTCGGGGAATATGGAGTTTCCACCACATTTAACGTTCAAGACCTATCACCGTATATTAATGATGAAGAAGAGGTGGATGATGAGCTTGAACAACTATCGGATTTGAGGACAAATCCTAAAGTACCCCGGGAGGATGACATGCTTCGATCTACACCTAAGGAAACCATCACCCGATCCCTAGCTCAGGATCCTTCTAACAATTTTGTTCTTTTTACATGAGAAGATTTACTTGATTTCAAGTTATTGGCACCCTTGGAATTAGACAAGGATAAACAAGTTCACACAATAGTTTGGGAGGAAGAGCCATCCACGATCGGTTTCACGCCTAATCCACGTCCGAATGCCTTGGAAGAACATGGAGAATTCCTATCCAATTCCACTCAAGAAGAATAGCACTCCTAAAGCCTTTGGGAGAATTGAAGAATAAAAGTTGTTTCCTTTATGTTTTTTTTGCATTCGATTTTCGTTTCCCGAACTAGTTTTTTTTACGTCGGTTGCATGGATTTGCATGGGATTTCTAGGGTTAGCTAATTATCATTTTGGATGATATTTAGGACATTTCCTTGGAGCCTAATGATCTGGAGGAGGAGCGTAGAAACAGCGTCACATGAGGGCTGCTCATTGGTCTATCTTTCAAGCCATGAATTGGTGCTCCTGGAGATGATCTAGGTCGTCCGATGATAAGCATGTTCTAGTTTAATGTTCTATTTAATCATCCCCATGCAAGTGTAATTGTCAGATTTGATTGAATAAATATTTATCTTTTCAAATTTGATCTCTCCCCTTTGAAGTTTTCCGTTTCAAAGACTCGGTCTCCGAAAACCTGTTTTCCGGCCACCGAGAGACATCCCCTAGAGTTGATCATTTTCTGAGCAAACGATTAATCCTTATTACCTTTCTCCATCCATTTCATTGTCTTAGGGTGAGATTGTGGATCCTAGCTCCTTCATCCATCCCATTCTTATTTTGAGAATCTTTTCTCCTAAATCCAAACACCACGGGTTAAATTCCAGTGTGTTTTTTGGCTACCGACCAAACCACCCATTTCTCCCAAAGGAATTCTCTCAATTTTTGAGAGATCTCTTCCTCATCTATCTGTCCAGATTCATCCTCAACCTCGTCCCGAAATACGCCCCCATTCATTGAGAAGAGTGATTCAAAATCATCCCTGATTTGGAATTCTCTATTCGGTTAAACCCTAAAATTCCGCCTTGACCATGCGAGTTTTGTTTAGCATATCTTCTTGTTCCCACAATCATTCCTCTTCAAGCATCTATTCGATTTTCCCAATTTTCCTTTCTCCCATTCCATTTCATGTCACCAATGGACTTGGAGCAACCCAAACATCTCCTCATATAGGAAACTAGTTCGGAACCTTTGGAAATGAAGGCCGAGATCAAGTCGTCTATGAGCTTGGAACACCATGGAGGGAAGTATAAAGCCGAGGTAAGGGAGGAGGCTGAACCGGGTACAACCCGGGTATAGGTCAAGCATAGGTCGGAGCCCATGGAGCAAGGCGCAAACCTGATTGGATCTCTCTCTCTAGTTTTATTTTATGCTTTTTACTTTTGCACAAATAATTATTTAGGGTTTTATGGGTTTCGCATGGGTTTGAAGTGTGTTTCTATGGGTTTGGCATGGGTTTGGAGTGGGTTTCTAGGAGTGGGGGGAACCAAATTCGGGGACCACTATTCCTTGGTCACCCCCAAATCGGGTAAGTGTTGGGTGGTCCTTTCCACTCTTCCTTTTTGTGCAGGCATCAAATTGGGTATGGCCTTTGGTTGCCATCTGATTGAGTTTTCCCTCTCTAATTAGAAAGAGGTTAAAACTATCTTGTCACCAAGAGTGCTTTGTAAAGAGTACTTTGCATCTTCTTCCTTGGCCATTTTCCACCTCCAAAACTTAGCTTTCCAGCGACATCCGAGAGCGTTCTTCAAGGTTTTTGCTTCCCTTGCGAGCTAGGGTGAGCAAGGCCATGCTACCCAACTTCAACCACTACCTAGTCGTCTTAGGGTAAGCGTGTAATCCATATTAGCTCGTCTCCATCTCTCATTACCACCCATTTTCCGATCAACTCCAATTTCTTTTCCGATCATCCTCTTTTTACCACCTGATACTCCCGTCTGCATATCTCCCGTATGCAACTCAAGAACCACCTTCCCCAATAACACCCATTTCTGGCCCCTTTTTTTTGCTTATTTCTCACCTGATAGCCATTTTGTTCCCCATTTCATACTTAAAACATATCACCCTACAACCTGAGCCCTAAGCCATAAGCCCTAAGCCTTAAGCTCTAATCCCTAAACAGTAAGCTCAATGTCCTAAGCTTTATGCCTCAATGGTAACTAAATGGCTCGTAAACCAAGCTAGGGATTCAACTTTCTGTACGTATTCAGCCAAACTTTGGGTTTGACGCAGTTGTACAAACTTTACTAATTTACTTGTTCTTACTGTGCGACTAAAATACTTCTTGTAAAATGCTTCTTTGAATTGCTCCCACGTCATGGTTCAAACATTGTTTGTGGCCTTCATGGTGTCCCTCCAATATCGTGAATCTTTGGCTAACATATATGATGCACAATTAACTTTCTCCCAGTTCTCAATTTTAGCATAATCAAACATATCTTCAAGTGTACGAACCCAATCTTCAGCATATGCTCGGTCCAATAATTGCCCATCAAAACTTGGAGGGTGCATGGGGTGAAACCTTTCACAGCTAAGATCTCTCATCCCAACCACAAGAGGATTCAGTTGTTCTTCTCAAGCCATTAATATTTCCAATTGTTGAAATTGGCGATCACAATATCTGACAACTGATCAATGATCTCAACTCTTGCATGACTTCCACTTACCATTTTGTACTTATCATACATCGAGCAGAAATATATTAGCAAATACTTATTTACTAATGCAGAAACGATTTTGACTTGGGCTCTGATACCATAAGTTAGTAACGTCTTTCCTAGCTCAAAATATGTTCTTCGTTTTTTCTTTTACTTGCAGCGGAAAACATTTTCTCAAAATATATTCTTCATTTTTTCTTTTACTTGCAGCGGAAATTTTTTTTTTGTAAAAATTGTTTATGGCATACATGAAAACTAAAGTTACTTAAAACATATTTACAATATTTTACGTTTCATAAACTATTTACAAGCTATATGTACAAAATTGAAAACTTTTTTTCGTAACCATTAATTACGATTCTTTAAAATCCTTGCCCAAATGTCAAAATCTGCTCAAACATTATCGACCACCCCCATGAACAAAACAATCCATCTCATACACCTCTTAGTGTACGTCTTCATCACCTATATTATAAAACTCATCTATGAGCATAAGGTTCAACAAGTAGTATAAGATATGCATGAACATGTGCATGATACGCATAAGTAAAACTTTTATTTTGATTTTATTCAGGGTCTTTCATTCCTTTAATTTCTATCATTTCTTATCATTGGGGCTTCCTAGCAACGAACGAGAGACAACAAACTTGAGTCCACCTAAGGGGACAGCCAACTCGATTCCAAGGGTTGAGAGACCACAAACTTGAGTCCACCTAAGGGGACAGCAAACTCAAAACCCTTCCTAATGACATATACGTAACTTTCTCTTTCTTTCGTTTATCTTTTTCTTTCGCTATATTTCGAGCTCAACCTGAAACAACCATTTTCATATTATGTTTAATATGAAATCTCATGCATGTAAATAGTTTGTAAGTTTTTGGAAAACATGATGCATGAGATGTTCGTGGTATAAACGTGTCAATCAATTAAGTAATATTCATAATAATAAAACAACAATCCACCATATCTTAAACCGAATCATGCTTTGCTACATCATTTTATACGTGCATCCCATCTTAACATATAAAGCATAAAACAACAGCAAAGTCCTATTATTCTATGATGTAGACCCAATTAAGGGCGAAACACATACAATACTACTTACCTTGTCTATCCTTAGCAAGTCTTTCTAGTAGTAGGTACTTTTGTGAATCACCTTCACCTCAATAACCTAATATCATTCACAATTTTCAGAATCAATGCCCTATTTTCTGATAACTTTGAAATATCATAACTATACGTCACTCAAGGTGTCTAAATCAATGTGCCAAAACATCTAGGGCATGGGATTAGTCTATTATTGGTTTTAGATACAAAATCTTAATTTGCACAGAATCGACATGTAACTTTGATAAAATATCCACAACCTCTACCAATTCTGAATTTACATCATTCATAAACATATATATGATATTCCAACATGATTGGTTAACCAATAAATAGAACCATGGAGCAAAAATTTTAATTTTCATGTGTCACTCATAACCAACTTACAAAGTCATTGATAAGCCCATAATTCTCACTTATCCTTAATGTAATCATGTGAATAATCATAATCACTCTGAACCACGTAACATAAGGTCATACCTCTTGATTTTTAGCTCAAAATATTCCTCTTCATGAGAGGAACACTTCTCCTCAAAGGATTGGAGGCCAATTTCATCTTCTTTCTCTTCAACTTTCACTTTCTCTCTAAACTTTTTTCTATCATGTTCTCCCTCCCTTTCCCCTCTCCTCTCTCTTCAACACGAAAATGGCTAATTATCAGCAATCTGCAAATATTTCTAGATGGTTCATTGCAAAATTTATCCATTTACTTTTACTATTTTACCATAACATGTTCTATATTAAGCCCTAAGCCCTAATCCCTAAGCTATAAATGTTAAGCCCTAAGCTTTCAGCCCTAAGACCTAAGCCTAAAGCCCTATTCTATAAGGCATAAGCCATAAGCCCAAAGCTTTATGGCCAAACCCTTAAGCCCTAAGCTATAAGCTTTAAGCCTTAAGCCCTATTCCCTAATCTGTAAACCTTAAGCCCATAGCATTAAACCCTTAAACCTAAGCCCTATGCCTTAAGGCCTTAGCCTAAGCCCAAGGACCTAAGACCAAAGACCTAAGTCATGAGCCTTAAGCGCTAAGCCCTTAGCCATAAATTCTAAGACCAAAGACATTGGCTCAAAGCCCAAAGACCTAGTCCCAAAGGCATAAGTCCAAACCCCAAAGCCCAAACCCCAAAGCCCAAACCCCAATGCCCAAAGCATTAAACCGTATGACTTAAG
The DNA here is from genome assembly GCA_003255005.1 of Begonia fuchsioides. Classification (NCBI taxonomy): domain Eukaryota; kingdom Viridiplantae; phylum Streptophyta; class Magnoliopsida; order Cucurbitales; family Begoniaceae; genus Begonia; species Begonia fuchsioides. The sequence goes on along the minus strand of QAOC01053278.1, from coordinate 177,019 downwards.
CCCTGACTGAGACCTTAGCCCTAAGCCATAAGCCCTAACTCCTAAGCCCTAAGCCCTAAGCACGAAGCCCTTTTCCCTAAGCCCTTCACTTGATCGATTAACCCCTAAGCCCTACAATGTTTGCACTATGACCTCAAACTAAAGCCCTAAGCCCTAATCCCTAAACCTCAACCTCTTATCCATAAACCCTAAGATCTAATCTCTAAGCCTTAATCCTAATTCTCTAAGGCTAAAGCCTTAAGCACTAAGCTTTAAGAACTATGCTATAAGCCTCAATCAATAAGCCTTACATCCTAAGCCTTAAGCTCTAAGTCCTATGCCTTAAGCCTTAAGCCCATAGCCCAAATCCCTAAGCCCTAAAAGCTAAGCCTTAATCCTTCAAAAGTAAACCGTCGGCCGTAAGTCGTAAGAACTAAACCCAAAGCCCTAAACCCTAAGCACTAAACAATAAGTCCTCTACAATAAGCTTTAATCACTAAGAGCTAATCCCAAACAATAAGTTTTAAGCCCTAAGCCTTAAGCTATACATACCCGCTAAGCCGCCAGTCCTCAGTAAAAAAACCTAAGCCTTAAAAATAATTACAATGCCCTAAGCCCAAAGTGTTGAGGCTTAAGCACTAAGCTTTTAGCCCTAAGCCCTAACCCTACAACTTATGGCCAAAGCTCAAAGCTTGAAGTGATAAGCTATAAGTCGTAAGCGCTAGTCCTAAGTTCTAAGTGCTAAGCCCTTTGCCCTATGCCATTAGCCTAAGCCCTAAGCCATAAGCCGTAAGTCATAAGTTGAAAGCCCTAGTCCCTAACCATGTGTCCTAAGACATAAGACCTGAGCCCTAAGCCCTAAGCGATAAGCTTTAATTAAAAAGTCATAAGCACTAAGCCCTAGGCACTAAGTTTAAAACCTAAACCCAAATCCCTAAGTGGTAAGCTCTAAGCCAAAAGCACTACACTTTAAGCCTTAAGCCCTATGCCTTAGGTCGTAAGCTCAAAGCCTTAACCCATAAGTTGTAAGCCTTAAGCCATAGAAACTAAGCCCTAAACACTAAGCCCAAAGCCCTAAGGCCTAAGAGCTAAATTCAAAGCCCTATGAAGTAAGTCCTAAGCCCTCAGCCGTAAGCCATAAGCTCTAAGCCCTACAACTCAAGCCCTAAGCCTTATGCTTAAGTCTCAAGCCTTAAGATGTAAGTCGTAAGCCCCTAAGTCATAAGTCGTAAGCCTTACGACCTACCCGCTAAGTCTTAAGCGCTAAGCCAAAAGGACTAAGCCCTACCCCCTAAGCTAAACGCCCTAAGTCTGAAGGCCAAAGTCGCAAGGCATATCTCTTATGCCCTAACCCTTAACACCTAAGGCCAAAGTGCAAAGCCCTAAGCCTTAAGCAGTAAGCTCTATTTCCTATGTCATAAGCTCTAAGCCCTAAGCCCTAATAACTAAGCCTAAAACCCTAAGCTTTAAGCCCTAATCTCCAAAGTCTAAGTGTTAAGCTCTAAGTTGCAGGCCATCAACCCTAATTCTTACGCCCTAATAGTTAAGGCCTAAACACTTTTTTAAGCCTTAATAGCTAAGCCCCAAGCCCAAGCATCTAAGCCCTAAGCGATAAGCTTTAATTCAAAAGTATGAAGCACTAAGCCCTAGGAACTAAGCTTTAAAACTTAAACCCTAATCCCTAAGTGGTAAGCTCTAAACCCTAAGCACTACACCTTAAGCCTTAAGCCCTATGCCTTAGGTCGTAAGCCCGAAGCATTAACCCCTAAGTCGTAAGCCTTAAGCCATAGAAACTAAGCCCTAAACACTAAGCCCAAAGCCCTAAGGCCTAAGAGCTAAATGCAAATTCATATTAAGTAAGTGGTAAGCCCTCAGTCGTAAGCCATAAGCTCTAAGCCCTACAACTCATGCCCTAAGCCTTATGCTTAAGTCTTAAGCCTTAAGCCAAAAGCCGTAAGCCGTAAGCCCTAAGTCATAAGTTGTAACCCTTACGACCTACCCGCTAAGTCTTAAGCCCTAAGCCAAAAGCACTAAGCCCTACCCCCTAAGCTAAACGCCTTAAGTCTGAAGGCCAAAGTCGCAAGGCATATCCCCTATATCCTAACCCTTAGCCCTAAGCCTTAAGCAGTAAGCTCTATTCCCTATGTCATAAGCTATAAGCCCTAAGCCCTAATCACTAAGCCCAAAACCCTAAGCTTTAAGCCCTAATCTCGAAAGCCTAACTGTTAAGCTCTAAGCTGCAGGCCATCAACCCTAATTCTCACGCCCTAATAGTTAAGGCCTAAACTCTTTTTTAAGCCTTAATAGCTAAGCCCCAAGCGCACCTAAGCCCTAAGTAATAAGCTTTAATTCAAAAGTCTTAAGCACTAAGCCCTAAGCACTAAGCTTGAAAACATAAACCCTAATCCCTAAGAGGTAAGCTGTAAACTCTAAGCATTACACCTTAAGCCTTAAGCCCTATCCCTTAGGTCATAAGCCCAAAGCTTTAACCCATAGGAACTAAGCCATAAACACTAAGCCCTAATGTAACATCCAGTTTTTTTTTTCTTTTTTAAAACATTTTCATTGAAATTCTTTTATCACACTTATACATATATTTGTACATACAAAGCGGAAGCTAACATTTCAAATCACACTTATAAGTAATTAAACATAGATCACATTCTCAAAATATAAAACTTTACAAACACTACATAGTTGTAAATGAAAAATAATTTTTTTACAAGTTCTTTTCAAAACACATGTATTTTAGTGAGCTTACTCCACTGGTCAAAATCTCGCTTAACAACAACAAGGCTCCACGAAAGACATTGTCCTCCTCTTTCATATTTAATCCTCAGGTGATATTTCTTCAACATTCAAGTCCTCACCTACATTGTAAAGTCTAACTAATGAGCTTAAACCTCAGTAAGTAGTGCAAATAAAACATGAATGAATTAATGAATTATATGATTTTAAAAAATGCAGATTATTTCATTTTTGTGGTGTTGATCCGCCCCCCATATGACGACCATGATATGCCTTCCTAGGGATCGGCGCACCGTGGGTCGGAAAAATGCGCGCACGCGAGGCTCGCATTGGTGGTGCGTGCGGCAAACATGAAATTGGGTCTTGTGAATGGTAGAGTTGGGTTGCGAAAGCGTATGGTGATGGGAATAATGGAAAATGGTCGTATGAAAACGGAGTGGGCTCGGTGAAATATGGTAATGGTTCGGATGCTGGAAAAATGTGGTGAATTTTGGGTAATGGATGGATTGGTAGCTCGGGGGATGGAATGGATAAACTCTTCTGAGTTTTGGTGGGATGGATGGGCAATTCGAATACTTGAGCAATCAAAGTATTCTCCTTGGTAGACCTCGCCCACACTCGGATGTGACGCACCGATCGTACGTGAAAAGGGTTGACATTCTCGGCCGGATATTATGCACTGGAGAAGTATACGTCGGAGGGATCTTCAAACCTTTTGGGAAGAAGGTGCTATGCACAATTTTTCACTAAAAATTCTCTCTATCTCATTCAAGTGCAAGTGTTACACTTAAATACTAAAAATGTAAAAGATAAAAACTATGAAAGATAAACTAAGCCTTTCGATGACTTGAATGCTTGCTTCGGAAGTTCTCCGGTTGACTTTAGGCTCGGTTCATGAAGATTGGCACAATTGGTTTTGCGTCTTGACCGAAGGTGACCATGCTTGACCGAGAGGGTGCACCCGGTGGGATAATCTTCGAGCTATAAAAGATTGGTTCGAGCCAATTTAGATCCGGGATTTCTAAAAGGCCCTCGGTGGTCTGAAAGAGGTGTCACGTGGTCTGGTTCTTTGGTGGACAGTCAATGGTTTGCAAGTGACCATGGGCATATCCAAATGTGAGATATGGTGGCTGCACCTAACCGAATTTTGTGGGATCCGTGAGGATATTTTTCAAGGTTGTTGCTATAAGAAACTCTGATGATTCTGGAGGTTAGAGCGAGCATGGATCTTTTGGATGAAAATCCCTTGTGGTTCGCCGGTGGCTCGGTGATCGGTTTGTGTACGCGGTTTGATCTTATCTCCATGTCATCATGGGATTTGTCCGTGCCATTTTGAAAAGGTTGTTTTCCAACGATCCTCCTACAAATAGGGTAGCTTTAGCACGGCTGAATTTGCATGAAATTCGTGCTTGACCGAGGGTGATCTTTGGTTGTCCGTTGGATGCGCTCTTGGTTGATCTTATCTCGGATTTTGTGGGATCCACTCGTGCTAATTTTGAAAGGTTGTTGTCCAACGATCCTCCTACGAATATGGCAACTTTAGCATGGATTCTTTGGATGAAAATCTTTGTTGTTTTGCCGGTGGCTTGATGGACGGTTTTTGTGTGCGCCCGGTGGATACTCTTCGGACATCTTGAGATTTGTCTGTGTCAAACTCGAACATTTTCTTTTCCTTGACCAAATAACCAGATTACTTAAATATTTAAGTCAAGTGGGCGATGGAATTTTGTTAAGGTCTTCTAGTGGGCCGTAGGTGGGCCGTGGTTTGACTGTGGGCCGGTCAATGTTCGGCCATGGCTGTCCTTTGTGGGCCTTCGCCTATGGGTCTTTGTTCCTCTTCTTTGGGCTGCCTTCTCTTCCTTTTCTAAGGATAATTGCTGGCTAAAATAAAGAAAACTAAATGTGACCGAAACTAAGGCCCATGGGCGAGCACTCGATGCATAAGATTTGGACCGTGCGTTCTCCCATGTCGGTCAATTATTCTCTTTGGCCGAAGCCCTACTGGACTTCGGCTAGGCCGACGACCAAGGCTTGGGTGGTCGTCAGGTCGTGGTCGTGGGGCTGGGCGTGATGTGCAACCCGAGCACATCATGGATCAAGCCCCGACCAACCAAACGAGCCCACCCGATTTTACTAACTTAGTTGCTCGTTTTGTAGGTCTCTTAGTCTTGAAAACACCTTCCGAGCATGATCGGGAACGGCCCAAGCACTCCATTACTTGGTGCTCGGCCATTCCCGGCCCCGACGCGCACAACGGGCCATGTCCGACCGTACCCGGACACGACACACCCAGCAACCCGGCCCGCAACACAGCCGAGACGCGTGACGCACCCAAGACACGACGCACCAGGCAGCCCGACCCACGACGCAACCGAGGCTTGTGACCGAGACACGTCCCACGCACGACGGACGCTCCACGACCCCGACCCGACGACCACCCCAACTTCGGTCATCGGCCTATCCGAAGACCACTAGGGCTTCGGCCCACCAATAAGTGGCCAGCGTGAGAGAACGCACAGTCCGATCCCCTTGGATCGCGCGGTCTTCCACGGAGTCCAACTCCTCAGCCCACCCAACGCCGAGCCCGGCGACCTTAGCTTATTTTCAGCATTTAGAAGACTTAGTGAAGAAAGCAAGAAGTCTAAAGACCAAGGACGCTGAATGCACCATTGGAAGCCCACGATGGCCGAGCCTCTCACGAGACACGGCCCACTATCGACCCTTTCGAAGTCTTAGCCAAATTCTATTGGCCAAACTTACTTAATCTTTAAGTATTTTGGTTATTTGGTTAAGATAAGGAAGAGGATCAAGTTTGGCACGAGCATATCTTCGTGATGACCGTAGATCATCCATCAGACGCACGAGCATGGCCGATCACTGAACCACCTACGATTATCAAGGGATTTTCATGCACCAAATCCTTGGAGCAGCTATTGAATCTTCAGAGGATCTTCAATCAACGGATTTCCTCAACAAACTCTCGGATCCCTTGAAAATCGCCCATAACCGACCGCCGGCTCGGCCTATCTAGACGTGCCCGCGCACCAACTCGAGTCATCACCGGTCCATCAAAGAACCAGACCGTGCGCTACCTATTGTTGACCACCGAAGAGACTTTAGAAGCCCCGGATCCAGATTGGCTCGAGCCAATCCTTCACTCGTTCGGAGCTCCGCCCATACCGACGCACCCTCTCTGTCAACCAGTCAACCACAAGACAACCATGGTCTATTTTCGAACCAACCGATCCGCTGACCAAAAATCACGGACATGGACTTCTCCAAAGTCAACATGAAGCGTTTGATCAATCTAAAGGGCAAAAGCTTCCTTCTTATTAGATAGTTAGTTCAATTTTATGTCGTTAAGTATTGTATTCGATTTCCGTTTTCAATAGAGAGAATTTTAGTAAAAATTGTACATAGCACCTTCTTCCCGAAAGGATTGAAGCTCCCTCTCTGACACGCTCGTGGATAGGAGAGGTGTCGGGAAGATAGAAGACAAAAGGGAAATAACCAATCTGCCACGAACAAGAGGAGGGATTGGCAGAAACAGGGGAGAAAGCTGGTTAAGGCTCCAAAATTACACGGGCGTTTGGGCTAATATTTTGTGGACTTAAACTTCAAAGGTCGGGCTAGGTTTGGTCCAAAATTCGGACTGATAGCACGTGTATAACTTAAAATGACAAGGGCCTACTTTCTATCACACAAACAGACAAAATCAGTTTTGACAGAATAGTGGTAAGGGAAGACCTCTGCACAACTTTCGATGTGAGTAAT
>QAOC01053278.1:119656-169167 GCA_003255005.1 Begonia fuchsioides | reverse complement strand
GGAGCTTGGACGTGGAGGCTTTTGATTGGTCCATTTCATATAAACTTGGATCACCATCTTGGCAACCCTCGGCCACCCAATTCCATTGTGTTTCTTCGATTCAATTTTGTGTTTGTTCGTATTTTCTTTATTTAATCTCTCGTACCAGCCATGTAATTTTTCAGATTTGAATTGAATAAGAGATTAATTTCTTTTTCAATTGGAGTTTCATCCTTTGGTGTTTTCGAACATCCAAAGATTCGGTCTCCGATTCACCTTGAATCGGCCACCGAAAGACAATCCGGAGTTGATCAAATTTCCGAGCTAATTTGATTAATCCTTGCCTCAATTTTCCAGCCTTCTTCAAGGATTTCAAGAGAAGTTGAGGGTCATTCAGCTCATCATCCATCCCTTGTTGATTATACAATCAAATATCCATCAAAACCCCATTCCTTTTCCTAACCAAGTCACCTCCCTATCCGAATTCATATCTTCCAATCCCTCCATCCAATTCCTCTCTATTTTTTAAGAATTATCCCACATTCATCCCCCAAGAATCCTTCAAAAATCCAGATCAAAACTCACTCTCAATCACGAGATTGGATCCCGTTTCAGCCACCAATCAGCATCCCGAAAATCCCGGAGTCACCTACCTTACAAATTCCATTACTATCGATTCCATGGTCCATTACCTATAAATTTTGGAAGAGGTCATCCTCATTTATCCCCAAAGATCTCATCAAAATTTCAGATCGAAACTCGATCTCAAACGAGAGATCTGATTCAAACATTCGCCTATCAAATTTTCCGAAAATTCTGGGATTCTCTCGGATTTTCACCTCTCTCGGCTTGGCCCATCTTCACACCTAACCTAAAGCGTGTCACCTATGCCTTAAGCTACAAGCTGCAAGCCATAAGCACCTAGTTCTATGGTCCAAGCTCTAAGCCATAAGCCCTAAGTGCTGGGCCCTAAGCCCAAAACCATAAACATGAAGTGTTATAGCCTAATCCTTACGTACTAAGCCCTAAACCCTAAGTGATAAACCCTAACCAGAAAGCCATATGCCCTACGCCCTAAGCTCGATGCTCTAAGCCCTCAGAGCTAAACCCTTAGCTCTAAACCAGAAACCCTAAGCCCTAGACCTAAGCCTTAAACCACAAGCTCTAAGCCTAAGCCATAAGCCCTAAAGCCTAAGCCATGTACCTTAAGTCTTAAACTCTATGATCTAATCCCTAAGTCATATTTGCTAAGGCCAAAAGCCTTAATCCCTCACCCTAAGCTCCAAGTCGTAAACCATAAGCGCTGAGCACTAAGCCATAAGAGGTAAACCCTGAATCCAAAACCATAAACAGAAAGCGCTAAAGCCTTAACCCAAAGCCCTAAGCCCTAAACCATAAGCCCTAAGCCCTAAGCTCTAAGCCTAAGCCCTAAGCCCTATACCCTACACCCTAAGTTGTAGGCCCCAAGTTCTAGACCCTAAGCTCTATGCCTTAAGTCATAACCAATAAGCCTTAAGCCCTAAGATTACATTTCTAATCTCTAAGGCTTAAGCCATAGGCACTTACCCCTAAGCCATAAACCCTAAGTCTTGAGCCCTAAGTCTCAACCCTAAAGTCCAAAGCTATAAGCCCTAAACCTTGAGCCTTAAGCCATAAGCCATAATTTCTAAGAGCTTACCCCTAAGCCATAAGCGCTTAGCCCTAAGCCTTAAGCCTTAAGCCCTAAGCTTTAAGCCATATGCCCTAAGCTCTAGTCCCTTAGCCCCAAGCCGTAAGCTATAAGTCATAAGCCCCAAGTTCTAGACCTTAAGCCCTATGCTCTAAGCGCTAAGCCATAAGTCTTAAGCCCTAAGATTTAAGCCCTAAGCTTGTATTCTTAAGCTCTAAGGCTTAAGCCATAGGCACTTAACCCTAAGCTATAACCCCTAACTCCTAAGCCCTTTTGACCTAAGCTTAAAGTTCAACGCCATAAGCACTTAGGCAAAATCCCTAAACCTTAAACCCTAAGCACTATGCGTGAAGCTATAAGCCCAAAACCTTCAGCCTTAAGCCCTAAGCCGTAATTTCTAAGACTTTACCCGTAAGCACTAAGCCTTAGGCAATAAACCCTAAACACTAAGCCGTAAGCCATTAGATACAATCATTAAGCCCTAGGACGTCGCATAAAACCTAAGCTCTGAACTGTAAATATTGATTCCAAAGAGCTCAGCCCTTATCTCTAAGCCTTAAGCTCTAAGCCTTTAAGTCGTAAGCCCTGGCAGTAATTGGTAACCTCTAAGCCCTAACGCCTAAGGCTACACCTGATGTCCTAAGCCATAAGCCCTAATTCATAGGTGCTAGGTCATCACACATAAGCCTTAGGCCCTAATTTCTATGCCCTAGGCACTAAGCCCTAAGTGCTCAGCTCTAATTCCTAAGCCCTAAGCGCGAAGCCATAAGCTCTCACCCCTAAGTTTTAAGCCTTAAGCCTAAGCTCTACACCCTAAGCCTTAGCCTTAAACCTTAAGCCTAGAGCCCTAACCCTTAGATATAACTCCTAAGCCACAAGCTCTACGACCTGAGCGAAAAGCCCTAACTACAAAACAGAAAACCCTAAATCAAAAGCCATATGCCCTAAGCCCTCAACCCTAAGTCCTTAGCACCCATCGCTATGCCCTTAGCCTTAAGCCCTAAGCCTTAAGCCGTAAGCTCTAAGGCCTAAGCCTTATCCCTCAACTCTATGTGATCAGCACGAAGACCTAACCCTTACGTCCAAAGCGCTAAAGCCTAAATCTTACGCCCTTATCATTAGGCCGCAAGACCATAGCACTAATCCCTAAGGCTTAAGCGCTAAGTCCTAAGATCTAAGCCCCAAGACGTAAGCCCCAAGACCTAAGCCCTAAGCCCTAAGAACAAATGCTTAAGCGCTAAGTCCTATGTCTTAAGTCGTAAGCCCAAAGAAAAAATCCCTAAACCTAAAGTCCGAAGTCCAAAGTGTTAATTCCTAAGCCCTAAGCCCAAAACCGTAAGTGTATGCGCTAAATCCTAAACACTAAGCCTTAAGCCATAATCCCTAAGCCCTACACCTTAAACCTTAAGCCCTATTCCCTAAGTCGTTATCCCTATGTTGTAAGCCTTAAGCCATAACCCTTATTTCCTAAGAACTAAGTCCTAAGCCTAAGCCCTATGCCTTAAGACCTAAGCTTCCATGCCTAAGCCCTAAGATCTAAGCCATAAGCCATAAACCCTAACCGTCATTCCCTAAGCTCTATGTCCTAATCCCTAAGCCTAAAGCTCTAAGACGTAAGCCCAAATACCTAAGCTTAAATAACTAATAATTAAGGCTTATGCCCTATACTTTATTCACTAAGCACTATTCTCTAAGCGTTTAGCCCTGAGCGCTAAGCCTAAGCCCTAAGCACTAAGCCTAAGCACTAAGCCCTAGGCCAAAAGACCTAACCTTTAAGCCATAAGCCCAAAGCCCTAAGTCCTAAACCCTCAATCCAAAGAGTTAAGCCCTAAGCCCTACCCTTAAGGCCTAAGACCTAAGCTTTATGCCTGAAGCCCTAAATTCTATGCCTTTAGCCGTTAGCCCTAAGTCCAAATCGCTAAGCCCTACGATGACAGTTCTACACTTTATGCCCAAAGCCCAACGCCTTAGGCCAAAGCCGTAAGCCCTAAACCCTAAGGCTTAATTCATAAGCCCTAAGCGCTAAGCCCTAAGACCTCACTTTTAAGCCTTAAGTACTAAGTGCTAAGTGTAAGCCATACGTCATAAGCCATAAGCCTTAAATTCTAAATCTTAATCCCTGAACTCTAAACCCTAAGCTCTAATCCTTAAGTGCTTACCCTTAAGCCATAAGCCCTACACCTTTAGCCTTAAGTCTTAAGCCCTAAGCTACAATCCCTAAGCCCTATATCCTAAGCTTTATGCCTTAAGCCTTAGGCCTAACCTCTAAGCTCAAAATCATAAGCGCTAAGTTTTAACCTGTAAGCCCTTAGCCATAAGCCCTAATCCCTAAGGCATAACCCAAAGAGCTAAGCACTAAACCCAAAGCGCTAAGCCCTAAGCATTTTCCCAAGGCCCTAAGCTTTATGCCTCATACTCTAAGCTGCATCTCTAAGCTCTAAGCTTTGAGCGCTAATCCAAAAAACAAAGCCCTATGATGTTAGCATTATTCCCTAAGTCCAAAACCCTAAGCCTAAAGCATTAACCCCTAAGCCTCCTCTTTAAGCCTTAAGCTCTAAGCTCTAACCCCTAACCCCTAAGACATCAGCTTGAAGCACTAGGCCTTAGGCCCTTAACCTTAAGTCATATCCCATTATCCCTAAAATGTTAGCCCTACCCCATCCACTTAAAGCCCAAATCCCTAAGCTTTGGTCTTGGGATTAGGTATATAGCTTCACAATGGCCCAATAAAAGATTTATGTTGAGTCTTGAAGACACTATAGATATTGTTAATGAAGATGAGGAAGTAAAGATGCGAATTGAGGAAGCAAAACTAAATGAGGAAGTTTCCAAAAGCACATGAGGGACTCCTCTAGATAACGGAAAGAGTTTTGACCACTCATGCCACAAGTAAGTATGCAACAAGAAAATAATTTCATAGCTGTTGTTTGGTGATGGAGAAATTATGCTATGTCATTATCGATAAGGGGAGTTGCACCAATGTAGTTTCAATGGAAATGGTGGAAATGCTCAAGTTGGTAACCACTAAACACCCTTGACCATATTTGCTTAAGTGATTGAATGAAAAGGAAGAAGTTAAGGTGACGAAACAAGTTGTTATTAAATTTGCTACTAGTAGATATAAGGACCGGGTACTTTGGGATGTAGTGCCAATAAGTGTAGGACATTTGCTTCTTGGGAGGCCCTGGAAATTTGATCAAAAGTTTTTTTATGATGGCTACACAAATTTTCATTCATTCAAGCATGAAAGAAGAATAATCAAGCTTGCACTCTTATGCCCACAACAGGTGCCATTAGATGACATCTATAGAAAGTAGAAGGAAGGCACTACAAGTCTTTTTATGTCAAAGAAAGAATCGATGAATTTTTTTTTGAGTGGTGAACCACTAATCTTACTAATGTTTAAGGAGAGGATGGAAGAACTTACTACTTGTCCAAAGGAGATCGGAGAACCATTAGAAAAGTTTAAATATGTATTTCTATATGAGTTATCAACTGCATTACCTCCCCTAGAGAGATTGAGCACAAAGTTGACTTTCAGCCAAGGGCTATCTTGCCAAATAAGTCTGGTTATATGATGAATCCTGATAATACAAAAGAGTTGAACAATCAAATCAAGAAACGATTGAAGAAAGGTCATGTTTGAGAATCTATTGGCCTATGTGCGGTGCCTTCTTTGTTGGTCCCCAAGAAGGATTGCACAGTTAGAATTTGTAGAGTGAGTCAAGAATTAATCCCATAACCATTAAGTACCGCTACCTGATTCTGAGATTGGAAAACATGTTGTGTGAGCTTAGTGATTCTAGCATTAAATCCCAATGCCCAAAGCATTAAATCCTATGACTTAATCCCTGACTGAGACCTTAGCCCTAAGCCATAAGCCCTAACTCCTAAGCCCTAAGCCCTAAGCACGAAGCCCTTTGCCCTAAGTACGAAGCCCTTTGCCCAAAGCCCTTCACTTGATCGATTAACCCCTAAGCCCTACAATGTTGGCACTACGACCTCAGACTAAAGCCCTAAGCCCTAATCCCTAAGCCTTAACCTCTTATCCATAAACCCTAAGATCTAATATCTAAGCCTTATGCCTTATTCTCTAAGCCTGAAGCCTTAAGCACTAAACTTTAAGAACTATGCTATAAGCCTCAATCCATAAGCCTTATATCCTAAGCCTTAAGCCCTAAGTCCTATGCCTTAAGCCTTAAGCCCATAGCAAAAATCCCTAAGCCCTAAAAGCTAAGCCGTAATCCTTCAAAAGTAAACCGTAGGCCGTAAGTCATAAGAACTAAACCCAAAGCCCTAAACCCTAAGCACTAAACAATAAGTCCTCTACAATAAGCTTTAATCACTAAGAGCTAATCCCAAACAATAAGTTTTAAGCCCTAAGCCTTAAGCCATACATACCCGCTACGCCGCCAGTCCTCAGTAAAAAAACCTATGCCCTTAAAAATAATTATGATGCCCTAAGCCCAAAGGGTTGAGGCTTAAGCTCTAAGCTTTTAGCCCTAAGCCTTAACCCTACCTCTTATGGCCAAAGCTCAAGGCTCGAAGTGATAAGCTATAAGCCGTAAGCGCTAGTCCTAAGTTCTAAGTGCTAAGCCCTTTGCCCTATGCCATTAGCCTAAGCCCTAAGCCGTAAGCCGTAAGTCATAAGTCAAAAGCCCTAGTCCCTAACCATGTGCCCTAAGACATAAGACCTGAGCCCTAAGCCCTAAGCAATAAGCTTTAATTCAAAAGTCTTAAGCACTAAGCCCTAGGTACTAAGTTTAAAACCTAAACCATAATCCCTAAGTGGTAAGCTCTAAACCCTAAGCACTAGACCTTAAGCCTTAAGCCATATGCCTTAGGTCGTAAGCTCGAAGCCTTAACCCATAAGTCGTAAGCCTTAAGCCATAGAAACTAAGCCCTAAACACTAAGCGCAATGCCCTAAGGCCTAAGAGCTAAATGCAAAGCCCTATGAAGTAAGTGCTAAGCCCTCAGTCGTAAGCCACAAGCTCTAAGCCCTATAACTCAAGCCTTAAGCCTTATGCTTAAGTCTTAAGCCTTAAGTCGTAAGCCCTAAGTCGTAAGCCCTAAGTCATAAGTCGTAAGCCTTACGACCTACCCACTAAGTCTTAAGCCGTAAGCCAAAAGCACTAAGCCCTACCCCCTAAGCTAAACGACCTAAGTCTGAAGGCCAAAGTCGCAAGGCATATCTCCTATGCCCTAACCCTTAACACCTAAGGCCAAAGTGCAAAACCCTAAGCCTTAAGCAGTAAGCTCTATTCCCTATGTCATAAGCTCTAAGCCCTAAGCCCTAATCACTAAGCCTAAAACCCTAAGCTTTAAGCCCTAATCTCGAAAGTCTAACTGTTAAGCTCTAAATTGCACAACCCTAATTCTCACGCCCTAATAATTAAGGCCTAAACTCTTTTTTAAGCCTTAATAGCTAAGCCCCAAGCCCAAGCACCTAAGTCCTAAGCAATAAGCTTTAATTCAAAAGTCTTAATCACTAAGCCCTAGGCACTAAGCTTTAAAACATAAACCCTAATCCCTAATGGTTAGCTCTAAACTCTAAGCACTGCACCTTAAGCCTTAAACCCTATGCCTTAGGTCGTAAGGCCGAAGCCTTAAGCCTTAAGTCGTAAGCCTTAAGTCATAGGAACTAAGCCATAAACACTAAGCCCAAAGGCCTAAGGCCTAAGAGCTAAATGCAAAGCCCTATGAAGTAAGTGCTAAGCCCTCAGTCGTAAGCCATAACCTCTAAGCCCTACAACTCAAGCCCTAAGCCTTGTGCTTAAGTCTTAAGCCTTAAGCCGTAAGCGTTAAGCCCTAAGTCATAAGCCATAAGCCTTACGACCTACCCACTAAGTCTTAAGCCCTAAGCCAAAAGCACTAAGCCCTACCCCCTAAGCTAAACGCCCTAAGTCTAAAGACCAAAGTCGCAAGGCATATCCCCTATACCCTAACCCTTAACACCTAAGGCCAGAGTGAAAAGCCCTAAGCCTTAAGCAGTAAGTTCTATTCCCTATGTTATAAGCTCTAAGCCCTAAGCCCTAATCACTAAGCCCAAAACCCTAAGCTTTAAGCCCTAATCTCGAAAGCCTAACTGTTAAGCTCTAAGCTACACGCCATCAACCCTAATTCTCATGCCCTAATAGTTAAGGCCTAAACTCTTTTTTAAGCCTTAATAGCTAAGCCCCAAGCCCAAGCACCTAACACGTAACTCCTAAGCCCTAAGTCGTAAGCCTTAAGTTGTAAGCCACCAACCGTCGCCCTTAGCCTAGCACTAACCCCTAAGCCCTACGATGTTATTGTCATGCTATATGCAAAAAGACCTAAGTCTTAAGCTTTAGGCCTTAAACTCTAAGCTCTAAACCCTAAACACTAAGCCCTACAAGTTAATGCTTAAGCCCTAAGCCATAAGGTGTAATCCCTAAACCCTAACCTTAACTCAAAGCACTAAACTCTGAGGAAAAGCCTTAATGCCTAAGCCCTAAGCCATAAGCCCTATGCAATAAGCACTAACACATTAGCGCTACAACCTAAGCCCTAAGCCTGATGCACTAACCCTAAACCTAAGGCTCCAAGTCCTAAGCCCAAAGCCCAAAGCATTGAGCCCTAAGCTCTAATCCCTTGGCACTAAACCCTAAACATGAAGCCCTAAGCACAAAGCCCAAAGCTTAAAGTCGAATGCTTTAAGTCCTAAGCTCTAAGCAGTAATCCCTAATCCCTAAGCCATAAGCTAAAAGACCTAAGAGGTTAAACCTTACACAAAAGGAAAGATGGTGAAACCTTTGATTTCTTCCCAAGAATAGCTTCAGCCACGTGAGCAGCTGTATTTATCCTTTCCTTTGGCTGCAAATCCTAGCTTCCTTTTCAATTGGGACTTGGGCCGAATTGGTTGCAAAGAAGTTGAGAAGTCGAAGCTTGGTAGCTTGCTTGCACTGGGCTCTCGGTAATTGATGTAGCTGACTCGGCAAACGGCTTTTGATTTTAAGGTTTCACCCCTCTTTGGAAAGCATGAGAAAATAACTACGTTTCTTTAGAAGACGTCAAACTGAGCAGAATCCAAAACGTGGTCCCTATGCTTTGTTGCTTTGACAAATTTAAATATTTCCAGGGGAACATTCTCCTTCTTTCATGGACCACTTAGGCCGTGTCTTGACATCAAAATGGAATGGATTGCTGTTTAAGCTTGGAAAAGGCTGAAATCTCCAAAGAAATAGGAAGCTACAAAATTAGCAAACACATTAGACAAAAATTTGTAACATGAAAACTTTTGGGTCGCCCATATCATGTCATCCAACCGAGGTTGATAAGGATTTGTCCTCAAATCCAAAATCTTTTTGATCTTTAGATGAACCCCTTTTTTTAGCTTAGGATGCTCGGTCATTGTCCCTATATTTTTATCTAATTTCCAAGAAAACATTCTCCTTCTTTCATGGACCTCTTGGGCCGTGTCTTGACATCAAAATGGAATGGATTGCTGTTTAAGCTTGGAAAAGGCTGAAATATCCAAAGAAATAGGAAGCTACAAAATTAGCAAAAAAATTAGACAAACATTTGTAACATTTGATCTTTAGATGAACCCCTTTTTTAGCATAGGATTCTCGGTCATCGTCCCTTCTACAATAAAATTTTCCTTCAAAAACTTCAGATCAATGCTATTAAAATATCCACGTCCACTCAAACCAATATGATGAAGGAACCAGGCACTTGGTTAAATAGATCATACCTCTCGGCCACAACCTTGTGCGGTTTGGCCACTTCATCCTCAAGGTCTACTTGGATACAATGGTATTTCATTACAAGCTCTTCAAAAACATTTGTCCATTCCATGAAAGGATGAGATGTTGTTGCGAGTGAAGGGTTCTCTATGATATCTTCTTTTTTTAGGCTTGTGAAGATTCTCGAAGATATCATTAGAGTTTTTGGATTCCGAGGAAAAGTTATTTTCCTCAAAACTGACAACATCTTTCACTTGCTCGGTTTCTACTTCCACTATTTCCTCAACTTTTTGTTGGAGATCTTCAAAATTATTTGTACCTACATTGCAAGCATGAGAGAGTGCTGTAAATATTGGATCTACATACCCGAAGGGTTGGTTCACGATCGTTCGAGACATAGAGTTGGCAATCTCGGCTTGTTTGAGCTCTATCTTTATTGAGGTTCCTTCTTCAATACTTGCTCCCAACGGAAGATTCTCAATCATTTCTTCTTGGTTAGGCTCATGATGGGGCTCCAAGATATCACAAGAGTTTTCAGATTCCTTGGATGAGTGATTATCCTCAATACCGACAACGTCTTCCACTTGCTCGGTTTGTACCGCAACATTTTCTTCCACTTTTTGTCGGAGAGAAACAACATAGCTTTGATTCAAATTGTGAAGATATTGACGGAATTCCAACATAAGGAGCTTGAGTTTATCAAACGATTCATAATAGTCAAAATTCATGGAAATCTGAGTAGTGGCTTTTTGTTCTTTGGTTTGATCTTGAATGTGGTGCAACTAGTGAATACATATTATAAAAATAAAACCACAAAAATACAGAGGAAAAAAGGAAGGTGGGATGGGATGCTTGGCCTTGATACCAAATGACACGAAATGGAATGGGAGGAAGGAAAAATGAAAAAAAAAACAGAATTAGGGTTTCACTGAATACAGAATACAAAATCGGGGATATTTTTGAATCACTCTTCTCAATGAACAGGGGGCGTATTTTGGGACGAGGTTGAGGATGAATCTGGACAGATGGATGAGGAAGAGATCTCTCAAAAATTGAGAGAATTCCTTTGGGGGAAATGGGTGGTTTGGTCGATACCCAAAAAAAACACCGGAATTCAACCCGAGGTGTTTGTATTTAGGAGAAATGATTCTCAAAATGAGAATGGGATGGATGAAGGAGCTACAATCCACAATCTCACCCTAAAGACCATAAAAAGGATGGATAAAAGTAATAAGGATTAATCGTTCGCTCAGAAAACGATCAACTCTAGGGGTTTGTCTCTCGGTTGCCGGAAAACAAGTTTTTGGAGACCGAGGCTTTGAAGCAGCAAACTTCAAAGGAAAGAGATCAAATTTGAAAAGATAAATCTTTATTCAATGAAATCTCCATATTACAAGCTCAAAAGAGGGGGATTTAACCAGCTATTCACGAAATCCTAGCCCTCAAAGGTAATTAAGAATGTGCCAAATCGGATGGCTCATAAAATTTCCCGCTCTGGCCCATTACGCAAAAGGAAAGATGGTGAAACCTTTGATTTCTTCCCAATAATAGCTTCAGCCACGTGAGCAGTTGTATTTACCCTTTTCTTTGGCTGTAAACCCTAGCTTCCTTTTCAATTTGAACTTGGGCCGAATTGGTGGCAAAGAAGTTTAGAAGTCCAAGCCGGGTAGCTTGCTTGCACTGGGCTCTCGGTAATTGCTGTAGCTGACTAGGAATATGGTGCTTGATTTTAACATTCCAACGCTTTTTCGAAAGCTTGAAAAAATATTTACCTTTCTTTAGAAAATTTCATTTTGATTTAATCCTGAGAAGATCTTAAAAAAGGCACAAACAGCTTTGGAGGTCCAACTGAGCAAAATCTAAAACGTGGTCCCCATGCTTTATTGCTTTCACAAATTTAAATATTTCCAAGGGAACATGCTCCTTCTTTCATGGACCACTTGGGCCGTGTCTTGACATCAAAATGGAATGGATTGCTGTTTAAGCTTGGACAAAGGCTGAAATCTCCAAAGATCTAGGAAGCTACAAAATTAGCAAACACATTAGACAAAAAATTGTAACATGACAATTTTTGGGTCGCCCATATCATGTCAAAGTTCCTCCATAATTATCCTCCGCTCATCAGTTCCTACAAAAAAAGGCAATTGGTTAAAAAAACTCCTTAGCTCGGGCTTGGTTGAGGACTCCTTGAGGTATGGTTTTATGCAAGGCATCTCGTGGCATGTCCTCCTCCTGGGGTATTTGAGGATTTGTCTTTAAATCTAAGCGTGAATCTTCCTCCCTTCATTCCTCCACTTCATCCCCAACATAAGGAGAAAGATATTGAACATTAAAAGTGGCAGAGACTACATATTCCTCTGGTAGCTCGAGCTTGTAGGCATTACGATCAACCTTCTGAAAAATCTTGAAAGTAGGTGCTAGCTTGGAAGCTCTTTGCTTCAGAAACCTTTCCTTCCTTAGATGCAACCAAACCAAGTCTCCCACCTTGAAATTGGCTTCCTTTCTCCCTAAGTTTGCATACTTGGCATATGATTCATTCACTCTTTGAATTGCCTTGCTCACCTTATCATGGATATTCTTCACTAGCTCCGTCTTTTTACAAATGATGAATTCTCAACCACCTTATGCACATTCCAAAATAGGTGTGTCCAAAAGAAGTGTTCTTTTAGGGCCTCCAAAGTCTTCTTCCTCTTCATCCTCTCTCAGAACAACAACATCTAAATCGGAACTCCTTCCAAAAAAGACTTTAACAACTCTTTCTTAGACATAAAAAATTTGGATTTAGTCATACCTTCCTTCCTTGTGGTCTTATCCTTAGCAACTTGATCCGGGCCAAGGGGAGCAAGCTTGACTGTCCTCCTTTTAAACTTGAAAGATTAATCGTTGGTAGAGCCCTCATGGAGGACTCTCCGGTCATATTGATGCGGCCTACCCAAAAAAATGTGGCTTGCACTCATCGGCACCACATCATAAAGGACCTTATCCTTGTAACCACCAATTGCAAACTCCAAGTTTACTTGCCTCGAGACTTTGATGTCCTCCTTGTCATTTAACCACCTTAATTTGTAAGGCCTTGGGTGTGACAAAGTTTCAAGCCCTTGTTTCTCCACAAGATCTCGTGAAGCCACATTGGTGTAACTCCCACCATCTACGATAAGAGAGCACACTTTTCCTTGAATAAGACACCGGCTATGGAATATGTTCTCCCATTGAAAATCTTCATTTCAGACTTGGGAAGAGAGCACTCTTTGGGTAACCATAAAAAGTGGTCCTTCGTGGGTTTTGGTTCTTCACAAACTTCTTCCATCATTTCATCTTTGCTTACAACTTCATTAGTACCCTCCCTAAGAGCCATGACTCTTTTGTTGGGGCATTGAGAAGAGTTGTGGCACCCGAGGCACTTGAGGCACTTGATCTCCCTTGACAGAGGCCGATTGTCTCCATTACTAGGCTTCACCTCACCTTCCTTCTTTTGAATCCACGGTTTCACAAATGGTGGCTTATCCTCCACCTTTGAAAAAGGCTCGTAAGGAGGGGCGGTTTTAGGAGTAAATCGGTTAACCACCATCTTTGCTTTCTTCTTCACTTGCCTTTCCACTTTCATGGCAAGTTAAATGACCGCATCCATGGTATCAATCGGTTGTAGCTCCACTATTTCTCCAATATCCTTGTTTAAACCTCTTAAGAACCTTGCAATGATTTGCTCCTCGGGCTCATCTAGGTCACACCAAATCCTAAGGGTTTCAAATTTGGTCAAAACTCCTCCACCAAGAGGTTTCCTTGCTTCAATGTTTGGAGTTGGAGGAAGAGTTCTTGTTTGTAGTGTCTCGGAACAAACCTCTTTCTCATAAAGAGTTTCATGGCCCTCCAAGTAGGAATATCATCCTCACCATCATGCCTCCTTTGGGCCTTCAAACTATCCCACCATAAACTAGCATAACCAGTTAACTCCAAAGAAACCAATGGTAATTTCAATTGTTCTAAATAGTTATAACATTAAAACACTTTATCTACTTTTCAATTCAATCAAGGAACGCATCACAATTGCAGGATCCATTAAATGGTGGAATGGTTACCTTGATATTCCTCATCTCATCTTCACGGTTTGGTTGGTCATTCTAGCCGAACTCTTCATCGGAGTCCTCGGTTGCTTGATGTTGAGGCCTCCTCATGCCATTCCCGGGTCTTCTCCTTGGAGTGGGGGTTGGAGGGGGCCTCATTGGAGGAAAGGTTTCCTCCAACCTTTGGAATACAATCTCAAACTTCTTGTGAAACTCATCTAGCTGTCCTTGTATGATTGACTCCGAAACATCCAGGTTAGGGGTCATCGGAGGTGGGTTTTATGGTGGAATATGGTCTCGGTTGAGGTATTGTTTGGCTCAACTTTGAGTCATCATGCTTTAACTCAACAGTTAGCCAACACGAGAGAAAAATGGAAGAGTGGGAAGGGATGACTGACTCTGATACCAAATGGTTGGATTCAAGAATGGAATATGGAACAAAAGGGATATCGGGTGGGTAAGAGGTAAATAAAAGGGCTGGAAATGGGTGTTATTGGGAAAGGTGGTTAGCAACTGAGATTCGAAGTGGTTATTAGGAAATGAGAGGAGAGCTTAACCTCCAAAAATGGGGGAAACAACTCGAGAGATATGAAAATGGGAATATCGGGTGCATAAAAGGGGGTGATCGAAAAAGGAAATGGGGTTGATCGGAAAATTGGAGATAACCAGATATGGAGAAGATCTAATATGGATTACACGCTTACTCTAAGACCACAGGGGAGTGACTAAAGTCATGTAGCATGGTCTAGCCCACCCTAGCATGGAAGGGAAGCAAAAACCTTGGAGGATGGTCTAGCTAACCACTAAGCCATACGCCCTACGCCCTAAGCTCGATGCTTTAAGCCCTGAACGCTAAACCCTTAGCTCTAAACAAAAAACCCTAAGCCCTAGACCTAAGCCTTAAACCAGAAGCCCTAAGCCCTGTAGCCTAAGCCCTGTACCTTAAGTCTTAAACTCTAAGATCTAATCCCTAAGTCATATTTGCTAAGCCCAAAGCCTTAATCCCTCACCCTAAGCTCCAAGTCGTAAACCATAAGCGCTGAGCACTAAGCCATAAGAGGTAAACCCTAAATCCAAAACCATAAACAGAAAGCGCTAAAGCCTTAACCCAAAGCTCTAAGCGCTAAACCCTAAGCCCTAAGCTATAAGCGCTAAGCCCTATACCCTACACCCTAAGCTTGTAGCCCAAAAGTTCTAGACCCTAAGCTCTATGCCTTAAGTGATAAGCAATAAGCCTTAAGCCCTAAGATTATATTTCTAAACTCTAAGGCTTAAGCCATAGGCACTTACCCCTAAGCCATAAACCCTAAGTCTTGAGCCCTAAGTCTCAACCCTAAAGTCCAAAGCTATAAGCCCTAAACCTTGAGCCTTAAGCCACAAGCCATAATTTCTAAGTCCTTACCCCTAAGCCATAAGCGCTAAGCCCTAAGCCTTAAGCCTTAAGCCCTAAGGTTTAAGCCATATGCCCTAAGCTCTAGTCCCTAAGCCCCAAGCTGTAAGCTATAAGTCGTAAGCCCCAAGTTCTAGACCTTAAGCCCTATGCTCTAAGATCTCAGCCATAAGTCTTAAGCCCTAAGATTTAAGCCCTAAGCTTTTATTCTTAAGCTCTAAGGCTTAAGCCATAGGCACTTAACCCTAAGCTATAACCCCTAAGTTCTAAGCCCTTTGACCTAATCTTAAAGTCCAACGCCATAAGCACTAAGTCAAAATCCCTAAACCTTAAACCCTAAGCACTATGCGTGAAGCTATAAGCCCTAAACCTTTAGCCTTAAGCCCTAAGCCGTAATTTCTAAGACTTTACCCCTAAGCACTAAGCCTTAGACAATAAACCCTAAACACTAAGTCGTAAGCCATTAGATCCAATAATTAAGCCCTAGGACGTAAGCATAAAACCTAAGCTCTGAACTGTAAATATTGATTCCGAAGAGCTCAGCCCTTATCTCTAAGCCTTAAGCTCTAAGCCTTTCAGTCGTAAGCGCTGGCAGTAATTGGTAACCTCTAAGCCCTAACGACTAAGGCTACACCTGATGTCCTAAGCCATAAGCCCTAATTCATAGGTGCTAAGTCGTCACACATAAGCCTTAGGCCCTAATTTCTAAGCCCTAGCCGCTAAGCCCTAATGTTGGCTTTAAAAGTATTTTTAAAGCAATCAATTGTTTTTTATGATAACTATGTAAAATAAGAATGAAAGATAAAATAAACTACTTTACAATGTTAAAATTAGACTCAACCATTCATGAGAAATACCCTCTTTGAAGGGTACAATTAAAGTCTAACAATTTGTTTAAGTGCTGCAGAAATTTCAAGTATATGCAGTGTTTTGTGTCCCCAAAATACCTTGTGTCGACCCTTGTAAAATCCAAAAGCTTAACCCAAAATGCTTTGTGTCGACCCACAGCGTATTGTGTCGACGCCTGTTCAAAACAGAGGCCGAGTTTTCCAAATTGTGTCGACCCACCTATATAACTTGTGTCGACCCAAAAATGTAGTGCAGCGTGAAAATGTGTCGACCCATCCAAATTGTCTGTGTCGACCCTAGAAAAGTCATTGTGTCGACCTTATCATAATCTATGTGTNAAAAGAGACTCACCCTTTATTTATTTACGTTTGCATGAAAAGTTGAAAATCAAACCATAAATGACGGTTTTATTTTATAAACCAATTTCGGTTCATAGAATTAAAAGACCGGCCGGACTAAACTCAGCAATTGGATTCGATTGGGCCGCACCGGTTCCGCCCCCCCCAACTTAGGTTAATCTCGATCCTTCACCTAAGTGCTCAGCTCTAATTCCTAAGCCCTAAGCGCGAAGCCATAAGCTCTCACCCCTAAGTTTTAAGCCTTAAGCCTAAGCTCTACACCCTAAGCCTTAGCCTTAAACCTTAAGCCTAGAGCCCTAACCCTTAGATATAACTCCTAAGCCACAAGCTCTACGACCTGAGCGAAAAGCCCTAACTACAAAACAGAAAACCCTAAATCAAAAGCCATATGCCCTAAGCCCTCAACCCTAAGTCCTTAGCACCCATCGCTATGCCCTTAGCCTTAAGCCCTAAGCCTTAAGCCGTAAGCTCTAAGGCCTAAGCCTTATCCCTCAACTCTATGTGATCAGCACGAAGACCTAACCCTTACGTCCAAAGCGCTAAAGCCTAAATCTTACGCCCTTATCATTAGGCCGCAAGACCATAGCACTAATCCCTAAGGCTTAAGCGCTAAGTCCTAAGATCTAAGCCCCAAGACGTAAGCCCCAAGACCTAAGCCCTAAGCCCTAAGAACAAATGCTTAAGCGCTAAGTCCTATGTCTTAAGTCGTAAGCCCAAAGAAAAAATCCCTAAACCTAAAGTCCGAAGTCCAAAGTGTTAATTCCTAAGCCCTAAGCCCAAAACCGTAAGTGTATGCGCTAAATCCTAAACACTAAGCCTTAAGCCATAATCCCTAAGCCCTACACCTTAAACCTTAAGCCCTATTCCCTAAGTCGTTATCCCTATGTTGTAAGCCTTAAGCCATAACCCTTATTTCCTAAGAACTAAGTCCTAAGCCTAAGCCCTATGCCTTAAGACCTAAGCTTCCATGCCTAAGCCCTAAGATCTAAGCCATAAGCCATAAACCCTAACCGTCATTCCCTAAGCTCTATGTCCTAATCCCTAAGCCTAAAGCTCTAAGACGTAAGCCCAAATACCTAAGCTTAAATAACTAATAATTAAGGCTTATGCCCTATACTTTATTCACTAAGCACTATTCTCTAAGCGTTTAGCCCTGAGCGCTAAGCCTAAGCCCTAAGCACTAAGCCTAAGCACTAAGCCCTAGGCCAAAAGACCTAACCTTTAAGCCATAAGCCCAAAGCCCTAAGTCCTAAACCCTCAATCCAAAGAGTTAAGCCCTAAGCCCTACCCTTAAGGCCTAAGACCTAAGCTTTATGCCTGAAGCCCTAAATTCTATGCCTTTAGCCGTTAGCCCTAAGTCCAAATCGCTAAGCCCTACGATGACAGTTCTACACTTTATGCCCAAAGCCCAACGCCTTAGGCCAAAGCCGTAAGCCCTAAACCCTAAGGCTTAATTCATAAGCCCTAAGCGCTAAGCCCTAAGACCTCACTTTTAAGCCTTAAGTACTAAGTGCTAAGTGTAAGCCATACGTCATAAGCCATAAGCCTTAAATTCTAAATCTTAATCCCTGAACTCTAAACCCTAAGCTCTAATCCTTAAGTGCTTACCCTTAAGCCATAAGCCCTACACCTTTAGCCTTAAGTCTTAAGCCCTAAGCTACAATCCCTAAGCTCTATATCCTAAGCTTTAAACCTTAAGCCTTAGGCCTAACCTCTAAGCTCAAAACCATAAGAGCTAAGTTTTAACTTGTAAGCCCTTAGACATAAGCCCTAATCCCTAAGCCGTAACCCAAAGCGCTAAGCCCTAAGCGTTTGCCCAAGGCCCTAAGCTTTACGCCTCATATTCTAAGCTGCATCTCTAAGCTCTAAGCTTTGAGCGCTAATCCCAAAAACAAAGCCCTATGATGTTAGCCATATTCCCAAAGTCCAAAACCCTAAGCCTAAAGCATTAACCCCTAAGCCTCGTCTCTAAGCCTTAAGCTCTAAGCTCTAACCCGTAACCCCTAAGACATTAGCTTCAAGCACTAGGCCTTAAGCCCTTAACCTTAAGTCATATCCCATTATCCCTAAAATGTTAGCCCTACCCCATCCACTTAAAGCCCAAATCCCTAAGCTTTGGTCTTGGAATTAGGTATATAGCTTCACAATGGCCCAATAAAAGATTTATGTTGAGTTTTGAAGACACTATAGATATTGTTAATGAAGATGATGAAGTAAAGACGCCAATTGAGGAAGCAAAACTAAATGAGGAAGTTTCCAAAAGCACATGAGGGACTCCTCTAGGTAACGGAAAAAGTTTTGACCACTCATGCCATAAGTAAGTATGCAACAAGAAAATAATTTCATAGCTGTTGTTTGGTGATGGAGAAATTATGCTATGTCATTATTGATAAGGGGAGTTGCACCAATGTAGTTTCAATGGAAACGGTGGAAATGCTCAAGTTGGTAACCACTAAACACCCTTGACCATATTTCCTTAAGTGGTTGAATGAAAAGGAAGAAGTTAAGGTGACGAAACAAGTTGTTATCAAATTTGCTACTAGTAGATATAAGGACCGCGTACTTTGGGATGTAGTGCCAATAAGTGTTGGTCATTTTCTTCTTTGGAGGCCATGGCAAATTGATCAAAAGTTTTTTATGATGGCTACACAAATTTTCATTCATTCAAGCATGAAAGAAGAATAATCAAGCTTGCACTCTTAAGCCCACAACATGTGGCATTAGATGATAGTTATAGAAAGTAGAAGGAAGGCACTACAAGTCTTTTTATGTCAAAGAAAGAATCAAAGAATTTTTTTTTTGAGTGGTGAACCACTAATCTTACTAATGTTTAAGGAGAGGATGGAGGAACTTACTACTTGTCCAAAGGAGATCGAAGAACCATTAGAAAAGTTTAAATATGTATTTCTATAAGAGTTATCAACTGCATTACCTCCCTTAGAGAGATTGAGCACAAAGTTGACTTTCAGCCAAGGGCTATCTTGCCAAATAAGTCTGGTTATATGATGAATCCCAATAATACAAAAGAGTTGAACAATTAAATCAAGAAACTATTGAAGAAGGGTCATGTTTGAGAATCTATTAGCCTATGTGCGGTGCCTTTTTTGTTGGTCCCCAAGAAGGATTGCACAGTTAGAATTTGTAGAGTGTGTCGAGAATTAATCCCATAACCATTAAGTACCGCTACCTAATTCTAAGATTGGAAAACATGTTGTATGAGTTTAGTGATTCTAGCATCTTTTCAAAGGTTGATTGGAAGAGTGGCTACCAACAAATTTTGGTGAGCAAAGAGGATAAGTGAAAAACAGCCTTTAAGACAAATTATGGGCTTTATGAATTGCAAGTCATCCCATTTTAATTATCCAAATGCTCCGAGCACATTAAACCAAGATAGAGACTTGTTATCTCATGTGTAACACTTTCGGCTCTTGTTTGAAACACCAAGAAAAGTAAAGTTATTTAAAAACTTGAAGAAGTATTCATTCAACCAAGATAGAGTTTGCTTCCTTAGATTCGTTATCTACAAGGATGGTATTCGGGCTGGTGAATCCACGGTAGAAGCAATCTAAGAATGACCAGTGCCAAAGAACATTTCAAATGTAAAAAGCTTTCATGGGCTAGCCTCATTCTATATGCTCTTTATTAAGAATTCTAGTGCTATTGTTGCTTCCCTTACCTATAATGAATTTCTTTGGACAGAAGCTTGTCAAGCGAGCTTTTAGATGATTAAAGAGAAGTTATGCAATGCACCAGTTTTAAGTCATCTACAATAAGCTTTAATCACTAAGAGCTAAGCCCAAACCATAAGCCTTAAGCCCTAAGCCTTAAGCCATACATACGCGCTAAGCCATTAAACCTCAGTAAAAAAACCTAAGCCCTAAACAATAATTACAATGCTAAAAGCCCAAAGTGTTGAGGCTTAAGCACTAAGCTTTGAGCCCAAAGCCCTAACCCTACCCCTTATGGCCAAAGCGCTAAGTCCTAAGTTCTAAATGCTAAGCCCTATGCCATATGCCATTCACCTATGCCCCAAGTCATAAGCCGTAAGTCATAAGTCATAAGTCCTAGGCCCTAAGCCTTTGCCCCAGGACATAAGACTTGAGCCTTAAGCCTTAATTCAAACTTCTTAAGCACTAAGCCCTAATGACACGCTCCAAAGGATGCGAAGGTGTCGATAGAGGTAGGAGGAATGGTAATCTGCTGAGAGTCAATGAAGGAATGCAGAAACAGGGGAATATGTCGAATGGAACTCCAAATGCATGGGTGCGTTTGGATTAAAATTTTTGTGGACTTAGACTTTAGGGAATGGACCAACTTTGGTCAAAATTTCAGAGGGGTAGCACGTGAGGAACATAAAATGGCACGAGGTCACTTTTAGATGCACAAGTGGAAAACAAGGGTTTTGACAGTGCAGTAGGTGAAGAGAAAATCTCTGCACAACTCCCAGATTTTAGGAGTTCGGAAGAAGGAAGGAAGAAAAATGCATGCACCACTTTTAGATAGGAGAAACATGGAACGCAATGACAAACTAAATATCTCAAGACATGAAAGAGGAATTCCCAGCCCAAATTTTAAGACATTAGCACATGGGAAATAGAAGTTTAGGGCACTTTTGGGACACAAACTGGAATTAGGTTAAAAATACAACCGGCAGCAACCAACAAGGACAACACTAATTCTCAAACAAACAAATTGAAGGATGGCTATGTGATTTCCAAGCTTACCTTGACCCAAAAAAAGGGTGGAGGAAGGTTGGAATAAAGGCTAAGTGGCTCTAGCAAGACACCAACGCCAAAGACAAAGAAAGATTATGGATATTACTCACCAAAATCTAATCTTGCCGTGAGAAAAGGGAAGGATTGAGAGAGCTTCAAGCTTCTGCAATTTACCAAATTCTTTTCTGCCTTCATTATACGTGGGAGGAGGGATTCATACCCCCTAGAACTTACACAAAAGACAAGAACAATTAAAAACCTAAATTTAGGACTAATGAGTGGCTAAGTAGGAGGTAGGTGGGAAAAAAGGGCCCACCTTCAACTTGCCTCCCAACTCAAACACTCCCTAGACCTAAACCACGTCTAAAAGACTTTAAAAACTTAAGTTTCATGGGAAATAATATTTCCCTTAAGCTCGAACATGATGGAGTATAAATTGGTCCAATCCGAACCAATTTCCAGCAAATTGATCCAAACCAAACCAACCTCTATACATCATTTGAAGCTACTAGAATAATTACAATTTACAAGTACTCTAAACATGCAAAAAAATCTCCAAGTGGCGAACTAGCAAACCTCCATTGTTTGACCAACCTCTCCTTTGATTTATTAGGTTCCCATCCGTGCTCAAAGTGAAGAGGATTTTTGGCAAGGTTCGGTCCATCACTTGTCCATTGACAAATGGATATGATCACTTGCATCCTTCTTGGACCACACTTGAACAGCATCCTCTCCCATGGTGGACAAAGTGAAGTCGGCTTTCCTTTCTTTTGGGGTCGGACATGGCCGAAGCTCGGATAGGTTGTCTCGGCAAGAAGGGCTTTGGGCATCGGTTGTCAACTTCTCCTCTTCAAATTCCCAATGCAAACAATGTTTGGGAAGCACTTTATCAAGGGGTGAGGGATCATCTAAGAGGTTCATTAACGGAAATGTCACACCTGCAAAATCAGCAAACAAGTTAGCAAATTGTCTTGCACGGCCACGGGTTCTCATGCCCTCCGGGTGGTGGTGGCTCTCGGGGCATGTCATCCCCTCCGGGTGGTTGAGGATTTGTCTTCAAATCCAGGGGTTTCCCCTCTTCACTGACACGCTCCAAGATGCGGAGGTGTCGGGAAGAGAGGAGATGGCAACAATCTGCCGAGAGAAAGAAAGGTAGGCAGCAACAGGAGATTGGAGCAAGGAGAACTCCAAACGCATACAGGGGCTATAACTAGAAATTGGAGGACTTAAACCTTTGAGAGTGGGCTAATTTTGACCAAATTTACAGCTTAAAAACACGTGCGGATCAATAAAATACACGGAGGCAATTTTAGGTGTACAAACAGACAAAGCTGAAAGAAACAGTGTAGGGGTGTTGGGGAGACTTCTGCACAACATCCAATGCAGGGAGTCTGGTAGGGCGGAAATTGGCAGAACTTAACTTC
The DNA here is from genome assembly GCA_003255005.1 of Begonia fuchsioides. Classification (NCBI taxonomy): domain Eukaryota; kingdom Viridiplantae; phylum Streptophyta; class Magnoliopsida; order Cucurbitales; family Begoniaceae; genus Begonia; species Begonia fuchsioides. The sequence continues at coordinate 147,014 of QAOC01053278.1, read as the reverse complement.
AACGAAGTAGGAAGAAATTGCAAGTGGTTTGAGGGAAAAATCACGGGTAGATTGGAAGATATGCAGGATAGAAAATTGATGGACAGAACTGCCCGATTTCAGGAGTTCGGGTAGAAGGCAGTGGAAAAAGCATGCATAACTCTTGATGGGGAGGGGCTGTGGCTAAACGTAAAGAACAGTTATTTCAAGCCATGAAAGAGGAACTCACAGCCAGAAAATTGGGGACTTTTGTTCACGGAAATCAGAAATGGCTCGAATTGGACTTTTGTTGCACAAATTCACTCGGGTAAGCACCAAAAACAGCAACCAACAACAAAGACAAAACACAAATGCAAACAACAAATGGAGGAAGGCTATGGGATTTCCAAGCTCGCTTTTGTTCCTAAACAAGTGAGGAAGGAGGTTGGAATAAGGTTTAGTGATCCTAGCTAATCACCAACACCAAGACAAACAAGAATCAAGGATGTTACTCACCTAGATTCCCAAATGCCGTGAGAAAAGGAAGGGCTTGAGAGCTTCAAAGCTTCTTCAATTTACCAATCTCTTTTCTCCCTTACAATAGACGTGGAGGAGGGTTTCATACTCCCTCCAAATTACACAAAAGAAATAAACAAAAATAACAACCTAAAATTAGGGCAAATGAGTGGCTAATGTAGGTGTTAGGTGGGAAAAGGGCCCCACCATCCACTTGCAAATCACCCAAACCCTAACTCACGTCCAACTACAATGCAAACACAAAGGAACTTGGAAGGATAGAACCTTCCATTAGTTCCAATAAAGTGGGGGTTGGATTGTGACACGCTCCAAGATGCGGAGGTGTCAGGAAGAGAGGAGATGGCAACAAACTGCAGAGAGAAAGAAAGGTAGGCAGCAACATGGGATGGGAGCAAGGAGAACTCCAAACGCATACATGGGCTTTAGCTGGAAATTGGAGGACTTAAACCTTTGAGAGTGGGCTAAGTTTGACCAAATTTACAGCTTAAAACACGTGCGGATCAATAAAATACACGGGCGAAGTTAGGTACACAAACAGACAAAGCTGAAAGAAACAGTGCTGGGGTGTTGGGGAGACTTCTGTACAACTTCCAATTCAGGGAGTCTGGGAGGGTGGAAATTGGCAGAACTTAACTTCAACTAAGTGGGAAGAAATTGCAAGTGGTTTGAGGGAAAAATCACGGGTAGATTGGAAGATATGCAGGATAGAAAATTGATGGACAGAACTGCCCGATTTCAGGAATTCGGGTAGAAGGCAGTGAAAAAAACATGCATAACTCTTGATGGGGAGGGGCTGTAGCTAAACGTAAAGAACAGTTATTTCAAGCCATGAAAGAGTAACTCACAGCCATAAAATTAGGGACTTTTGTTGCACGAATTCACTCGGGTATGCACCAAAAACAGCAACCAACAACAAAGACAAACACAAATGCAAACAACAAATGGAGGAAGGCTATGGGATTTCCAAGCTCACTTTTGTTCCTAAACAAGTGAGGAAGGAGGTTGGAATAAGGTTTAGTGATCCTATCTAATCACCAACACCAAGACAAACAAAGAAGATTGGATATTACTCACCAAAATCCCTTGAAGCCGTGAGAAAAGAGGGTTTGAGAGCTTCAAGCTTCTGCAAATTTTCCAATACTTTTCTATCTTCTAAAATGCTGAGAAAGGGAGGTTAAAACCCCCCCTTTCCACGAGCTACAAAGGGTGGCATAATGGCCTCCTACAAACCTAAGCAAATCATCAAAAGAGGGATGGCAAGTGGGGGCCACAAAGACATTTCCACCAAAAGAGAGGCATGGGCAGCAAAAACGTGGTTGCAACCCATCCTAATACAACTTAACCTCCCACTTGCAGCCACTACATTAAACAAAAAACGTCAAAGAAATAAACAACACATTCTTGCATGGTTTTCACGTGAAAACCAAAAACCTAATAGATGGGCCAAACCAATGATGGAATGTCCATAATCAAATGGACTTGAACACTTGTATCTTTTGGGCTAATGGTTGGGCACTTCCATGGGCTGCTATTTGCTGCTCCCATGAAGGACAAAGATGAAATTCAGCCTTCCTTTCCGTTGGGGCCAAACATGGCCATGGATCAGCCACCATGGGTTGGATACTCTTGGGCCGCTCCATCTTCTGGAGGCCTCTGTAATGGCAATCGTTGGCTGGGCAGTTCTTGTCCAAATTTTATAATCTGCCCCATGATGGAAACCTTAAGATGTGGGCCACATTTTTGTAGAAGCACGTTTGTCCAAAACACGTTCGGAAGGTGTTCAAAACAGCCGCACAAGCCCCGGAGGTCATCCTGGGCCGAAACCAAAAGTGGTGCTATCATCACCTAGGTGGTTTGGATCACCCTTCCATGCCACGGATGTAAAAGAGTTGTCAAAAAGGAAGCATGTTTTCCCCTTCATAATTGGCTTCTTGATAAGCCTTTTATGAAAAGAGCCTCCTACAAAATTAACAAACTCATTAGAAAAATAGTTTGCCTTATCAATCGAGTGGTGCCATCCGTGGCACATCATCCACCCGAGGTTGGAAAGGATTTGTCCTCAAATCCAAATTGGCTTCCATCTCTTCCTCTTCCATGCAATCTTCATCAAAGGCAATAGGGTTCGGTCATGGAAGGTAGTCGACACTTCATACATCCCGGGTAACTTGAGTCGATAGGCATTAAGTCCAACTCTTGCCGTTATCATGAAAGGTCCCTCGGTCCATGGCTTAAATCTCGACCTTTGTTGCTTGAAGAACCTTTCCTTTTTGTAAGTTTAGCCATACCAAGTCTCCTTCTTTGAACTTGGTCCTCCTTTGTGCCCGGCACATAAGTTTATCATAGGAAAAAATTTTCTCCCTGGTGGTTGGCTTGACCTTTTCATGCAACCCCTTAGTTTTGCACCTTGTCCCATGACCTCATCATGTTTTGCTTGATCTCTTGGGGTCCATTTGATCACTATCTTCTCCCTGGGACAATGGACACTAGGGGCCTTAATGGAGCTATGGTCTTTGGTGCACCATGAGATTAGACCATTGAAATAACTGTCTCCCAAAATACCTTTCTTAAGTTGGCCCCACAACTTTTCTAACTTCTCGGCCTCTTGAAATGCAACAAGCCAATATTTATGATTCCACATAGAAATATCCAAACCATGTTCCATAATAACAACCACATTAATAGGCAACAATAGATTGTGATCGTTGATCAATGATTTATTAGCACCTAGTAGTTCACCCGCAATATCAATCCCAAAATTATCCTCCAACAAAACAGCATTATCATCATAGCACGGATTATCAATCCCAAAATTATCCTCCAACAAAACAGCATTATCATCATAGCAAGGATTATCAATCCACAATTTATCAAGAACTTCATGATTCAAAGGTTGAGGTAAGTCATACCTCTCGGCCACAACCTTGTGCGGTTTGGCCCCTTCAATCTCTTGGCTAATTTCACATTGAGGGCTGATTACTAGGAGCTCTTTAAGCTCCTCTTTAGCTTCCGTGCATCGGTGTAAGGCTTCCATACGAAATGGATTGGAGATGTCCAAGTTTTGCTTCTCGGTCACTTGGATGAGAGCATTTGCATGCTCGGTGAATGGCTTCATTTCCTTTTTCTCTTTAACATCCGTGGAGGCTACCTTAGCATAACTCACTCCTTCTTTGGTGAGGTAGTAAAACCCCTCTTCACTCGGGTTGCTTCTAAGAGTGGTATCTTCCATTATGGTCACGGCTTCTTTGGAGGAACATGGAGAGCTCGTATAGTCTAGGCCGAGAGATTCCAAGTTCATAGTCTCTTTATTCCATGGTCGAGTGCCTTCTTCATGTTCATGCATTGGGCTGCACGGCTTCATCATGTGTGGTTGTTCCTTGACCATAGACATGGGCGTGGAAAAAAGGAAAGAATCGGTTTGGTGTTCCTCGGATTCTTGCAACCGAGCTTTTCTTTTGATATCATCGGACCATCTCTTTGAAGCCGAGATTATCGGTGACTTTCTTGGTGTTGTGGTTCTATCCAAACATTGTATAAAAAGGTCTAGCCTCTGGTTGATGTCTTCAAGTTTACTTTGGAGGCTTGATTCGGCACATCTTGGAATGGGAGTCATCGATGATCGCTCATGTGGTGGAACAATGCCTCGGGTTGCTTCACGGGTTACTCCATAATGTCTCCTCATGTTTTAATCTTGCAACCTGAAGCAAATCAAATGAAAAGGAATGCATGGGAAGGGAACTTTGGCTCTGATACCAAATGACACGCTCGGGGTTATGAGAAGTGTCGGGAGAAAGAAGACACAAGGGTAATCTGCCAAGGAGAAAGTCCAAGACAGAAACAGTGAGGTGTAACGGTTAATGTTCCAAATGCATACAGGATTAAGTCAAATAAACTCAGCCAAATGAAACTTTAGGAAGTGGAATAAGCTGGGCCAAATTTTCAGCTTGAAAACACGTGAGGACTTAAAATGGCACTGGAATACTTTTGAGTGTACAAACAGACCCAAAACAGAAAACAGTGACATGGAGGTGTAAAGATTTCTGCACAACTTCAAATGCAGGCAACCTGGGAATGTAAAAATTGGCAGAAAAAACTTCAATGAAAGGGAAAGAAAATGCAAGTGGTTTGATGAAAAAAGACACGGTAGGTTAGGAGATATGTAGGTTGGAAAATGGATGGACATAAACTGTTCGATTTCGGGAACTCGGGCAGAATGAGGGGGAAGTTGTAAGTACAACTTTTGATGGGCGAAGGGTTTTGGTAAAAGGAAAGAACAAAAATTTCAGGCTATGAAAGAAGAATTCACAACCAAAAATAAAAACCTAAAATTAGGGCAAATGAGTGGCTAATGTAGGTGTTAGGTGGGAAAAGGGCCCCACCATTCACTTGCAAACCACCCAAACCCTAACTAACGTCCAACTACAATGAAAACACAAAGGAACTTGGAAGAATAGAACCTTCCATTAGTTCCAATAAAGTGGGGGGGTTGGATTGGTTCAAACCGAACCAAAATCCAACAAGAATGGTTCAAAACGTCAAACTTCAAACCCTAGAATAAATACATTATTACAAGTATCCCAAACAAGAAAATATCTCCAAGGGGACAAGCAAACCTTCATTACTGGGCCTCACTTTCCAAACTTTGTGGGGCTCTAATACGTGCTCAAGGTTGATGAGGCTTTAGGCAAGGTTTGGTCCATCAATTGTTGGATAGCCCTAGGCCATGGTGTGCAGCGGGCACCAGGATCGCACACACTTTATCAGACTTGTCGCTTTTCACGTAACCGGGGAGGTCGCGTGTACGGCGATCGGCAAATTGGCTCGGGCCAATTTAGAATGGGGTTTGCAGAAGCGTAACGTGATGGAAATAAGGGGGTTTGGTGGTGGAAATTCGGAGATGGTTCGATAGAATGTGGAGATGACTCGGTGATGAAGATATGGACCGGAATTGGCTTGTGGAGGTAATTTGATGGCTCGGGGATGAAGATGGTGTAAGGAGATGGATGAAGGCAATTCAATACTTGAGCAATCAAAGTATTGAATTCGGTAGACCTTGAATGTCTTCTCGAATATGACTCACTGATGAACACTCGAGGGTTGATAACGCTCGGCCGGATGTGACTCACCAGAGGGGAGTTATCGAGAGGGAGCTTCGATCCTTTCGGGAAGAAGGTGCTTTGCACAATTTTTACTAAAATTCTCTCTATTGAACAATGGAAACGATTACAATACTTAAAGAAATAAAGTTCAACTAAACTAGCTAAAAAGAAGGAAGCTTTCGGCCTTTGGATTGATCAAACGCTTCATGTTGACTTTGGAGAAGTCCATGTCCGTGATTCATGGTCGGAAGATCGGTTGGTTCGAAAGTCGACCAAAGTTGTCTTGTTGTTGACCGGTGGACCGAGAGGGTGCGTCGATATGGGCGGAGCTCCGAACGAATGACGGATTGGCTCGAGCCAATCTAGATCTGGGGCCTCTAAAGTCTCCTCGGTGGTCAACAAAAGGTAGCGCACGGTTTGGTTCCTTGATGGTCCAGTGATGACTCGAGTTGGTGCGCGGGCACGTCTAGATTGCCGAGCCGGCGGTCGGTCATGAGCGATTTTCAAGGGATCCGAGAGTTTGTTGAGGAAATCCGTTTATTGAAGATCCTCTGAAGATTTAATAGATGCTTCAAGGATTTGGTGCATGAAAATCCCTTGATAATCGTAGGTGGTTCGGTGATCGGCCATGCTCGTGCGTCCGATGGGTGATCTTCGGTCATCACGAAGACATGCTCGTGCGATTATGAATCTCTGCCATATCTTAGCCAAATAACAAAAATACTTAAAGATTAAGTAAGTTTGGCCGATAGAATTTGGCTAAGTCTTCGAATGGGCCGATAGTGGGCCGAGCCTGGTGAGAGACTCGGTCATCTTGGGCTTCTCGTCGTGCGTTGAACGTCTCCTATCTTTAGACTTCATTCTTTCCTTCACTAAGTCTTCTAAATGCGAAAAAAAACTAAGGTGGCCGGGCTCGGCGTTGGGTTGGCCGAGGAGTTGGACTCCGTGGAAGACCGCGCGATCCAAGGGGATCGGACAGTGCGTTCTCTCACGCTGGCCACTTATTGGTGGGCCGAAGCCCTAGCGGTCTTTGGATAGGCCGACGACCGAAGCTTGGGTGGTCGTCGGGTCGGGGTCGTGGAGCGCCCGTTGGGTGCGGGGCGTGTCTCGGTCATGAGCCTCGTTGGCCGGGCTGCCGGGTGCACCGTGTCCGGGTACGGTCGGACACGGTCCGATGTGAGCGTCAAGGCCGGGAATGACCAAGCACCAAGTAACGGAGTGCTTGGGCCTCTCCCGATCATGCTCGGAAAGTGTTTCCTAGACTAAGAGACCTACAAAATGAGCAACTAAGTTAGTAAAATCGGGTGGGCTCGTTGGGTTGGTCGGGGCTTGATCCATGATGTGCTCGGGTTGCACATCAGGCCAATCGGCATTGATCATGTGCATCCTTCTTGGACCAAGGGTTGGGCACTTCCTTGGGCTGCTAGCTGCTGCTCCAATGGTGTAAAATGATGTAATTGGGCCTTCCTTTCCGTTGGGCCCAAACATGGCGATGGATCGGCCACCATGGGTTGGATGCTCCCGGGCCGCTCCATCTTCTGGATGCCTCTGTAATGGCATTTATTGGCTGGGCGATTGTTATCCAAGTTTTATACTCCGCCACATTCTGGAAACCTTAGGATGTTGGCCACATATTTGTAGAAGCTAGCTTGGCCAAATCAGGTCTGGAAGGTGTTCAAAACAGCCGCACAAACCCCGGAGGTCATCCTGGCCGAAACCAAAAGTGGTGCTATCATCACCTAGGTGGTTTGGATCACCCTTCCATGCCACAGATGCAAAAGAGTTGTCAAAAAGGAAGAATGTTTTCCCCTTCATAATTGGCTTCTTGATGAGCCTTTTATGAAAAGAGCCTCCTACAAAATTAACAAACTCATCAGAAAAATAGTTTGCTTCATCAATCGAGTGGTGCCATCTGTGGCACATCAATACGAGTGTAGATTCACCTCAAAAAATGAGGTTAAAAGCTTGGGGGAATCTGGAGATACGCAGACAGAACTATCGGGTTCCAAAAAAGGGGATGATCGAAAAAAGAAATGGGGTTGATCAGAAAATGGGAGGTAACCAGAGATGGAGAAGAGCTAATATGGATTACACGCTTACCCTAACACCACGTGGGAGTGGTTGAAGTAGTGTAGCATGGCCTAGCTCACCCTAGCTTGGAAGGGAAGCAAAAATCTTGAAGGATGCTCCCGGAGGTCGTCGGATATTACTCACCAGAGAGCCGAGTCTTGGAGGTAGAAACTGGCCAATGAAGAAAAATGCAAAGCACTTTTTTTATTCAAAATAAACCGACTATAATGCTTGGTGGTAAGAGGGTTTTAACCTCTCTCAAATTAGAGAGGGAAAAAGTAATCGGATAAGGCCATACCCGATTTGATGCATGCAAAAAAAAAAGGAGGGTGGAAAGGACCACCCAACACTTACCCGATTTGGGGGTGACCAAGGAAGAGTGGTCCCTGAATTTGGTTACCCTCAAACTAGCTGCCTTTGAGACACCCTCAAAAGCAAAAACCCATGCAAAAGAGAAAATCCTCCAACTCTTCTGTGGTCTTAGGTTAAGCAAGTAATCCTCCAACTCTTCTGTGGTTTTTGCTTCCCTTTAGAGCTAGGGTGAGCTAGGACATGCTACAAGACTTCAACCACTCCTCTGTGGTCTTAGGTTAAGCAAGTAATCCATATTACCTCTTCTCCATCTCCGGTTACCTCCCATTTTCTGATCAACCCTATTTCCTTTTCCAATCATCCCATTTTTGGCATCCGATAGTCCCGCCTACATATCTCCCGATTTCCCCAAGATTTTACCCTCATTTTTGAAGGTGAAGCTCCCCTCTCATTCCTTAACAACTCTTCTTTCCCAATAATACCCATTTTTGGCCCCTTTTCGTGCTTGTACCTCACCCAATCACCATTTTATTCCCCATTCCATACTTGAAGCATATCAGTAACCCTAGAGGTAGCTCTTATGGAAACACATCTTGACACTCCTCAAGCAATGTTAAAACCTCCTAAGGAATCTTTCCAATCTCCTTAACTCTTTCCCAGAACAAGATCATCACAAAGGGAACACCATTTCAGATAGACATAAACAATTCTTTTGTAGACATAAGAAAATTTGTTTTAGCCATACCTTCTTTCCTTGTAACCTCATCCTTAGCAATTTCCTTTTAATCTAGTGGTGCTAGTTTCATGCCTCTCCCTAGGAACTTGAATGAATATTGATTGGTGTAGCCATCATGTATAACTTTTTTGTCAAATTGTCACGGTCTTCCCAAAAGTAAGAGGCTAGCACTCATAGGTACCACATCACCTAATACCTTTTCCTTGTAGCCTCCAATAGAGAAGTCACATTGCACATGCTTGGTCACTTTGATGTCTTCCGTATCATTCAGCCACCTAAATTTGTAAGGGCTCAGATGTGCGATAGTTTCAAGCCCCAATTTGTCTACAAGTTCATGAGAGGCTACACTAGTGCAAGTACCTCCATTAATAATAAGAGAGCATATCTTTCCCTTGATGAGGCATCTACTATGGAAAATATTCTTCCTTTGATCCTCACTTTGGGCATGTGAAGTATATACCCTATGAATCACCATAAGTAACGGACCCTCTTGAGGAAAACATGTCTCTACTTCCTTCTCTTGCTCTTTTCTATCTCTTCTACAGCTTCATCTTCACTTTCTACCTCATTAGTGCCATCCCTTAGGGTCATTACCCTTTTGTTTGGGCATTGTGAAACAATGTGGCCTAAACTGAGACATTTGAAAGATTTGATTTCCCGTGCTCTAGGCCGAGTGTTCTCTATAACCGCCTTAACTTCTCTATTTGTCCTTTTAGGCAACGACGTGATAAATGTAGATTTATCTTCAACCTTTTCTGGAAGTTTGTAGGAATTGTTTGGTTTAGTGGTGTACAGATTGAAAACACACTTACCTTTCTTCTTTACTTGCTGCTCCACTTTCATGATAAGTTGTATAGCGACATCCATTAAATCTAGTGGTTGCAACTCCACTATATCTTGGATTTCTTTATTTAAGCCTCTTAGAAACCTTGCTATAATTTTCTCTTCAGATTCATTAAGATCATAACAAATTCTTAAGAGTATCAAACTCGGTTAAATAATCTTCAACCGAAAGGTTAGCTTGTCTTAGTGATTGAAATTGTAGAAAGATTTCTTACTTGTAGTGGCTCGGAACAAATATTCTTCTTATAAATATCTTCAAAGCCCTCCAAGAGAGAACTTCATCATCACCTTTACGCCTGCTTTGAGCCATTAACTTATCTCACCAAAGACTAGCATAACTAGTTAGTTCCAATGAGCTAATCTTATTTTCATCCATTCAGAATAATCATAACGATCGAAGATCTTATCAACTTTCTCAACCAAATCAAGGAATGTATCCCCATTGCAAGAACCATTAAAGGAAGGGATTTATACCTTAATGCTTCTCATGTCATCATCACGGTTGAAATGCTAAATGCACATCAGAGTCTCCCTCGGATTCATTGATAGCTGGAAGTTTTGAAGCAAATAAGCCACCTCCGAGTTTTCTCTTTGGAGCCAAGGTTGGAGGAACTCTCATAGGGGGTGGATTAGCCTCCAACCTTTGAAATTACAGCTCCAAATTCTTATTAATTTCATCAATTTGTCATTAGTAGCTAGATTCAGCTACCTCATGGATTAAGTTGTAGAAGGATTGTTTTGTGGAATGGTCTCTTGGTTGTTTTGGTGTGAAGCTCCACTTTGAGTCATCATCACTTAATTGCAAGTGTATCAAGATAACCAAACTAGAAATGGAAGTCCATAAGCTTAAGGTTTAAGACATAGAGCTTATGGCTACCAACTTAAAGCTTAAGGATTACCACTTAAGGCATTTGGCTTACATCTTGCGTCTAGCAACTTAGGGCTGAAGGCTTAAGGCTTAGTGCTTAAGGGCGTATGGCTAAGGGCTTAGGGCTGAAGGTGTCTAGCTTAAGGCTTAAGGCTTAGAAATTAGGGCTTGATTCTTAGGTCTTAGGGGTTAGCGCTTAGGCTTAAGGCTTAGAGATTAACCCTTATGGCTTTTGACTTAGTGCTAAGTGCTTATGACTTAGAGCTTAGGGCTTGAGGCTTAGGGCCAAGGTCATCGAGTATAGGGCTTAGGGATTAGTACTTAAAGATTAGTCCTCATGGATTAGGGCTTAGGTCATAGGCTTAGGATTGAGGGCTTAAGGTTTAAAGCTTCGGGCATAGGGGTTAGCACTTAGGACTTTGGGCTTATGATTTAGGACTTTAGGATTTTGGCTAATGGCTTAGGGGTTAGAGCTTAGCGTCTAGCACTTAAGGCTTAGTGCTTTAATGTAGGGGTTAGGGTCTAAGGCTTACCACTTAGGGCTTAGGGCTAAGAGCTTAAAGCTATGGGCTAAGAGCGTATGGCTTAGGGTGTAGCAATTAGGGCTTAGAGCTTAGCATCTAGTGCTTAGGGCTAAGGGCGAAGGACATAGGGCTTAGTGCTTAAAGCATTGAGCGTAGGGAATATTGGGTTATGACTAGGGCTTTATGCTTTCGATTAAAGGCATATGGTTAAGGGCATGATGTGCAACCAGAACACATCACGGACGTGGACCCGATGAGCACGGGTGATTTTACTAACTTAGTTGCTCATTTTGCAGGAATCATTACTTCGAAACTTCTGTCCGAACATGATCGGGAGAAACCTAAAGTCTCGATCACGTGGTGTCCGACCACGCCCGTCCACGATGTGCCCAATAGCCCGGCCCATGACACGGCCGAGGCTCTCGACCGAGACACGCCAGGCGCCCAACGAGCACCCCATGACCACGACCCGACGACCACCCAAGCCTCGGTCGTTGCCTTGCCGAAGTCCACTAGGGCTTCGCCCCGTTGGAATAAGTGACCGACATGGGAGAACGCAAATCCTATGGATCGAGTGTTCAACCATGGGCCCTCTTTTCAGTCACACTTAGTTTATTTCTTTTCAGCCAGCATTTAGCCGTAGAAAAGGAAGAGAAGACCGCCCAAGAAGAGGAGAGCTCATTACATAAGCGAAGGCCCACAAAGGACCGCCTCGGCCGAACATTGACCGACCCTCGGTCAAGCCTCGGCCCACGAAGGCCCACTAGAAGACCTTGGCCAAATCCTATCGGCCACTTTACTTAAACCCTTATATATTTTGGTTATTTGGTCAAGGAAAGGACGAGGTTCAGATTAGCACGGACATATCTCTTAGATGTCTGAAGATCTTCCACCGGGCGAGCGTACATAACCGATCACCAAGCCACCGGCGAACCAGAAGGGATTTTCATCCATAAAATCTGTGAACCAGCTGTTGAATAATCAGAGGATCTTCAAGCAACAGCTTTGCGCAACAACCTCACGGATCCCTTGATGTTCGGATACGCACAACCTCCTGTTCGGCCCATTCAGATGCGCCCACGCACATGCACGAGTCATTATTGGACCATCAAAGAACCAGACCGTGCGCTACATTATGTTGAGCACCGAGGAGACTTTAGAAGCCCCAGATCTAGATTGGCTCTAGCCAACCTTTCATTTTTTTGGAGCTCCGCCCACCCGACGTACTCTCTCGGTCAACCACGATCACCATCGGTTAAGACTCCAAGCCGACCGTGCCAATCCTATTGAACCAAGCCTAAAGTCAACCGAAGCCTTCCGAAGCTAATCCAAGGCGTTCAAGTCATCGAAGGGCTTAGCTTATTTTTCTTAGTTTGTTATTTTTACGTTTTTTCTATTTAAGTGTAACACTTACACTTTAATCGATAGAGAGAGAATTTTTAGAGAAAAATTGTGCATTGCACCTTCTTCCCGAAAGGTTTGAAGCTCCCTTCAACGTATACTTCTCCGGTGCGTAATATCCGGCCGAGAACGTCAAACCTTTGTACGTACGTTCTGTGAGTCATATCTGAGTGCGGGCGAGGACTACCGAGGAGAACACTTTGATTGCTCAAGTGTTCGAATTGTCCAGCTATCCCAACACCAAAACTCGCAAGAGTTTATCCATTCCATCCCCTGATCTATCAATCCCTCCATTACCCAAAATTCACCTCTTTTTCCATCATCTGAGTCATTCCATTATTTTCCCAAGCCATTCCACTTTTCATACGACCAATTCCCATTATTTCCACCACAATACGCTTCCGCAACCCAACTCTACAAATCGGACAAGCCATTTTCCTGTTTACCATACGCGACGTTCATCCGAGCCCCGCGTACCACATTCTTCCGACCCACGGTGAGCCGACCAGCAAGGAAGGCACATAAGGGCATAAGGATTAGGTTTTAAGAGGTGAGGCTTACAACTTACGACAAAGAGTTTAATGATTAGAGCTTAAGGCTTCGTGATCAGTGCTTAGAGTTTGAGGATTCGGGCTTTGGCCGTAGGGGTTAAGGCACAATACCTAGGGCCTAGGCCTTAGGGCTTAGGCCTTAGGGCATAGGACTTAAGGCTTAGTCGTTAGGGCTTAAGGCTTAGGGCTTAGGGCGAAGGGCTTAGAGCTTAGTTCTTATTGACTATGGCTAATCTTTTAGGGCTTAGGACTTTGAGATTAGGGATTACGGCTCAGGGCTTACAGCCTAAAGCTTAGGGCTTAGGGTTTAGGGCTTAGTTCTTAGGGTCTAGAGCTTAGAGCTTACGACTTATGGCATACAGCTTATGGCTTTTGATTGAGAGCTTAGGGTTTGGGACGTAGCACTTAAGGCTTAGGGAATGTGCTTAGGGACTAGGGCTTAGGGTTTAGGCATAAGGCTTTGGGCTTTTGGCTGAGGGCTTAGAGTGTATGGCTTAAGGCTTAGGGATTAGGGCTTAAGGCATAGGCATTTGGGCTAAGGGTGCAAGGTTTAAGGCTTATAAATCAGGTCTTTGGGGTTTGGGCTTACGACTTACGTTGTATGAGTTAGCGATTAGGGGTTTAGAGCTTATGACTTAGCAGTTAGTTCTAGTTTAGGGCTTAGGGCTTAGAGCTTAGGGTGTCAGGCTTTTGACTTTGGGCTTTTTGCATACGACTTACGAATAGGGTTTAGCAACTAGGACTTAAGTCTCAAAGCTTAAAACTTTGGGCTTTTGGCTTTTGGCTAAGTCCTTGGAATAGGGCTTAGAGCATAACCTTATGGCAAGTTGCTTAAGGCTTAGAGCTTATGACTTAAGACATAGAGCTTACAGTTTAAGGATAAGCACTTAGGGATTAAGACTTAAGGCTTAGGCCTTAGAGCTTAGGCCTTAGGGCTTAGGACTTAGAACTTAGCGCTTAGCGCTTAGTCCTTAGGGCTCAGGGTATAGAGTAGAGGGCGTAGGGCTTACGCTTAGAGCTTAGGGCTTAGGTATAGGGGTAGGGCTTAGGGTATAGGGCTTAGGCTTAAAGCTTAGAGCTTAAGGCACAAAGCATAATGTTTAGGGCTAATGGGCAAGGGTGTATGGCTTTGGGCTAATGGCTTAGAACTGACAGCTGAGAGCTTAAGCGTATAAGCGTTAGACTTAGGTCTTAGGATTTAGAACGTTAGACTTAGGGCTTAGGCCTTAAGGCTTAGATTTTAGAGGGGCGTAGAGATTACGGGTTAGAACATAGGCATTAGCGATTAGGGCTTAAAGCGTCAGACTTGAAGTTTATGCCACATGACATGATGCTTTGATCTTAGGGCTTAGGTGACATGCCACAGATTGGCATGCCAAGTGGAGCAATCACCCGAGCCCGAGCTCAGGAATTTTCTAATATGTTTGTTAATGTTGCAAGAAAATTAATTGAAGAATTATACATTTCTAAGCCAACTTTGGAGGATCAAACAAGGCCAAAGCACATGATAATTTGGCGGGAGAAAAGGTGGATTTTCAACCAAAAACCGAGAGCTCCGGAATCAAGCCCGAACACGAACCCGATTGAAGTATCACGTTGCATGGCGAGTTGGAGTCCCATGCAAAAGTGATCAAGGGTTCCACGACTCAACTCACAAGCATTTACATGGATGGAAGGGACTTTATCGCATTTTAAGCGTAATCTTTACGTGAATTTTACGTTGGATATTTGGAGAACCCGAGAGGGTTTCTCGGCTAGGTTTTATTTTGTTTATTTTTGCATGCTTGCATGGGGTTTTGCATGAGGAATTTTTTGCTAAGAGAAGGGTATTTTGGGCCAAGGAAGAAGGGAAAATTAGCTGAGGAGATTCAAGATCACGTGGCTTTCACATTCTTGTAATCTCATTGGTCCAATTTTCCCTCCTTTTTTTCAATTTCCAGCATGCAAGTTGCATGCCTTTGGCCCTCAATTTTGCCTCCCTTTTTCCCACTCTTCTTAGCAGATAAAACCTACCCTATTGCGTAATTGTAAAGATAATTTGGAATTTGAATTTTAGTAGCTTTTTAGCTCTCCCTTCTCGGGCATTTTCCATTTTCAGCAGGCAGCAGGTTCTTCAAGGATTCCCTCCTCCGAGTTGGGGTTCTCTTTTTTATTCAAAGTCTCCAGCCTTCCTCAAGGTCATAGGGTGAGCTTGAATTCCATAAGCTCCTTCTTCAATCGTTTATTTTGTTTGATATTTCTTTTCTTCCGCCGGTTGTCAATTTTCGGCCACCGCTGAGCATTGTTAATGTTCATTGTATTCAAATCAATCGACCAACGTGATTTCCTTCATTTTTATAGGATTATTACTCAACCTACACCAAAAGTTTCTCTCAAAATTNGTGATGGTGAAGAGAGTATTAATAGTTGAAAAATGATGAAATCAATTATGAGGAGAAGATTTGTACCGGCTCATTACAAACAAGAGCTATTTCTTTAATTACAATCTCTTAAGCAAGAATCTCTCTCGGTGGAGGAATATCTTACTGAATTTGAGACTCTCCGAATTAGATGTGACTTACAAGAACCAGAGAAACAAATTATAGCTCAGTTTATAAGAAGTTTACACCGAGACATTAGTGATATTGTCGAGTTGCAACCGATCGACTCTATGGATTCGGTTATTCAAATGGCCTTGAAAGTGGAGAGGCAAATGAAAAGAAAGGGCAAGGGAATAGTGACCCGAGCAAGTCCTAAGGCTATTACTCCTTTTAAGCCTGATACAAAGGTGGAGAAGAAGATTCCTTTCGTTCAACCTTGGCTGCAAAAGAAGGATAGTGAGCCTAAACCGATGGAAGAAAATAATCGGACCCAAACACGGGAGATCAAGTGTTTTAAATGCCTTGGTCTCGGGCATATTGCATCTCAATGCCCTAACAAACGTGTGATGGTTATTAGAGAGGAAACAAGTGAAGTTTCCAGTGAAGATGAAATGAAGGAAAAATTGGATATGAGCATGGAATCCGAAGGGGAAGAATGTCGAGCACAAGAAGGCCCCTTATTATTAGTTATGTGAAGGTTACTTGCCACTCAAAGCCAAGAAGAGGAACTCCAAAGAGAAAGTTTATTCCATAGTAGATGTCTAATCCAAGATAAGGTATGCTCAATTATTATTTATGGTGGAAGTTGTGTTAATGTGGTTTCTCGAGAGTTAATTTACAAACTCGGAATAGAAACTGTCTTTCACCCGAAGCCTTATAAATTACGTTGGATAAATGATAAGGAAGACCTTAAGATTACCAAGCAAGCGTGCATCGAATTCTCCATTGGAAGTTACAAGGATCAAGTGATGTGTGTTGTGGTTCCCATGAGTTCAAGCCATTTATTACTCGGAAGACCATGGAAATTCGATCGGAAGGTTATGCACGATGGTTTTATAAACCAATATTCCTTTAAGTTTGGTGGACGATCCATCGAGCTAATTCCCCTTGAACCCGAACAAGTGACCAAAGATGAGGTCACAAGGAAGAAGAATTTATCTAAGAATAACATGATTATGATCAAGGATGGATCCTTGCCTACTAAAGAAGGAACACTCGTGATGAAGAATAAAAAAGTCATATGTGTTGTGATTTCCAAAATACTCTCAAGGTGGTTAGTTTCTTTACCCGAACTCTTTACTAATTACTTTGTTTACGATTGGATAAGGGAAATCTACAAATCTGAATTGAGCTTAAGAAAGAAGAATTATGATCTTCTTAATATGGAGAACTATTCAAGCAATGAGGGACAATTTGATAATTCTAGTAAAGGAGTCGACGGGCCACTCATCAAAAGAACCAAGGACAAAGAGGTAGCTCTATGATCATTGGATGAGGTTCTTGGAATCCTTAATAGAATACTTCCATGGAATATATATTGCTTATTATATTGGGAACACTAAGGTTTACAATTGAGAGAATGAAACTCGTGTTGAACTAGTTATTTGGTTGTTTAGTACAAACCGGATTATTGAATAAGATGGAGATTTAATGTTCAAAACCTTTCTCCCTTTGTTGGATTTGATGAAGATGAACAAGATGGAGATGACCTTCTTGAGGATTTAAGGTCAAATCCTCAAGAACCCGGGGAGGATGCATGCCACAGATTGGCATGCCAAGTGGAGCAATCACCCAAGCCCGAGCTCGGGATTTTTCTAATATGTTTGTCAATTTTGAAAGAAAATTAATTGAAGAATTATACATTTCTAAGAAAACTTTGGAGGATCAAACAAGGACAAAACACATGATAATTTGGCGTGGAGAAAATGTGGATTTTCAACAAAAAATTGAGAGCTCCGGAATCAAGCCTGAACCCGAACCCGATTGAAGTTTCCATAGCGAGTTGGAGTCCCATGCAAAAGTGATCAAGGGTTCACGACTCAAATCACCAGCATTTACATGGATTGAAGGGATTTTATCGCTATTTTAGCTTAATTTTTACGTGAATTTTACGTTGGATATTTGGAGAACCCGAGAGGGTTTTTTTGGCTAGGTTTTATTTTGTTTATTTTTGCATGCTTGCATGGGGTTTTGCATGAGGATTTGTTTGCTAAGAGAAGGGTATTTTGGGTCAAGGAAGAAGGGAAAATTAACTGAGGAGATTCAAGATCACGTGGCTTTCACATTCTTGTAATCTCATTGGTCCAATTTTCCCTCTTTTTTTTTCAATTTCCAACATGCAAGTTGCATGCCTTTGGCCCTCAATTTTGCCTCCCTTTTTCCCACTCTTCTCAGCAGATAAAACCTACCCTATTGCGTAATTGTAAAGATAATTTGGAATTTGAATTTTAGTAGCTTTTTAGCTCTCCCTTCTCGGGCATTTTTCATTTTCAGCCGGCAGCCGGAAGTTCCTCCTTCCACCATGGGTTCTTTAAGGATTCCCTCCCCGAGATGGGGTTCTCTTTTTTCTTCAAATTCTCCAGCCTTCGTCAAGGTCATAGGGTGAGCTTGAAGTCCATAAGCTCCTTCTTCCATTGTTTATTTCGTTTGATATTTCTTTTCTTCCGCCGGTTGTCTATTTTCGGCCACCGCTGAGCATTGTTAATGTTCCATTGTATTCCGATCAATCCACCAATGGGATTTCTTTCATTTTTGGAGGATTATTAATCAACCTACACTAAAAGTTTCCCTCAAAATTTCATCTCAAAACTCGATCTTATCTTTGAGTTATCTCCATCCAAATTTCAGTCCCGATTATGGAATTATCGGATTATCATTTTCAATATAACCTAACCCTATCCCTCCATTTCGTGTCATTAGTGCTATAGACAAAGGGTGTACATCATAAGGCATACATCATTGGTCGTACAACATAGGGCGTAGGGCTTAATGGTTAGGGCTTAGATTTTAAGCTTTAGCGCTCAGGGCTAAGCGCTTTGGGCTTAGGGCTCAAAGCAAAGCACTTAGGGCTTAGGGCTTAGCGCTTAGGGCATAGTGCTTAGGGCTTATGTCTTAGGGAAAAAGGCTTATAGCTTACTACTTGTTATCTAGGACTAATGGTTGTTTGTGTAATTCTTAGGAATGAGGGCGTAGGGCTAAGGATAAGGCTAAGGACTTAGGGCTTAAGGCTTAGAAATAGAGCTTATGACATGATATGGATGACCCTAAAATTATCTTGCCATAAATGTTTATCTAATATGTTTACTAATTTTGTAGCTTCTTATTTCATTGAAGAATTCAACCTTGGTTGTCTCCAAGCCTTCACCAAATTGGAGTCAAACCTTGGGCCAAGAGCCATTTGAAGGAAATGAGTAATTAGAGGACAACTAAGGTTCATAGATATTAAGGGATGTAGTTCTCGGGTTTCATACGAGGTTTGCAGCCGAGATTTGGAAGGGTTGTTTAGGGATGAGAGAGCTTAACCTCCAAAAATGAAGGTAAAACTTTGGGGAATCAGGAGTTATGCAGAAGGGAATATCAGGTGCCAAAAGGGTGGTTATTAGAAAAAAAGATGGGGTTGATCGGAAAATGGGAGGTAAGATAGAGAAGAGCTAATGGGGATTACACGCTTACCCTAAGACCATGGGGGAGGGGCTGAAGTCATGTAGAATGGCCTAGCTTACCCTAGCTCGGAAGGGAAGCCAAAACCTTGAAGGAAGCTCTCGGAGTCACCAGATATTACCCACCGAAGAGCCGAGTCTTGGAGTTCGGACACCGGCCAAGGAAGAAGATGCGAAAGCACT
This sequence comes from Begonia fuchsioides, assembly GCA_003255005.1. Classification (NCBI taxonomy): domain Eukaryota; kingdom Viridiplantae; phylum Streptophyta; class Magnoliopsida; order Cucurbitales; family Begoniaceae; genus Begonia; species Begonia fuchsioides. The sequence continues at coordinate 127,916 of QAOC01053278.1, read as the reverse complement.
CTTTTAGATTCAAAATAAGCTGACTAAAAATGACACGCTCCAAAATGCGGAGGAGTTGGGAAAAAGGAGAAATTACAAACAGCCACGGCCAAAGGCCTACCCGAGAAGAAAATTCAAGAACAGGGGAGGATTTTGGCTCTGTCACAACTTCAATTGTGTACGGGCTATAAGTCCAATACTTAGGGGATATTGAGTTCAAATATTAAACTCCAACTAGTCCAAATTTCAGACCAAACACACGTGAGGATTTTAAAATGGCACGGGTGCCTTTTCAGAAATAAAAATAGACGACACACACACGTTTTGGCAATGAAGTAGGTGGAGATTAACCTCTGCACAGCTCCCAATACCGAAGACCTGAGAAAGGGAAACTTGGCAGAAACCCTCCTCCAAGAAAGGGGAAGAAATTGGCTAGGGTTAATGGAGAAAAGCACGGGTAGTTTGCAAGTTAGTATGGGGTGAAATTTGGTCGACAAAAATGCTCAATTTCAGGTGGGTTTGGGAGTAAGGTAGGAGAAACAAGCATGCACATCGTTTAATTGGGAGGAACTGAGAATGACGTGAATGGCCAAGTATTTCAAGACACGTATGAGGAACTCACATCCAAAAGTTGAGGACTTTAGCACAAGGGAAACAGAAAATGGCACGGATGAAACTTTCGGGACACAAGATGCACTCGGCGAGACTCTAAATTGGCAGCAACCAACACACAACAACAAACAACCAAAAACACACACGTTGGAAGGAGAGCTATGGGATTTCCATACTTACCTTGATCCAAACAAGAGTGGAGGAAGGCTGGAATATGGTTTAGTGGCCCTAGCAAGACACCAACACCCTTAACAAAATAGAACTATGGATATTACTCACCAAAGCTCCAAATTGCCGAGAGAAAAGGGGGAGATTTTGAGAGCTTCAAGCTTCTTCAAATTTGTCTAATTCTTTTCTGCATTACAATACGTGAAGGTAGAGTTTCATACCCTCCCAACCTTCAACAAAAGACAAAATTAGACTCTAGCCTAAAATAGGGACTAAATGAGTGGTAATAGTAGGAGTTTGGTGGACAAAGGGCCCACCATCAACTTGCCTCCCACTCCACCAGCTCTTGACTCTATCCCACGTCCAAGTTGCCAACAAAATTACAGAATTCACTTGGAAAATAGGTTTTCCCTAAGTCCCAACAAGAAGGAACTTGACTTGGTCCAAACCGAACCAAAACCTAGCAAGTTGGTCCAATCCGAACCAACACCTAACAAAGCTTCAACCCAAAAATTGGTTACAACTTTAAACTACATCAAACATATATATATATATATATATATATATATATATACATGACCACGTGATGACCAAACAGCCCTCCCCTTGCTATGATATCCTCTTGTTAGAATGAAGAAAGCCAATGAGAGCAATCCACTAGGCCTCGGCTTGGTCCACCCTGGTGTGCTACGGAAACCAGGATCGCACACACTAGATCAGACTTGTCGCTTTTCACGTAACCGGGGAGGTCGCGTGTACGGAGATCGGGAAATTGGCTCGGGCCAATTTAGGATGGGGTTTGCAGAAGCGTAATATGGTAAGAATGAGGGTGTTTGGTGGTGGAAAATATGGAATGGCTTGGTAGAATGTGGAGATGACTCGGTGGTGAATGTACGGACCGAGATTGGCTTGTGGAGGAGTTTGAAGGCTCGAAGATGAAGATGGTGTAAGGTAATGAATGAAGGCAATTCAATACTTGAACAATCAAAGTATTGAACTCGGTGACCTTGAATGTCTTCTCGGATATGACGTACCGATGAACACTCGAGGGTTGATATAACTCGGCCGGATATGACTCACTGGAGAGGAAATATCAGAGGAAGCTTCGATCCTTTCGGGAAGAAGGTGCAATGCACAATTTTTACTAAAATTCTCTCTATCAAAAACGAAAATCGATTACAATACTTAAAGACATAAAATTGAACTAACCATCTAAGAAGAAGGAAGCTTTCGGCCTTTGGATTGATCAAACGCTTCATGTTGACTTTGGAGAAGTCCATGTGTGTGATTCTTTGCCGCTGGATCCGATTCATGTGGGTTCCTCGCGGGTTGGTTCGAAGCTCGACCGAGGTTGTCTTGTGGTTGACCGGTTGACCGAGAGGGTGCGTCGGATGAGCGAAGCTCCGAACGAATGAGAGATTGGTTCAAGCCAATCTAGATCCTCGGTGGTCAACTTGATGTAGCGCACGGTCTGGTTCTTTGATGGTTCGATGATGACTCGAGCGTGTGCATGGGCACGTCCAAATGGGCCGAACCGGCGGGCGTGCATGTGCGATCTTCAACGGATATGTGAGTTTGTTGAGCAAGGCTGTTGATTGATGATCCTCTGATGATTCAACAGCTGGTTCACAGATTTTGTGCATGAGAATCCCTTGTGGTTTGCTGGTGGATCGGTGATCGGCCTTGCTCGTGCGTCCGATGAGTGATCTACGGTCATCAAGAAGATATGCACCTGCGAATCTGAACCTCTTCCTTTCCTTGACAAAATAACCAAAATACTTCAGGATTTTATGTAAGTTGGCCGATAGAATTTGGCCAAGTCTACGAATGGGCCGATAGTGGGTCGTGTCTTGTGGGAGACTCGGCCATCTTGGGCTTCCAATGGTGCATTCAGCGTCCTTTGTCTTTAGACTTCGTGCTTTCTTCACTAAGTGTTCTAAATGCTGAAAATAAACTAAAGTGGCCGGGCTCAGTGTTGGGTGGGCCGAGGTGTTGGTCTCCGTGGGAGAGCACGCGATCCAAGGGGATCAGACTGTGCGTTCCCTCACGCTGGCCACTTATTCTGCTAGGCCGAAGCCCTAGTGGACTTCGGCTAGGCCGATGGCCGAGGCTTGGGTGGTCGTCGGGTCGGGGACGTGGGCCCGGGGGCGTGTCTCGGTCACGAGCCTTGGCTGCGTCATGGGCCGGGCTCGGACATGGTCCGGTGTGCGCGTCGGGGTCGAGAATGGCCGAGCAGGGCTCAGACATGGTCTGGTGTGCGCGTCGGGGCCGGGAATGGCCGAGCACCAAGTGATGGAGTGCTTGGGCCATTCCCGATCATGCTCGGAAGGTGTTTCCGAGGCTAAGAGACCTGCAAAACAAGCAACTAAGTTAGAATAATCGGGTGGGCTCGTTGGCTGGTCGGGGCTTGATCCGTGATGTGCTCGGGTTGCACATCACACCCTCGGTTGGGATGCCTCAGACAGAGGTGCTCTTGGTACTTCGATGGTTGTCTCCCTCATTCATTGTAGGCAATGCTTGGGGAGCTGTTTGTCAATAGAAGTGGGAGCATCCAAGAGACCTCTTGGAGGTAATAATGTCCCTGCAAAATCAACAAACACATTAGAAAGACGCCTTGCACGGCTGCGGGTCCCCATGCCTTCCGGTGGGTGGGAGTCCTCAGGCACATCAACAAAGCTCGGTGATGAGGGAGTTTTAATCCCCTTCACATGAGAGAGAAGAACACTAATCGGATGGCAAGTAAGAGTGGTCCCCGAAATTGGTCCCCCTCTAATCGGCTGCCATTCTACTTCCCTCAAAAGCTAAAACACATGAAAAAAGATAAAACCCACACCAAACCCATGGAAACCCACACAAAACCCATGCCAAACCCATAAAACCCTAAATAATTATTTTGGCAAAAAATAAAAAATGCATCAAATAAAGCTAGAAAAAGAGAAGGCCGATCGGGTTTGAACCATGCTCCATGGGCCTCGACCTATACCAGGCTTGTACCAGGGTTTCCCCTCCTCCTTTGATTCGGTTTTGCACTTCCCTCCATAATGTTCCAAGCTCGAAGATGCCTCAATCTTGACTTCCTTTTCCAAGACTTCCCATGTGAGGAGATGTTTTGGTTACTCTAAGTCTTTCAGGGTTGGTTCCTCCATAGTTATTTCGCGCTCATCATTTCCTATAAAAAGAGCAAAGTGATGAGAAAAATCCTTATCTCGGGCTCCGGTGATTGCTCCTTAAGGTATGGATCCATGCAAGGCATCCAATGGCATGTCATCCTCTTGGGGTATTTGAGGATTTGTCCTCAAATCTAAGGGTGAATCTTCCTCCTTTCTTTCCTCCCCTTCATCCCCAACATAAGGAGAAAGGTCTTGCACATTGAAGGTGGTCGATCGGCTCTAGGTGCTAGCTTGGAACCTCTTTGCTTTGGAAACCTGTCCTTCCTTAGATGTAGCCATACCAAGTCTCCCTCCTTGAAATCGGTTGCTTTCCTTCCACAGTTAGCATACTTGGCATAAGATTCATTCGCCTTTTGAATTTCCTTGCTCACCTTCTAATGCATATTCTGCAATAGCTCGGCCTTTTTACAAATGATGTATTTCTCAACCACCTTATGCACATCCCGAAATAGATGTGTTAAGAAGAAGTTTTCTTTTAGGGCCTCCAAAGTTTTACTCCTCTCCATCCTCTCCCAAAACAACAACATCTCAATCAGCCCTCCTTCCGAAAAGGGCTTATGGAGGAAGAGCTTATGGATTGCACAATCACCCAAGAGACCACGGGGCGTGGGTGGAGATATGCGGCATTGTTTAACTAACCCTAGCTCAGACGGGAAGCCAACACCAAGGACAGTACTCTCGGAAGTCGCTGGATATTACTCACTGGAGGCCGAGTCTTGGGTGCCGGAAAACACAGACAAGGATTTATGCAAGAAGCACGATTTTCATTCACCAAAAACTTCTCAAAAATGCCTCCAAAGAGGATTGAAAACTCCGTAAAAAATCTGAGAGAGAGGGGCCAATCGGATGGTCAAAACACAACCTACCCGATTTGGCACAAAACACAAAAGGCAAGGGGAAGGACCACCACCTAAAACCTACCCGATTTGGATAGACAAAGTACAATGGTCCCCAAAGCATGTCTCCAAAGTTCACCTTGGAGATTATCCTCCTCCTAGGTGATAGAGGGAGAAAAAAGTTGAAAAAATCTCATGAGACCCACAAAAACCCATGAAAACCACGGCTTACCGATGAAACCCATTAAGTTGTTTCCCGGGTAGCTTTCTTGCACTGGAATCCCTGTAATCGCTTTGGTTGACTAGGAACACAGTGTCCAATTTTAATGTTCTATAACTCTCTGGAAAGCCTGTGAAGTCGGCTACATTTCTTATAAAGACGTCAATTTTAGTGGAGTTGAGGTCGACTTTCAAAATTGCTGAGAAAACATCGGAGGTCCAATTGTGTCAATATGGTCCCCATGTTTTGTTGCTTGGACCACTAGCATGTGGTCCCATCTCCACCAAAAAGTATCCAAGTTGGCACCCTAAACTGGCCTCCAATGGCCATGAACATAATATAAAGTTTTGTTAAAAAATTAAACCCTAAATCTAAGTGTTACATTTAATTTTTCCAAGGGAACATTCTCCCTCCTTCAAGGGCCACTTGGGACAAGGTTTGACTTCAATTAGGTGAACGCTTGGAGCCGACCAAGGTTGAATTCTTCAATGAAATAAGGAGCTACAAAATTAGCAAACATATTAGATAAACATTTATGGTAAGTTAATTTTAGGGCCATCCATATCATGTCAGCGTAGTTCTTAAGACATTGTGCTTAGGACTGAGGGCTTAAGAATTAGGGAAAAGAACTTAGAGTTTAGGGCTTAAGGCTTTGGTGTATGGCACTAGGCCTAGTAACTAGCACTTAGAGCTTAGGGCTTAGGGTTGACTCGTACAACTAGGTCTTAGGGCATAGGGCTTAGGACTTATGACTTTGGGATTAGGAATTAGGAATGGGCTTAGTTCTTAGGAAATAAGGCTTAGTGATTGGGCAATAAGGCTTAGTGCATAGGACTTATCACATAGGGCCTAGGGCTTAGAGATAAAGGGCTTAGGGCTTAGTGCTTAGGTCTTAGAGGTTATAACTTAGGATTTAGTTCTTAGGGCTTAGGTCTTAGGCCGAAGGGATTAGGGAACAACGCCTAGGGCTTAAGTGCTTAAGGCTTAGGGATTAGTGTTTAGGGCTTACGGCATAGGTCTTAGGGCATAGGTCTTTGGGATTTGGGATTAGGTGCTTGAGCATAAGGGTTAAGGCTTAGGGCATAGGGCTTAAAGCTTAGGGCTTATGGCTAATTGCTAAGGGCTTAGGGGTAATTGCTTATGGCTTAGGGTTAAAGGCTTGAGACTTAGGACATAAGACTTAGGGCATAGGACTTAGGTCTTAAAGCTTAGGGCTTATGGCGTATGGCATAGGACTAAAGGTGTAACGACCCGAGCCCATACTCGACCCGCTACTCATAAGCATTTCGCCAGAGGAATTCAGTTCACAACCCTCCGCTGCAGCGGAGGGTTGTGAACTGAATTCCTCTGGCGAAATGCTTATGAGTAGCGGGTCGAGTATGGGCTCGGGTCGTTACAAAAGGCATAGTGCTTAGGTATTAGTGCTAAGCGCTTAGTGTATAAGGGATAGAGCTAAGGGCATAGGACTTATGGCTTAGGGCTAAGGATTTTATGCAAAATGCATAGGGCTTAGGCTTAGGGCTTAGGGCTTATGGCTCTTAGCTAGGGGCTTTGGGTTTAGGGCTTACACCGTTTGGCGTAGGGCTTAGGGCTTTAAACTCAAGGCTTGAGCTTTGGCCTTCAAGCACATGGCTTTGGGTATAGTCAATAGAAGCTAAAGCTTAGGGTGTTGGGCTTAGTGCATAGAGCTTAAGGCTTAGGAATTAAGGATTACGGCTTAAGGCTTAAGCCATATGGCTTACCTCATAGCGCTTAAGGCTTATGGTTTAGGGCATAAGGATTAAGGGTTATGGTTTAGGCCTTAGAGCTTTTATTGTACAACATACGGCTTAGGAAGTTGAGCTTAAAGGTTAGGCTTTAGGCCATGGGACTAAGGGTTTAGTGCTTAGGGCTTTAAAATTAGGTCGTAGGGCTTAGCACTTAAGGGTTCATGCTTATAGCATATGTATTAAAACATAGAGCTTAGAGCTTAGCACGTAGGGATTTGGGCATTTGACATAGCACTTTAGGGTTACGACTTAGAACTAAGGCTTAGCGCTTAGGTATTAGTGCTTAAGGCTTAAAGATTAGCACTTAGGGCTTATGGCTTTCCACTTAGGCTAGAGCTTAAGGTGGAGGACTTAGGGCATAAAGCCTAAGTCATGGGAATTAGCGCCTATGGCTAAGGGCTTTGCCTTAGTGCTTCATGCTTAGGGATTAGGGCTCGTCGCTTAGGTCTTTAAGCTTAGAGTATGGCGCTTAGGGCCTGGCAGTTAGCAATTAAGGCTTAGCACTTACGATCTTAAAGCATAGGAATAAATGCTTAGCATTTAAGGCTTAAGGCTTAGAGATTATAGCTTATGGGTTAGAGGTTAGGGCTTAGGGCTTAGTTTGTAGTGCTTAAGGTTTAGTCTGTATTGTTTAGGGCTTAGCACTTTGGGCATATGCCTTAAGGCATTGGCCTTATGTCTTAGGGATTAGAGCTTCGAATGAAGGCTTATGGCCTACAACTGAGGGCATAAAGCGTATGGCACAGGGTCCAAGGCTTATGGAACAGCGTAAAGGGCATATGCCATAATGCTGAACGAATAACGCTTAAGATTTAGGGCTTTGGGCATAGTCTAAGAGATTAGGGCATAAAGCTTTTGGCTTTGGGATTAGGGATTAGGTTTTAGGGCATATGGCATATTGCTTAGGGCGTAGGGCTTATGGCTTAGGGCTTATGGCATAGGGTTTTGGCTTTAAAAGGTTTTAAAGCAATCAATTATTTTTTATGATAACTATGTTAATTATGTATGAAAGATAAAATCAAATACGTCTAGGGTACAATTAAAGTCTAGCAAGTGCTGCAGAATTCGGTAAGTTTTTTTTTAAGGCTTATGTCGACCGAACTGCTCAATATGTCGACCACACGGATAACAGAAGAGTTACTCTTATGTCGATAGGTAAGAAGTTCTGTCGACCGCTCAAAGTCCAGATAAGAATCATATGTCGACCGCCTATCAAGTATGTCGACCGGTTGAAGACAATTAAAGTTCAAGACATTGGATCGTATGTCGACCGGACAAAACTTATGTCGACCGCTTATAATCCAGAGACAAATTGTGTGTCGACCGTTAGGAACATCTGTCGACCGTTCAAGTTTCCAGCGGAAGAAGTAATTAGAAATTATGTCGACAGTTAAAGAACTTATGTCGACCGTCTAAATTCCAGAGAGTTTTCCATGTCGACCGCCAAGAGTAGATGTCGACCGAAGAACTTCGAGATACTGAAGTTATGTCGACAGCTCCAAAGTT
>QAOC01053278.1:62793-116383 GCA_003255005.1 Begonia fuchsioides | reverse complement strand
AGTTCTCTAGAATTAGAACAAATTAGGGCGGTCAATGATGGCTTACCTAAAGAATGGAGGTATTCCAAAAGCCATCCCATAGAGGATATTGTAGGTGATCCTAATTTAGGAGTAAAAAACTAGAAGCTCTCTTAGAAACCTATGTGCTAACGTAGCATTTATTTCCCAAGTAGAACCTAAGAAATTCAATGAGGCCATTTTGGATAAAAATTGGTTAATGGCCATGCAAGAGGAACTAAATCAATTTGAGAGAAACCAAGTTTGGGAATTGGTCCCTAGGCCTAAAGACCGCACCATCATCGGAACTAAATGGGTTTTCAAAAACAAGTTAGATGAAAATGGTGTAGTTGTTAGAAACAAGGCTAGGTTGGTTGCTAAAGGTTATAACCAAGAAGAAGGAATTGATTTTGAGGAAACCTTTGCACATGGGGCCCGAATGGAGTCAATTCGGATGCTACTAGCCTATGCTTGTCACAAGGACTTTATACTCTTCCAAATGGATGTAAAAAGTGCATTTTTAAATGGTTTTATCATGGAAGAAGTATATGTAGAACAACCTTTAGGTTTTGAGTCCTTTGAGAAGTTAGACCATGTATTTAAGCTTCATAAAGCTCTTTATGGTCTTAAACAAGCTCCACGAGCATGGTATGATCGATTAAAGAGCTTTCTGCTAGAAAGAGTGTTCAACATGGGAAAAATCGATTTAACCCTCTTTACTAAATATGAAGGGAAGGACCTCCTTCTTGTTCAAATTTATGTAGATGATATCATTTTTGGAGCCTCTAATAAATCTCTGTGCGATAACTTTGCTTCCCTCATGCAAGAAGAATTTGAAATGAGCATGATGGGGGAACTTAGATTTTTCTTAGGACTTCAAATTAGGCAATCTTTAAATGGAACATTCATTTGTCAAGAGAAATATGTCAAGGATCTCCTCAAGAGATTTGGATTAAACTCTTGTAAATCATCTAAAACTCCCATGAGTACCACAACAAGATTGGACAAAGATGAAAATGGTCAAGGTGTGGACATTAAGAAATATCGTGGTATGATTGGATCTCTTTTATACTTAACCGCTAGCCGTCCGGATATCCTTTTTAGTGTCTGTCTATGTGCTAGATTTCAAGCGGCTCCTAAAGAATCTCATATGAATGCCGTAAAAAGAATTTTCAAATATCTAATTGGCACATTTGACTTAGGATTATGGTATCCAAAAGGAGTCTCTCTTGATTTGTTAGGATATTCCGATGCAGACTATGCAGGTAGTCTAGTGGATAGGAAAAGTACAAGTGGTACTTGTCAATTTTTAGGAGAGTCCTTAGTCTCTTGGTTTTCAAAGAAGCAAAATTCAGTTGCTCTTTCAACTGCCGAAAGCGAATATATCGCAGCCGGTAGTTGTTGTGCTCAAATGCTTTGGATGAAGCAAACTCTAGAGGACTTCAACCTAAGATTCTCTAAAATTCCTATCTTGTGTGATAACACGAGTGCCATTAACATTTCGAAAAACCCAATCCTTCACTCAAGAACCAAGCACATAGAAATTCGTTATCACTTTATCAAAGATCACGTTCAAAAAGGGGATATTGTTTTGGAATTTGTCAAGTCTTGTGATCAATTAGCAGACATATTCACAAAACCCTTGGATGAGAAGACATTTGTTGGAATTAGAACTAGGTTAGGGATTATTCGGGTTGATGGTGTTTAAGAACATCATTTTCTTATTATTCTGCTAAATACTGTGACAGCGGTCGACATAAAGAAGTGTATGTCGACCGGATGTTTGGCTCTGTCTAAAAAGATGTCGACATAACCTCGGGTATGTCGACAGGACTTTCTGTTCTGTCATAGAACGGTCGACATAATCATGATTCGGTCGACCGGAGATACATCTTTAAAACCCTTCCCGCGGGTGGATTTCAGTTTTGAACTCTCTCTCTCGCGATTTTTTTTCTCCTCCCTTCACTCCTTGTCTTAGATCTTAAGCTTCCCTAAGATCAATGGCTTCTACTTCTAAACTTCCGACCAAGAGGAAACGAACTTCACAGTCAGACAAACCTTCAGAATCTCTTCCTCCGTCCATTGATAAGCGTCTATTTCGAAACGAAAAGGCTCAAGAGAGGTATACTCAGTACTTTCAATCAAAACCTCTAATCCTAAGTAGAGTATATTTATCACATGGAATAGCAGGGATTGATATCTCTGAATACACAGATTATTTGGGTTTAACTTCCTTGTTTAGCCTAAGGAGTAGTTACAATGAGGAAGCAATCCGATTATTTTACGCAAATTTGCACTCAATTCCTCACCCTTTCGCCCTTAAGAGCTATGTGTTAGGATATCCTATAAGAATCACTGCTGACTCCTTGAACACAATGCTCAAGTGTACCTCAAACGAGTTCACTGATAAATACTACGAGCAAGGGAAGGAACCCTCACTAGTTCGGTGCTCAGATTATCGAGAATTCTTGCGATTAATCGCTAAGGATCCAAGGAACGTCCCGTACAAACCAAAGGCAAGTGATCTCAATATAACGGCACGCCTAGTACACCATATCATTACCTATAACCTGCTGCCCAAAGGCGGGGATAGAGACCATATCAGCAACATGGAGCTGTATGTTCTCTACATGTTCTTCCAACGGAGACGCTTCAATGTCGGATACATTATTATGAAGCGTATGCTTGATGTCCTGGATGTGGCATCTAAGTCCCTGCCATTCAATCTCCTCCTAATGGAGATTTTCTCAAAACAAGGTGTTCAGTTTCCTCCTTCAACTTCCTTCATCGAGGTCAGGCACATTGATGTTTACTCTGCCTCCACACTTGCAAGGATGGGATTAGCCCAGGATGATGATGGAGTTTGGCATTACAAGAAAAACATGCCACCCAAGTCTCCCACTTCCTCTTCAAGAAATGACCCACCCTTGACATCAGACGAGCTTCACATTCCACCAGAGCATCGGCCTGCTCGCAAGAAACAATTCTCTTCCTCTGTGATTGAGGAACGACTTGATATGCTCACAGGACTCATCTCAAACTTAGCATCCTCAGTTGAGTCATTACATCATAAGGTTGATAATCTCCAGAAAAAAGTTGATGCTTGGGACGACTACTATAAAGACGAAGAAGAACATGAAAAGGATGATCCAAGATCTTCAGCATGACCTACTCCTTTTTCAGCTGAGCCAGATGTCACACCGGCTCGTGATCCGATCAAGGAGCATCTTCCTGAAGTGGGGACGGTGTTGATTCCCTCCTCCACTGGAACTCTGGTTCTTGATTCCCCATCCTCCTCACCGATTACTTTTCCATCCTTAGATGACGTGGCATTAAGAGGAGAAAAGGATATCTAAGTAGATATTGTTTAAATATCTTTTAGACTTTGAATCTTAGCTTTACTAGTAATTCATCTTTTGTTCACCTCTCCTTGTACGTAAACAATATTTTTTTTGTGTGATTCAATGTTCTATCATTGTGCTTTACTGCTCTATTCTCTCTGATGCTTATATTTTTTTTGATAATGTCAATGGGGGAGAATAAGTGACTATGTATGGGTAGCTTTGAATATCTATAAAACATGCATGCATATTGTATGATGGAGTAAATTTATCTTTCAATTGTTTTGTCATCATCAAAAAGGGGGAGATTGTTGGCTTTAAAAGGTTTTAAAGCAATCAATTATTTTTTATGATAACTATGTTAATTATGTATGAAAGATAAAATCAAATACGTCTAGGGTACAATTAAAGTCTAGCAAGTGCTGCAGAATTCGGTAAGTTTTTTTTAAGGCTTATGTCGACCGAACTGCTCAATATGTCGACCGCACGGATAACAGAAGAGTTAGAAGTGTCGAAGAAGCAACTTATGTCGACAGGTAAGAAGTTCTGTCGACCGCTCAAAGTCCAGAGAAGAATCATATGTCGACCGCCTATCAAGTATGTCGACCGGTTGAAGACAATTAAAGTTCAAGACATTGGATCGTATGTCGACCAGACGAAACTTATGTCGACCGCTTGTAATCCAGAGACAAATTGTCTGTCGACCGTTAGGAACATCTGTAGACCGTTCAAGTTTCCAGAAGAAGAAGTAATTAGAAGTTATGTCGACAGTTAAAGAACTTATGTCGACCGCCAAGAGTAGATGTCGACCGAAGAACTTCGAGATACTGAAGTTATGTCGACAGCTCCAAAGTTCATGTCGACCGGTCAAGACCAACGACAGGAAAATTCTTCAACGGCTACTTCCTTATGAGTCTCAACGGCTATCTCTATGTCGACAGCCCCCGAAGATATGTCGATAGCTCCGAAGTCTGACAGACGGAAAATCTATAAATTGCAGATGAGAAGCCAAAAGAAAAAGCCAATTTTCGAGAGAGAAAAGCACGTCCAATCTCTGCCAAAATTTCTAGTTGGCTTTTCTTTTACTCTCTCTTCATTGTAAATCATAAAAGATCATTCTCATTGTGATCGAGAGAGTAGTTTCAAATCATTCTCGAAAAACTTCAAGTTATTATTTGTGAGAAATTGTAAAGGGGTGACGCCTCTCATAAAGAAGAGTCATTTGTAAGGTTTGATTGACACCCGGAAGTCAATCATAGTAAAGTTCGAGGTAGAGCAGAAAGATCTTCAAGGAGCAACCTTGAAGCGCGGACGTAGGCAAGGTTGGCCGAACCGCGTTAACAATCTCAGTGTTATCTCTCTTTCCCTTAAACTATTTAATTATTTTTTGTGCCTAGTTATTTAATAGATAACCAAATTTATAAGAGAAATCAAGAATTTGCATTAAACTTATGAAAATATCTATTAACCTAATTCACCCCCCCACCCCCACTTAGGTTAAACACGATCCTACAATTGGTATCAGAGCAGGTGACATAGAAAGTTTCTATAAGTTAAACATACGTGTGTGATCATTTAAAATGGCCTTCTCTATGAACAACTCACACACTGAGGGGCAATCAATTACTAGACCCCCACTCCTTCTTTCATGCAACCCCTTAGTTTTTCACCTTGTTCCCGTGACCTCATCATGTTTTGCTTGATCTCTTGGGGTCCATTTGATCACTATCTTCTCCTTGGGACAATGGACACTAGGGGCCTTAATGGAGCTATGTTCTTTGGTGCACCATGAGATTAGACCATTGAAATAACTGTCTCCCAAAATACCTTTCTTAAGTTGGCCCCACAACTTTTCTAATTTCTCGGCCTCTTGAAATGAAACAAGCCAATATTTATGATTCCACATAGAAATATTCAAACCATGTTCCATAATAACAGCCACATTAATAGGCAACAATATATTGTGATCGTTGATCAATGATTTGTTTGCACCCATTAGTTCACCCGCAATATCAATCCCAAAATTATCCTCCAACAAAACAGCATTATCATCATGGCACGGATTATCAATCCCAAAATTATCCTCCAACAAAACAACGTTATCATCATATCAATCCACAATTTATCAAGAACTTCATGATTCAAAGGTTGAGGTAAGTCATACCTCTCGGCCACAACCTTGTGCGGTTTGGCCCCTTCAATCTCTTGGCTAATTTCACATTGAAGGCTGATTACTAGGAGCTCTTTAAGCTCCTCCTTAGCTTCCGTGCATCGGTGTGAGGCTTCCATACGAAATGGATTGGAGATGTCCAAGTTTTGCTTCTCGGTCACTTGGATGAGAGCATTTGCATGTTCGGTGAATGGCTTCATTTCCTTTTTCTCTTTAACATCCGTGGAGGCTACCTTAGCATAACTCACTCCTTCTTTGGTGAGGTAGTAAAACCCCTCTTCGCTCGGGTTGCTTCTAAGAGTGGTATCTTCCATTACGGTCATGGCTTCTTTGGAGGAACATGGAGAGCTCGTATAGTCTAGGCCGAGAGATTCCAAGTTCATAGTCTCTTTATTCCATGGCCAAGTGCCTTCTTCATGTTTATGCATTGGGCTGCACGGCTTCATCATGTGTGGTTGTTCCTTGACCATAGACATGGGCTTGGAAAAAAGGAAAGAATCGGTTTGGTGTTCCTCTGATTCTTGCAACCGAGCTTTTCTTTTGATATCATCGGACCATCTCTTTGAAGCCGGGATTATCGGTGACTTTCTTGGTGTTGTGGTTCTATCCAAACGTTGTATAAAAAGGTCTAGCCTCTGGTCGATGTCTTCAAGTTGACTTTGGAGGCTTGATTCGGCACATCTTGGAATGGGAGTCATGGATGATCGCTCATGTGGTGGAACAATGCCTCGGGTTGCTTCACGGGTTACTCCATAATGTCTCCTCATGTTTTAATCTTGCAACCTGAAACAAATCAAATGAAAAGTAATGCGGGGGAAGGGATCTTTCGCTCTGATACCAAATGACACGCTCAGGGTTATGAGAAGTGTCGGGAGAAAGAAGACACAAGGGTAATCTGCCAAGGAGAAAGTCCAAGACAGAAACAGTGAGGTGTAACGGTTAATGTTCCAAATGCATACAGGATTAAGTCAAATACACCCAGCCAAATGAAACTTTAGGAAGTGGACTAAGCTGGGCCAAATTTGCAGCTTGAAAACACGTGAGGACTTAAAATGGCACGGGAATACTTTTGAGTGTACAAACAGACACAAAACAGAAAACAGTGACGTGGAGGGGTAAAGATTTCTGCACAACTTCAAATGCAGGCAACCTGGGAATGTAAAAATTGGCAGAAAACAACTTCAATGAAAGGGAAAGAAAATACAAGTGGTTTTATGAAACAATACACGGTAGGTTAGGAGATATGTAGGTTGGAAAATGGATGGACATAAACTGTTCGATTTCGGGAACTCGGGCAGAATGAGGGGGAAGTTGTGAGTACAACTTTTGATGGGCGAAGGGTTTTGGTAAAAGGAAAGAACAGAAATTTCAGGCCATGAAAGAAGAATTCATAACCAAAAATTTAGGGTTTTTACTCACGAAAAATAGAAAATGACACAGAGTGGACTTTTAGTGCACGAAATCCACTCGGGTAGAAATAAAAACAGCAACCAACACACAAGCAACAACACAATCACAATAACAAACGGAAGGTTAGCTATGGGACTTCCAAACTCGCCTTTGATCCTAAACAAGTGAGGAAGGGAGATTGGAATAGGGCTTAGTGGCTCTAGCAAGGCACCAACACCGTTACAAACCAAAGATCAAGGATATTACTCACCTTGAATTTGCTTTGCCGTGAGATAAAATGGGGAGACCTTCAAGCTTCAACATTCAACATTTTCTAGTATGCAAAATACTGAGAAAGGGAGGTTAAAACCCTCCTTCCCACGAGCTACAAAGGGGCATAATGACCTCCAACAAACCTAAGCAAATCACCATTAAAGAGGGATGGCAAGTGGGGGCCACAAAGACTTCTCCACCAAAAGAGAGGCATGGGCAGCTAAAACATGGCTGCAACCCATCCTAATACAACCTAACCTCCCACTTGCAGCCACTACACTAAACAACAAACATCAAAGAAATAAACAACACATTGTTGCATGGTTTTCACGTAAACCATGCAAGGCAAAAATACAATCGGGTTTTCAAAAAAACAAGAAATTTATAAACCCGAGACTTCCTTCATGCTCCTTGTTCGAAATTGACCTCTTTCCTTGATGATTCAGGAACTCCTTGGAAGGTTTCTTCTTTTAAGATTGGCGTTGGATAATCGATTTTCTCCATGCATGGTGCCGGGTATAGCTTTGACATCAATTGGTGTTCTCGGCCGTCGGTTTGTTCTACTCCAAACTCCCATTGTAAGCAATGTTTGTGGAGTTTTTGATCCAGGTGTGAAGGAGCATCAAAACAAACAATGGAAGGGAAAGAAGTACCTGAAAAATCAACAAACAAGTTAGAAAAATATCTTGCACGGCTCCGAGTAATTGGCCCCTTCGGTTGTTGGTGAATCCCGGGCATATCATCCTCTCCGAGTGATTGAGGATTTGCCCTAGGCCAATCGGCGTTGATCATTTGCATCCTTCTTGGACCAAGGGTTGAGCACTTCCTTGGGCTGCTAGCTGCTGCTCCAATGGTGTAAAATGATGTAATTGGGCATTCCTTTCCGTTGGGCCCAAACATGGCCATGGATCGGCCACCATGGGTTGGATGCTCCCGGGCCGCTCCATCTTCTAGATGCCTCTGTAATGGCATTCGTTGGCTGGGAAATTGTTATCTAAATTTTATACCCCGCCACATTCTGGAAACCTTAGGATGTTGGCCACATATTTGTAGAAGCTAGCTTGGCCAAATCAGGTCTGGAAGGTGTTCAAAACAGCCGCACAAGCCCCGGAGGTCATCCTGGGCCGAAACCAAAAGTGGTGCTATCATCACCTAGGTGGTTTGGATCACCCTTCCATGCCACGGATACAAAAGAGTTTTCAAAAAGGAATCATGTTTTCCCCTTCATAATTGGCTTGTTGATAAGCCTTTTATGAAAAGAGTCTCCTACAAAATTAACAAACTCATCAGAAAAATAGTTTGCTTCATCAATCGAGTGGTGCCATCCGTGGCACATCACATGGTAATATGCAACAGGTTGTTGAGGGAGGAGCTCGAGTTAGACTGCCTCGAGGGAGGCCAATTTGTGTCTACTCTCTCCCGTGGTACCTTCAACGATCAAAACAATGAAAGAGTGAAATGAACGAAATGTACGTAAATAGTGTAAATAGTTATATGTTGGGCGGGATTTGAGTTTGGCTGTCCCAAGAGGTTGGACCAAATGGTGCCTACTCTCCCCTTGACGGTATTACCCACATTAACTGGACTGTTAAGTTAAAGAAAAGAAAAGTAATGAACGATACCGAAATTGAATTGTTTTTATAAAGCAGCATATGCATAAAGGTCTCATAAATGTTTTATTATTATGGATTAACTTACTGAACATTAGGCTCATTAGATAAGCTTTGTAATGTAGGTGCTTGAGGTGGTGAAGTACGTCCATTGCGGAAGTTTGCGGTTGTTAGTGCAATTTTGACCGGTGGGCGACCCATGTAAATGGAAATGTTTTGTTTAAAAACTAATGTATAATATTATGTTCGGTTTATAATTGTTTTGTAATAACTGGGTTTCAATGTTATAGAACTAAGTATGTTTTGGTTACTTATTACTAATAAAATCAATTTTGATGAAGTTAAGTAAAAGTCTTTCGCTGTGTTTTATTTCAAGGATTTCAAATTGATAAGTTTTACCTTACATTATTTAAAATTAGTACATGTGTTTACAAAAAGAAAAAAAAATTTTAAGCAAGGGAAAAATGGGATGTCACAAAGTCTAAGGGTGTAGGGCTCAGAGCTTAAGTCTAAGGGTTTAAGGCTTTTGGATTTAGGGCTTAGGGCTTAAGGCTTAGGACTTTTGACTCTATATTTAGTGCCCAGAGCTTAGTCTTTGGTGCTTAGAACTTTGGGCTTAAGGCATAAGGTATAGGGCATAGGACTTTGGGCTTTGGGCTTAGACCAAGGTCTTAAGGCGTTGGGCTTAAAGCATAAGTCTTAGGGCTTAGGGTTTAAGACTTAGGGCTTATGGTTGTAAGATCAAGATTAACCTAAGTGGGGGGTGAATTAGGTTAACTAAACTTTTTCGTTTACTAAGTCAAATTCGTGCGAATTGTTTAGTTATTTCCAAACTCTAGTGCAGAATTCTTAAACAAATAAATAGAGTTTAGAGTAAGAGAGTGACACCGGTTTGGTAATGCGGTTTGGCCAACCTTGCCTACGTCTGCGCTTCAAGGTATCTCCTTGAAGATCTTTCCTACTCAAACCTTGAGCTTCACTCCGATTGACTTATGGGTGTCAACAAAACCTTTGACTCTTTTCTTGAAGGAGTGTCACACCTTTTACAATGATCGTTCAAGTATAAAACAAATTACAATTCGTACGGTTATAAAAACAGACTCACTCAATCTCAAGAAAGATATGCAAGTTTAGTACTAAGATTTGAGACAGTAAAAAGTTTGAGAATAAATTTTGGCAGCAATAGTTTGAGAATAAATTTTGGCAGCAATTCGTCGTAGTTTTCTCTCATAAAAAATAGTCAGTTCAAAATGAGATCGCTTCATCTATTTATAGATTGCTGCTGATCTGTCAAGTTGGGTCGACACAAATCCTGTTGGGTTGACACAAGCACTAGTCGGTAGAAACATAAATAATATAGCCGTTGAGAGTTTTCTGACCGTTGGTGCTGTTCTGCTGAATTGGGTCGACACATTTGCTGTTGGGGTCGACACAAATTCTTCTCTTGAATCTTTAGGGTTGACACAACCTTTTGTGCGGTCGACATAACCTTGAAGAATCCTTCTCTTGGAAAGTCTTTGGGGTCGACACAAATGAGTTGGGTTGAGACATATTTTGAACGTTAGAGTCGACATATAAAATGTAGGTAGGGTCGACACACAAATTTTGGTAAGGTCGACACAATTTCTTCTATGTGGCGACACCTACAGTTTGGATGGGAAGACACATTTGCACGCTGCACTGCCTTATTGGGTCGACACAAGATTTATAGGTGGGTCGACACAATTGGAAAGACCCGGCCTCTGTTTTGCTAAGGGTCGACCTAAAATACTAATGGTCGACACAAGTTATAAAAGACTCAGCTTCTGTTTTGAACATGGGTCGACATAAAACACTCGTGGTCGACACAAATTATGAAAGGCTAAGCTTATGGATTTTCTAAGGGTCGACACAAGGACACTATGGGTCGACATAAACTGCATATATATTTGAAATTTCTGCAGCACTTAAACAAATTGTTATACTTTATATTTCTCATGAATGGTTAAGTCTAATTTAAGCATTGTGAAGTAGTTTATTTTATCTATTTTATCTTTTATGCTCATCTTACATAGTTATCATAAAAAAACAATTGATTGCTTTAAAAATACTTTTAAAGCCAACAATCTCCCCCTTTTTGATGATGACAAAAACTTTGAAAGATAAATTTCTCCCCCATAGACATAGCATGTATAAAAGATATTCAATGCTCCTCCATACAAAGACACTGATGCATGACCGAATAAAATAACTTATCCAAGACAGAGTATCACAAATTATCATAACTTATGTATGGTGATAGCATAATATAACTTATGCATTTTCTCCCCCATTGACATTATCAAAAAGAATAAACATCAACATTAATATATAGAATATTCAATACGAGAAAAAGTAACATTGTTGATACAAAGGAGAAGATACGCAAGAAGTTAAGAGTTCTCCTAAGAAAAAAACAAATTTTTCTAAACTACTCTACAGCTGGAGAAGAGATGGGAGAATCAAGGACAATGGTGCCTGCAGCAGATGGAGGACCAATTTTCGATGGAGTAGGTATCACAACTGTGCCACGAGAGGAGGATTGTATTGTAACAATGGCAGGAGTGGTAACTTCCACCTCCATGGGATCAACTGCTAGTGTAGTCGCTGAGGAGAGAGCTGGAGATCGAGCAGGAGAGGGAAATGGTGAAGGAATTCTCGAGGGATCTTGAGCATGATTAGGAGGTCCAGACATACTAGGCCTCAATGTAGATTCACACCATTGATAGTACCACCTCTCAAGGTTGTCATGAAGAAAATCAACCTTATGATGAAGTGCAGAATTGGATGCGGCAAGGGAATTAATTGTCCTTTGAAGAGAATCATCATGGTCAACAAGAGAATCTACTATGGATGCTAGGCTTGAAATCTGTCCCGTGAGCAAATCAAAATGTTCTTCCATCAAAGTGATAATGCATTATGAGCGGGAAAAGGATCTATGCTCGGGATGAATATCAACATCATCACCAGTCTGGCGAGCAGGAGGATCAACTATGGCTACTTTGTATTGCCAGATCCCATCCTCATCTTGAGCTAAGCCCATTCGAGCAAGAGTCGAAGAACTATACTTTTCAAATTTTCTGACGCGAGTCATTGGCTTAGTAGAAGGAATCTCAACCCCGTTTTATCAAAGAATTTCCATTATTAGGAAGTGGAAAGGCAAGGACTTGGATTCCTTATCCAAGACATCCATCATCCATCGCATGGTGATGTATCCTATGTCTATGCGACGTCTTCTAAAGAACATGAAGAGTACATAGAGCTCCATGTTGCTGATGTAGTCTCTGTGGCCATCCTTAGGTAAGAGATTATATGTGAGAAAGTGATGGACTAAGCGCGCCACAATATTGAGATCATTGGCCTTAGGTCCATAAGGCACTGAATCGGGATCCTTCCTGATTTGTCTAAGAAAAGGCAAGTACTCTTCATCCTTCATGATTGTAGGCTCGGAGTGCTCCTCATAATATGAAACAGTTTTCCCATTGGAAGTACAATTCTGTATTATATTCAGTTGATAACTCGTGAATTGTATTTTCTTTCCAAATACGTAGCTCTTAAGTATAAATGGTTTTTGGGTGTAATCTAGATTTGCATAGAATAGTCTCACTGCCTTCTCTGAATAGGGACCATATAAGGATAAAAGATCGGAAATTCCTAAGAACTCACCGCTTTCTTGGATATCTATTCCAGGAAGAGAGTTATGCTCATATATCCTACTTAAAATGAGAGGTTTGTTTTGAAAGATTGAATAAAACTTATCTTGGCTACTTTCTTTTCGGAATAAGAATTTATCTAGCTCGGAGGGTTGAATTTCTTTGGGCAGAGCAGAGGAGGAGGCTGCAATATCCTTCAATTTAATGGCTGCCCTCTTTTTTCTGACTGGAATTTTTGAGGTGGAAGCCATTTGAGGAGAGGGAATCAGAGGCTGGAGGATTGGGTCGACCAAAAAATCGCTGAAACAGAGAGAGCGCGAGAAAGATTTTGACGATTGACAATAGCGCGATAGGGTTTTAAAAAAACAACTACGAACCCGGTCGACCGATTAATGGTTGAAACGAAGAACCGGTCGACATATCGAATTTTTACGTCGACCCTTTCTGTGACAGATTCAAAGTCCGGTCGACACACTCTTGTTTGTGTCAACAGTTGTTTCGACAGAACCTAAGTTCGGTCAACATATTCCCTTTTGTGTCGATCGCTGTCACAGGAAACAGCACGTATATAGTGATGTTTCTAAACACCATCAAGCCGAATTACTCCCAAACGAATTCTAATTCCATTGAAGGTCTTTTCATCCAAGGGTTTAGTAAATATATCAGCTAATTGATCACTTGACTTGAAAAATTCCAAGATAATATTCCCTTTTTGGACGTGATCTTTGATAAAATGATATCTTATTTCTATATGCTTAGTTCTAGAATGGAGTATAGGATTTTTAATGATATTTATAGCACTAGTGTTGTCACACATGATAGGAATCTTAGAGAATGAAAGATGGTAGTCTTCTAAGGTATGCTTCATCCAAAGCATTTGTGCACAACAACTTCCAGCTGCGATATACTCGCTTTCGGTGGTTGAAAGTGCTACTGAGTTTTGTTTCTTAGAAAACCATGAAACTAATGATTCTCCTAGAAATTGACAAGAGCCACTAGTGCTCTTTCTATCTACAAGTCTCCCGGCATAATCCGAATCTGTATATCCAATTAAGTTAAGCGAGGTTCCCTTGGTATACCATAATCCTAAATTTGCTGTTCCACTCAAGTATTTGAAAATTCTTTTGACAGCTTTTAAATGGGATTCTTTAGGTGACGCTTGAAATCTAGTACAAAGACATACACTAAAAAGAATATCGGGTCTACTAGCGGTTAGATATAGAATAGATCCAATCATACCATGATATTTCTTAATGTCCACAACTTGACCCATTTTCATCTTTGTCCAATTTAGTTGTGGTACTCCTGGGAGTCCTAGAGGATTTGCAAGAGTCCAATCTGAATCTCTTAAGCAATTCTTTAACATATTTTTCTTGACAAATGAATGTTCCCTCTAAGGATTGTCTAATTTGGAGTCCTAGAAAGAATTTAAGCTCTCCCATCATGCTCATCTCAAATTCATCTTGCATGAGAGAAGCAAAGCTATCACAAAGCTTTTTATTTGAGGCTCCAAAAATGATATCGTTCACATAAATCTGGACAAGGAGCAAATCATTACCATCGTGTTTAGTGAAGAGGGTTGAATCAATTTTTCCCATTTTGAACTCTCTCTCTAAAAGAAAGTTCTTCAACCTATCATACCAATCACGAGGAGCTTGTTTGAGACCATAAAGAGCTTTATGAAGCTTATAAATGTGGTCTACATTGTCAAAGGCTTCAAAGCCAATAGGTTGTTCCACATATACTTCTTCCATTATATAACCATTTAGGAAGGCACTCTTAACGTCCATTTGAAATAGAGTGAAATTTTTCTGGCATGCATAGGCAAGTAGCATGCGAATTCACTCCATTCGGGCTACTGGTGCAAAGGTTTCTTCAAAATCGATCCCCTCTTCTTGATTGTATCCTTTTACAACCAATCTTGCCTTGTTTCTAATGACAACACCATGTTTATCTAGTTTATTCTTTAATAGCCATTTAGTTCCAATGATGGTGCGATCATTAGGTCTAGGAACTAACTCTCATACTTGGTTTCTCTCAAATTGATTTAATTCCTCTTGCATGGCCATTATCCAGTTTTCATCTAATATGGCCTCATCAAATTTCTTAGGCTCCACTTGAGAAATAAAAGCTACGCTAGCACACAAGTTCCTAAGGGAGGCTCTAGTTTTGACGCCCAAACTAGGATTACCTACGATGTCCTCTAAGGGATGGCTTTTGGAATATCTTCATTCTTTAGGTAAGCCATCATTGAGAATGATACTTGGCTCTAATCCAAGAGAGCTTGGAGGACTTTCCGAAGGAATGATATCTAAAGAACTTTTCTCGTTGTCATCTAGACTCAAAGAATCCATCTCTCTTTCCAAATCATCACTAGGTTCTAAGTGTTCTTTAAGGTGGAGAGGACTCATCAAAGGTAACGTGCATAGATTCCTCAACAACTAGGGTCCTCTTGTTGAATACTCTATAAGTCTTGCTAGACAAAGAGTATCCACAGAAGATTCCAAAATCTGTCTTTCAATCAAATTTTCCTAGGTTGTCCTTGGTGTTTAAAATATAACATTTGCATCCAAAGGGCCTAAAATACTTAACACTAGGAGTTTTACCTGACCATAGTTCATAGGGTGTCTTCTCTCATATTGGACGGATTGATACTCGATTTATCGCATAGCAGCCGTAGCTACGGTTTCCGCCCAAAAATACTTGGGAAGGGAGTTTTCATTGAGCATTGTCCTAGCAAGCTCTTGAAGAGATCTATTCTTTCTCTTTACAACTCCATTTTGTTGAGGAGTCCTAGGAGAGCAGAAATTATGATTAATCTCATTCTTTAGACATAGGAGCTCAAATTTCTCATTTTCAAATTCTCCTCCGTGATCACTACGGATAAGTACTATGGAGAGCCCTTTTTCATTTTGAACTTTCTTCCTAAACGAAGAGAAAGTCTCAAAAGACTCATCCTTAGATCTGAGAAAGTATACCTAAGAGAATCTAGAGAAATCATCAACAATTACAAGGGCATAATGCTTGCCACCTAGGCTAGCTACTTTAGAAGGGCCGAAAAGATCTAAGTGGAGAAGCTGGAGAGGTTTGGAGGTTGAAATAACTGATTTAGAAGCAAATGAAGATTTTATTTGTTTCCCCATTTGACATGCATCACAAATCCTATCCTTCTCAAAAGAAATCTTTGGAAGGCCTCTAACTAAATTATTCTTAGCAATCTTAGCTAAGGTATGCATGCTAACATGGCCTAATCTCCTATGCCATGACCAACTATCTAGAGAGGATGTTGCACTAAGACATTTTTCATCAAAGCATGCAACATTATCCAAATCAATTGTATAAACATTATCAGTTCAATAGCCAATGAATAAGATTTTACCACTTAAGCTATCTTCTAATAAACAGGATTTAAATTAAAAAATTATCCTATATCCCTTATCACAAAGTTGACTAATGCTCAATAAATTATGCTTTAAACCATAAACTAAAAGGGCATTTCAATAATAGGGGAAGAGGGATTACCGATATTGCCAATACCTATAATCTTCCCTTTTTGATTTCCTCCAAAAGAGACATTCCCCTTCTTTTGCTTGATGGAAGTAAATCTTGAAGGGTCTCCCATCATATGCCTCTAACAACCACTATCGAGGTACCAAAGATTTTTTGCAAGGGAGACTTCCACCTACACGATAACTCAAACAAGTTTCTTAGGTACCCAAACCATTTTGGGTCCTAGAGAGTTAGCATTAGTTCCTTTTGGGACCTATTTCTCAACAATCTTTATTTTTCTAACTTTTGAGTTCACAAGATAAGTAAGAGCTTGGTGTCCTATTTTATTGCATTTGTTGCAAGCACTAGGTTTCACAAAGAAGTTCTTATAGTTCTTTTTCTTAGTGTGTGATTCATAACCCATGCCAGCCTTTTTAAACATCACCCTTTGATTACCGAGAAACATGTTTAAATTTTGCTTCCATTAGTAAACTTCAGAACTATGCCATTCAAATCATTATTTTCCCTCTTTAATCTACTTATTTCACTTTCCAAGGGATTAATTTTACTTTCGTGCTCTTTTGTTAAGATTGCATGTTCCTTTTTCAATTGCTTATACTAGATTTTAAGATATTTAAATCGTTAAGTCATTGAAAGCATCAAAAAAATCTTTATCCTCATCAGAATTTTCTAAATCACTAAAGGAGTCAAGTACCTTATCCTCCTTAGGCATGAAGCACATGTTAGCTATCTCCTCGTCTTCGGATGAGGAGCTTGACGAATCACTGTCATCCCAAGTTGCTTTCGTGGCTTTCTTCTTGTAAGCCTTAGGATGCTTCTTGATTTTTGGACAATTAGACTTGTACTGTCCCAATTTCCCACACTCATAGCATTTGACTTCTTTTTCATCTTCCTTAGGGTGCTTTTCTTTTCTTGGGAACTCCTTTCCTTTCATCCTTTTTCTTTGAAGGAACCTCTTGAATTTCCTTGTAATGAGGGCGACATCTTCATCATCCTCTTCACTTTTGTTTTCGGTTTTCTCTTGTTTGCTGGATGATACCTTGAGTGCAATGTCCCTTTTCTTAGTTGGTTCCTTCTCCGTAATTGCTTCATTCTCATTGGCTTTCATCGTGATCTCATGAGTCATTAGAGATCCGATGAGTTCCTCAACTTTTGGAGTCTTGAGGTCTTTAACCTCTTGGATGACAGTTACTTTGGTTGCCATGCTCTCGGAAGGACTCGAAGAATTTTCCTAACACATTCTTTGTTTGTATAAACTTTCCCAAGCACTTTTAACCCACTAGTAATGTTAGTAAACCTTGTAAACATGGAACTAACCAACTCATCACTTTGCATAGAAAACAATTCATATTCATGCACAAGCATACTTAATTTGTTTTCTTTTACTTGGTTAGTCCCTTCATGGGTTACCTCGAGTAATCGCCAAATTTCTGGAGCATTATCACAACCTTGTACTCTATTGAATTCATCATAATTTAAGGCACAGTACAAGGTGTTCATTGCTTTGGCATGTAGACTTAATTTTCTTAAGTCATTCTCATCATATTCATTACTGGGTTTAGGTATATTAATGCAATTCTCAGTTTTGATTGGCATGTATGGACCATTTTCAATTATATTCCATACGCTATAGTCCATAGCTTGGACAAAGATTCTCATCCTAGTTTCCCAATATACATAGTTATTTCCATCGAATAGTGGAGGTCTAGTAATAGATTGACCATCTGTGTGTGTGTTAAAAGCCATAATTCAATTTACCCAAAAACAATAGTAACTACAGGTTAATAAACTTAAATACCTGCTCTGATACCAATTGTAAGATCGAGATTAACCTAAGTGGGGGGGCGGGGGGAGGGTGAATTAGGTTAACTAAACTTTTTCGTTTACTAAGTCAAATTCGTGCGAATTCTTTAGTTATTTCCAAACTCTAGTGTGGAATTCTTAAACAAATAAATAGCGTTTAGAGTAAGAGAGTGACACCGATTTGGTAACGCGGTTCGGCCAACCTTGCCTACGTCCGCGCTTCAAGGTATCTCCTTGAAGATCTTTCCCGCTCAAACCTTGAGCTTCACTCCGAATTTCTTACGGGTGTCAACAAAACCTTTGGCTCTTTTCTTGAAGGAGTGTCACCCCTTTTACAATGATCGTTCAAGTATAAAACCAATTACAATTCGTACGGTTATAAAAACCGACTCACTCAATCTCAAGAAAGATATGCAAGTTTAGTACCAAGATTTGAGAGAGTAAAAAGTTCGAGAATAAATTTGGCAGCAATTCGGCGTAGTTTTCTCTCGTCAAAAATTGTCAGTTCAAAATGAGATCGCTTCATCTATTTATAGATTGCTGCTGATCTGTCCAGTTGGGTCGACACAAATCCTATTGGGGTCGACACAAGCACTAGCCGGTAGACACATATATAATATAGTCGTTGAGAGTTTTTTGACCGTTGGTGATGTTCAGCTGAATTGAGTCGACATTCGCTGTTGGGGTCGGCACAAATTCTTCTCTAGAATCTTTAGGGTCGACACAACCTTTTGTGCGGTCGACATAACCCTGAAGAATCCTTCTCTTGGAAAGTCTGGGGTTGACACAATTAGAATGGGTCGACACAAATGGGTTGGGTCTTAGCACCTAGGGCTTAGGGAAAAGCTTATGGCTTAGCACACAGGTTTAGGCCTTGGTGCTTGCAGATAAGGGCTTACCGCATAGGGATTATGATTAATGCTTAGGGCTTATGGCTTAGGACTTAGAGCTTAGGGCTTATCAGTTAAGGGTTATAGCTTATGGCTTGTGGCTTAGAGTTTAGGTCTTAGGACTTACGACTTGAGGCTTAGGGCTTAGAGCTTCGGACTTAGTGCCTAAGGCTTATGGCTTAACACTTAGGGCCTAGTGCCTAGGCATTGGCAATATTTCTCAAAGGCATATGGCTTAGGGCTTCTTACATATGACTTAGAGCTTAGGGCATCAGGCTTAAGACTCAGGGCATAGGATATAGGGCATAGAGTTTATGGGTTAGGGCTTAGGCCAGAAGGCGTACAAAGTAGAGCACAGGGCATCATGCATAGGGCCTAGGGCATATGACTTAGGCATCATTCACTTCCATTCCATCCCTTGAAATAAAGAACCCTAAGAATTGAATTCTTTCTTGCACAAAAGCACACTTCTTCAAATTTCCAAAAAGTCTAGTATTTCAGAGTGTATCATATAATAGTCTAAGATGCTCACGATGGCTAGATAAATCAAAGCTATGAACCAAGATGTCATCAAAATAAAGAACCACAAATTTTCCCAAGAAATCATTAAGCACGAAATGCATGAGTCTCATAAAAGTACTTGGAGCATTAGATAGCCCGAAAGGCATTACTAACCATTCGAAGAGTCCATACTTTGTTTTGAAGGCTGTCTTCCATTCATCTTCCTCCTTCATTCGAATTTCATGGTAGCCACTATTTAAATTGACCTTGGAGAAGCAGGAGGCCCCACTAAGTTCATCCAACATGTCTTAAAGCTGTGGGATTGGAAATCTATACTTGATTGTAATTTGGTTGATGGCTCAGCTATCAACACACATCCGAGCATATGGCTTTGTGATTAGAGTTTAAGACTTAGGTCTTATGGCAGAGGGCTTAGAGCTTAGGAATTTGGGGCTTAATCCTAGCCTTTAAGGCTTAAGGTTAGGGTTTAGGGCCTAGCAATAAGGGCTAGGGCTTAGATATGAAGGCTTAACGCATTAGGCTTTATGCGTAACCTATAGGGCTTAGGGCTTAAGTCATAGGGCTTTTGGATTGGGGTGTAGGGCTTGTTGCTTAGGGCTTAGGGCTAAAGGCTTAGGTATTAGGGCTTCAAGATTAAGAATTACTACTTAGGGCATATGGCATATTGCGTAGGGCTTAGGAGTCACTCTTAGTGCTTCTGGGTTAGAGATTTGCATAGGGCTTACGGCTTAAGGCTGAGAGCCTAGGGTTTCAGAGCTAGGGGTTAAGGCTTAGAGCAAATAACATAGGCTATAGGGATTAGTGCATAGGGCTTAGCTCTTATCACTTATGGCATAGTGCATACGGCTTATGGAGTAGGGCTTTGGGCTTAAAGAATAGGTTCTTGGGCAGAGGGCTTTTTGCTTAAGGAAGAAGACATACAGACTAATTCTTAAGGCATAGTGCTTAGTCGTTAGGGCTTAGGATTTAGTGCCTTTGGCTTAGGGGTTAAAGTTCGCTTAGGGAATATGAATTAGCACTTAAGGATTCAAGATTAAAGCTTAGGGTTTAGAGTTTAACACGTGCGGCTTATGTCTGGTGCTTAGGGCATAGGCTTTAGGGTTATGGTATAGGTCCTAGGTCTCAAGGCTTTAGACTTAAGGCTCAGGAACCAAGGCTTTGGACGTAAAGCTTAGGATGCAAGGCTTAAGGACTAGGGCTTTTGGCTTTGGCCTTTAGGCTTAGAGGTTAGGTGTTAGAGTGTAGGCCTTATGGCTTTGCACTGTGGGCTTATAGGTTAGGTGTTAGAGTGCAGGCCTTTTGGCTTTGGGCTTTGGGCTTATAGCTTAGGTGTTAGAGTGTAGGCCTTTTGGCTTTGGGCTTATAGCTTAGGTGTTAGAGTGTAGGAATTATGGCATATGGCATACGGCGTAGGGCGTCATGCATCGAAGGTAGGGCCTAGCGAATAGCACTTAGAGCTTAGGAATTACTGCATATTGTTTAGGGCATATGGCTTCATGTACAATGGGACTCCACCCCGTTGGGCCGAGAGTTTTATGCTAACTTAGTTATTTATTTTGTAGGAAACATAACCTCGGAGTCACCCACGGAAGACGACCAAGAAAGGCCCAAGATGTCCATCACATGGTTGGACACGAACGTGACCGAACACGTCGGGCCGGACATGGCTGCCCATGACGCGGGGCGCGCGACCTTGACCGCACACGCCGCGACCTTGACCGCACACGCCGCGACCTTGACTGCATACACCGGGCCGGACATGGAGGCCCATGCCGCGGGACACACGACCTTGACCGCACAAGTCGGGCCGACGACCACGGCGTCCACCTTGACCGCAAACGCCGGGCCGGACTTGACGGCCCATGACGCCGGACACAAGACCACGGCGCGCACCATCAACGGATCGACCGGGCCACATGACGCGCACCATCATCCACACACTACCGACCATTCCATCGACCGTTCACCAAACGCCCGAGCCAATCTAGCTCGCGCCCATGCCCACCGATCATGACGTGCAAACCACCCCGCCGTTGCACATCATGGCTTAGGTCTTATGGCTTTGGTGTTAAAGCTTTAATCTTAGGTTAAAGGCTTAGGTTTTATGGCTTAGAGTTTATGGCGTAGGGCTAGAGAGTAGAGCATAGGGCGTAAGGCATATGGCTTTAGCCATAGGGCTTAGGACTTAGTGGTTAGGGCTTAGGTCTTAGCGTATTGAGCTGATGGCTTAATACATAGGGCTTAAGGTGTATGGCTTAAGGCTTAGGCCATAAAGCTTAGGGCTTAGAGCTTACGACTTAGGGCGTAGGGCTTAGAAGCTTAGGGAATATGATGTAGGGCTTAAGGTTTACGACTTTGGGCTTTGAGCTTACGACTTAGATCTTTAGACTTTAAACTTAGTTCTGAGGGCTTAGAGCTTAGGGATAAGGGCTTAGATCTTAGGGCGTTGGGGGTAAGGTGCAAGGGTAGGATGTGTTAAGTCTCAAAAAGACTTAATATTCACGAGGTTTTAGTGGTAAAATTGATAGGAATCAGTAATGATTTAACTGAAAATAATCGGATTTTTTTGGATAATGCTGCAGCGATGCTGCAGCATCAGTAACGCTGTTTTTACGTGATTCTATCCGATATTTTGTATTTTTTGTATTATCATGGGATTTTTATTTCCATGCAATTGCAGAATATTATTGAAGATAAAGGCTGGAAGAATCACGAAAAAGAAGGAAGAATCGACTCAAAATCATATTTGGAAACAAGAATATCTTTAAAGCTTTGGAAATCTTTCATAATCTCAACAACCTTCCAAATCTATCCGAATCTTCCTCCAAATCGCAACCACTTCTCAGATCTGCTACAACCGCACGAAGCTTACAAAAAGAAAGGTGCACACCATGAATTGGGTGTGTAGAATTGGAGAACGGGATTCACGATCAAGCTTCGGGCGTCAATCCGAAGAAGAGGTTTGCGGCGACGACTACGACGGCGAGGGAACGAGGATGTGAGAACAACGGCTTTCGACGGCGAGGACTAAATTTCTCTCCTTTGCTTTTCGTTTTAATTTCCGTGAATTTTATGAACTCTTGATAGTTATTGGAGAACTATTTAGTTTTAATCAAAGTTTGAATTTTTTATGTTGATTTGCTTAAGTCAATTATAGTTAATTCTTTTTGAGATTAATTCTAATTCTCAATTCGACCACCAACTTTATTTTATGCACTTTATTTTATGCACTTTAATTCTTGCATATTAGATTAGATGAAAACTCAATCAAATGATGAAAAACCTATTCTTTATTCTTTCATTCTTTTTGTAAATATTTAAAGTTACGATTTTTAGTTTACTTCTTATACTTTGCAATTTATTCTTTGAATTGAAAATTGACTTGTCCTCGTGGGATCGATATTTTTATTACTACGTTGCGATACGTGCACTTGCGTTTAATTGCGATTACATTTTCAAGCAACAAGTTTTTGGCGCCGTTGCCGGGGACAACGAAAATTTTTGATTTTTAGAATTCTTTGTGAAGTATTTGTGAATATAACTAACTCTAATTTTAAAAATTATAAAACCCCAAAAAGAAAGGATTTATACGGTTCTTTTCAAATTTTTTTCAGGTGCTTATGCGAAAACGAAGGGATTCAAGAGCTCACTCCCTTAAATCTCAATCCCGGAAAAAAACGCTTCAAGAGAGAAGACGCAAAATTTAAATCTACATCATGAAGCGATAAGGAAAGAACCGATGGCTCAAAACGCATTCCAACGAGCAAACAACGGTCATGCACAAGAAAGACCAATTCGGGATTATGCAATTCCAGATTTGGAGTGGTTAAAACCTGGATTTTTTCGACCGGTAAAGAATGAAGTGCGATGCGAATTGAAGCCGATCATGATGCTGCAAAATATCGGTTGGAAACCAAATAATCATTGGAGTCAACAGCAGCAACCACGAATGCAAAATCTGTATTTCCAACCAGCACAGCAAGGATTTAATCAAGGGTTTCCGACTCAACAGAATCAGCCACATCAACCCGAATCTTCTAATCCGTTCGAGCAAAAAGTTAATGAATTTATGGAACGGACCGAGATGATGATGCAAAATATGAATGCAATTTTACAGAATCAGATCGCATCTCATAGGAATCTGGAGAATCAAGTGGGTCAGCTCGCGTTAGCCTTAAACGCTAGATCAACGGGGATGTTGCCAAGCGATACCGAAATTCTAAAACGAGAAGGAATAGAACAGTGCAAAGCCATTACGCTGCGCAACGGCAGAGCAGTGGATACTGTGAAAGACCCTGAAGGAAAACCTAAGAAAATAGTTGAAGAGAAAAATACAGAAGCTGATAAAGTTGAAGTCTCGGAACAGATTAATAAGCCTGATGCTACTACCAGTGCTGCAGCATCGGCACAGCATCAGAAGAAAATTTTGACAGCCGAGAGACTTCCACCACCTTTTCCACAAAGCTGCTACATCGCTAAAAAGAGAGAACCACTTGCTGCTATAACAGACTTCCAGTTCGATTTTGCTGACTCTCGAACTTGGAATAAAAACAGAATAATTGGAACAAAACGAGAAGGAAAAGGAGTTACATGAAGAAAACACGACGTCTAGCTAAAGACGTTAAATTAAGCGCTACAGGGAGGCAACCCTTTATTTAATTTTTTGTTAGTTTAATAATTCTGCATTTTTATCATGTAGGTTAGGTAGCATGACCCGACAAAGCATTGAAGTAATAAAGGCATGCATAAATCATAAAAATAAAAAAAAATATATGGGAGAAGGTTTTGGTCCAACCCGATTGGACTAAGCTGGATTCTAGGCTGATTTTCATCGCCTGTTGATTTTCTAAGAAGCGGTAATTATTTCGTTTTAAAGTTTAAAAGTAACCGTTTCTTTTCATTCTTAGATCGCAGGAAGCACAGCACTCAGGAGAGCATCAAACGAATCTTCAGAAATTCAGCAGATATTTTCAATGAAGCCTACCCCAATTTTGCTTTTGACATGAAATGACATCGCCGCCACCATCCAAATAAGCTACTCCAATACGAGCAGACCTTCAAGAAAACACAGGTATAATCACGCCATTTATTATTGTCTGCATTATACAGAAGGACGGTGGAGAACCAGAAGAAAAAAACACCCCAGTCCCCGATGCTGCACGCAGTGCTGCAGCATCACCATCGGTCCAGTTTTTCGATGAGTTTTCCAAGAGACTGCAGCTCCTGGAAACTCGTCTAAGCCACATTGAGATCCAGCAACACTGCATGCTGGACATTCTTGAGAAAATGGTGGTCCGATCATTCTTCACTCAAGCCGATAATAAAGCCCAACCAATGGAGAAACCGAAAGATCTTCATAGGGGAGTTTACTTCTAACCCTTTTTGCTATTCTATTTTTTTTTGTGATTTCGGTTCACTGTTACTGTTTTGGGTTTGACAATGAGGGCATTGTCGAATTTAAGTTTGGGGATGGAGGTGTACCGAAATAAAAAAAATATAATTAATAATTCTCTTAATCCGAATAGCCGAAAATGCTTGCAATCATAGAATTTAATGATGGAACTTACTTTCCTAATCTATCTAACCCTTGATGGATGTTACTTATGAATGACAATTCAAGTCTAATTAATTTAGGAGACACTTCAACATAGTAAATCCTCTTTACACGAAATTATTATTTTGAACATCATCTTTCCCGATTTTCCTAAGAGTTATCATGTTCTGTTTAAGTTTGACATTTTTGAAACTTAGCTCGAATAAATGCTTGAGACAAACGGATTTTTCAGGTGAAGAGTAACATGGTGACAAGTTTGGGGAAGAAAAAAAAAAATATGAGGCATAAAAGTTCGAAAATAAGGACAATTATAACACTCTCGGGACTTAAGTGGATGATCGTTGAGTGACACTTCATCGGGACTATGTGGATGAACGGTGAAGTGTATTTGCAATTTCCCAATCCACTTTCAAAATTCGAGTGAGCCTTTTGGATACTCGATGGGTGGAATAAAAAAATAAAGGGAACAATGGGAGGAACTCCGTTGCAATTAAATGAGCTACCCGTTTGAAATACCACCTCGGTTAAATCAAGAATCAAAAATTATATAAATGATGGTATGATAACGTAAGTAGCTCATTTACAAAAAGCCTAGAAAAATTCTTCTTCACTCTTGAAGTCATGAAGCTCGGATCTTGCTTAATTTGTGCGTGGAAGGTATGACTTTGAACGATGTTTAAAGAAGTGAAGATTTTAGCATTATGAGATGAAACTTATGACTTTTGGGAAGGATAATGTTCTTAGTAATAAGTGCACACACTCACTCTAGGGGAGATACTATCGAGAAGTTATCTGAAGTTAAGAGGAGTTGGAAAGTCATGCATTTGTGATTATTTGTCTCGAGTTAGGTTTTTTGTGGAAAAATCTGAAAATTTCTATGATTGCTTATTGACATTACTCGAGGACGAGCAATAGCTTAAGTTTGGGGATGTGTTAAGTCTCAAAAAGACTTAATATTCACGTGGTTTTAGTGGACAAATTGCTAGGAATCAGTAATGATTTAATTGAAATAATCGGATTTTCTTACGGATAATGCTGCAGCGATGCTGTAGCATCAGTAACGCTGTTTTTACGAGATTTTGCCCGATATTCTGTATTTTTCTTATAATCACGAGATTTTTATTTCCATGCAATTACAGAGTATTAAGGAGGATATAAGCTGGAAGAATCACGAAGAAGAGGGAAGAATCAAATCAAATTCAAATTTGGAAACAAGAATATCTTTGAAGATTTGGAAATCTTTCCTAATCTCAACCTCTTTCCAAACCGACCCGATTTTCTTCCCAAATCGTAACAACTCCCAGATTGGCTGCTGCTGCACGAAATATACAAAAAGAAACCAGAATACCACGAAGAAGGGTGTGTAGAATTGGAGAACGGGATTCACGATCAAGCTTCGGGCGTAAATCCGAAGAAGAGGTTTGCGGCGACGACTACGACGGCGGGGGAACGAGGCTGTGAGAACAACGGCTTTCGACGGCGAGGACCAAATTTCTCTCCTTTGCTTTTCATTTTAATTTCCGTGAATTTTATGAACTCTTGATAGTTATTGGAGAACTATTTAGTTTTAATCAAAGTTTGAATTTTTTATGTTGATTTGCTTAAGTCAATTATAGTTAATTCTTTCCGAGATTAATTCTAATTCTCAATTCGACCACCAACTTTATTTTATGGACTTTATTTTCTGCACTTTAATTCTTGCATATTAGATTAGATGAAAACCCAATCAAATGATGAAAAACCTATTCTTTATTCTTTCATTCTTTTTGTAAATATTTATATTTACGATTTTTATTTTATGTCTTTTACTTTGCAATTTATTCTCTGAATTGAAAGTTGACTTGTCCTCGTGGGATCAATATTTTTATTACTACGTTGCGATACGTGCACTTGCGTTTAATTGCGATCACATTTTCAAGCAACAGGATGTATGACATAGGGCTTTGCGCTTAGGGCTTAAGGTTTAGCGCTTCAGGCTTAGGGCCTTTTGGTTAGGACTTAGGGCTTAGCATATGGGGTATAGAGCTTATGATAGGGCTTAGGGCTTAGGTTATAGGGATCATCACTACAGCCTTAGGGTCTAGGGCTCATAGGTTGGGGCTTAGGGGTTAGAGCCAGGGTTTACATGTTTGCACCAAGTGCATAAGGCTTAAGTTGTAGGGCTTTAGGCTTAGTTTATAGGGATTAGGGTTTAGGGCTTAGTTCTTAGGTCATGGGATTTGGGCTTAGAGCTTAGGTCTTAGGGCTTAGGGCTTAGGGCTTCGGGCTTAGAGCTTAGGGCATACGGCGTAAGGCTTAGAGCATAAGGCATAGTGCTTAGGGCGTAGGGCATAGGGCTCAGACCGTAAGACATAACACTTAACGCTTAGGGTTATGGGTTGGAGCTTATGACTTAGGGCTTAGGGATTAGGCCCTACCGCATAGGGCATAAGGCTCAAGACTTAGTGCTTGAAGCTTAGAACTAAAGGGTTACAGCTTAAGGCATAGATATTCATGCTTAAGGCTAAGGGAATTTGGCATAGGGATTAGGGATTAGGGCTTTGGGCTAAGCAGTTAGGACTCAGAACTTAGATCTAAGGGCATAGGTCTAAGAGTTTACGACTTAGGGCTGAAGGCTAAGGCTTAGAGCTTAGGGTGTATGGCGTAGGGCCTAGGTTTTAGCGCTTAGGACATAGCGCTTAGGGCGTAAGGTGTAGGTTATAGGGATTAACGTTTAGGGATTAGTTATTAGAGCTTAGGGCTAGGGATTAGTGGTTAAGGCTAAGGGCATAGGTCTTAAGGCTCATGGCTTAGGGCTTAGTGCTTAGTGCTTAAGGCTTAGGACTCAAGGCTTATGGCATATGGTTTAGAGTTTAGGGTAGAGGACGTAGGGCATAAAAGTAAGGCTTATGGCTTTGCACTTAGCGTGCGGGGTTTAGGGTTTTGAGCTTAGGGCTTATGGCTTTAGGCTTATGGCTTTAGGCTTATGGCTTAAAGTATAGGGCTTAGGGTAGGTAACTTGGGGCGTAAGGCTAATGGTTGAAGGTGTAGGGCTTAAGACCTTAGGACATATGTCTTAAAGCATAGGGCTTAGGGTTTTGGGGTTTGAGCTTATGGCTTTGGTCTTTAGACTTAGAGCTTAGGGCTTAAGGCGTAGGGCTTATGACTTAGAGATTGGGGCTTAGCACTTAGGGCATACAGCTTACAACAGGCTTAGAGCTTAGGGCATAAGGCATTTTGCCTAGGGCTTATGGCTTAGCGAATCAAGCTAAAGGCTTATGATATAGGGCTTTAAGGCTTAGGGATTAAGACTTAGAGCATAGAGCTATAAACTATGGACTTAGGGTGTTGGGCTTTGTGCTTAGCACTTAGGTTTAAGGGCTTTGTGCTTAGATCTTAGGGTTTTAGGCTTAGGATATATAGTAGAGGACTTTGGGCTTCAGCTTAGGCCTTAGGGCATAGGGCATAACGCATAGGGCTTAGAACTTAGCACCTAGAATTTAAGGCTTAGGGTTTAGGGCATAGGGCATAGGGCTTACAGTTTAAGCTATATGGCCTGGGACTTAAGGCTTAGGGCATAGAGTGTAGCAATTAGGGCTCAAGGCTTATGGCTTAGCAATTAGGGCTTAGTGCTTTGGATTGAGCATAAGGCTTAGAGCATAGGGTTCATTGCTATGGCCCTATTGTGTCAGGATTAGGGCTTATGGCTTAGCACCTAGGGTTTAGTGCCATGCGCTTTAAGCTTAGAGTATAATGCCTAGGATTTATAGAGCATGACTTTGTGCTCTGATCTTAGGCCTTAAGCATAGGACTTAGGGCTTAGGACATAGGGCATTAGGCATAGGGCGTCAGGATTAGAGTTAGGGTTTAGTACTTATGGCTTAGCACTTAGGGCTTAAGGCTTAGAGCTTACAGCTTAGGGGTTTGAGGTTAGGGTTCGGGCCTTAGGGATTATGGCTTATCTCTTAGCGCTTAGTGGTTAGGGATTATGACTTAGAAATTAGGGCTTAGTGCTCAAATCTTATGACTTTGGGTTTAAGGCTTAGAGCTTAGAGCGCAGGACATAGGGCTTAGGGATTAAGGCATCGGTTGTAGAATGTAAGATTTTGGGCTTAAAGCTTAGGCCTAGTGACTTTGGGCTTAAGGCATAGGACTTAGACATCAAGGTCTAGTGCTTCGGGCTTAGAGCTTAGGGCGTGCGTCATAGGGCTTAGGGCATCAGGCGTATTGCTTATAGAAAAGGGTTTAGGGCATAAGGCTTGATGCGTAGCGCTTAAAGCAAAGCGCTTAAGGCTTAGGACTTGGGGCATAAGGCTTAAAATTTAGTTCTTAATTCCTAGATCTATATGATTAAGGTTGAAGGCTTAGGGTGTAGGGCTTAGGGATGAGAAAAAGTTTTATTTTTTGGGTTAGGGCTTAGGACTTTGGGATTTAGACTTTAGGCTTAGGGCTTAGGTCTTCAAGCTTAGGCATCAAAGGTTAGGGCATAGGTCATAAGTCTTAGGTCTTAGGGCTTAGAGCTTAGGGCTTAAGGCTTTGGGCTTATGATTTAGCGCTTAGATCGTAGGCTTTGGGCTTAGGGCTTAGGTCTTAAGGCTTAGGCATCAAAGATTAGGGCATAGGTCATAAGTCTTAGGTCTTAGGGCTTAAGGCTTTGGGCTTATGATTTAGAGCTTAGATCGTAGGCTTTGGGCTTACAGCTTAGCGTTATGGCTTAGGACGTAAGGCTTTTAACTTTTGGCTTTTGGCTTATTGCTTCGAGCTTAGGGTGTAATGCTAAGGGCTTAGGCCGGACTTATGGCTTAGGGCTTATGGCTTAGCACTTAGGGCTTCGAGCTTAGCCCTCAGGGCTTCAAGCTTAGGGATCAAAGCTTAGGGCTTAAGGGTCAGGGCTTAGGACTTTGGGCTTAGGGCTTAGGCAAACGACTTTGGCTTAGGGCTTAGTGCTTTGGGTTAACAGGTTGGGGCTTAAGGCTTAGAGCTTGAAGCTTAGGGATTAGGGATTATGGATTAGGGAATACGTTGTAGGGCTTAAAGTTTAAGGATTAGAACTTTAGGCGTAATTCCTAGTGCTTCAGGATTAGTTTGTAGATCTTGAGACATAGGGCTTAGCGATAAGGCTAATGGCTTAAAGATTAGAGCTTAGGGCTCAGGGCGTAGAGCATAAGGCTTTGGGCTTTGGGCTTAGGGCTTATGGCATAGGGCTTTCATCACATGGCTTTGCTTAGGAATTAGAGCTTGGGGCTGAAGGTTTAGGACTTGGGCTTAAATTGTAACGTCCTTCCTAGCTCGAAATATGTTCTTCATTTTTTTACTTGCAGCGGAAAACATTTAAGGCATACATGAAAACTACAGTTACTTAAAACATGTTTACAACATGTTAGATTTCTTAAACTATTTACAAGCTATATATACAAAGTTAAAACTTCTTTTCCTAACCATTATTTATGATTCTTCAAAATCCTTGCCCACGGGTCCAAATCTGCTCAAACAACATCAACGACCCCCATGAACAAAGCAATTCATCTCATACACCTCTCAGGATACGTCATCCTCACCTTCATCATAAAACTCATCTATGAGCATAAGGCTTAGCAAGTAG
Organism: Begonia fuchsioides; assembly: GCA_003255005.1. Taxonomy (NCBI): domain Eukaryota; kingdom Viridiplantae; phylum Streptophyta; class Magnoliopsida; order Cucurbitales; family Begoniaceae; genus Begonia; species Begonia fuchsioides. The sequence continues at coordinate 86,072 of QAOC01053278.1, read as the reverse complement.
TATAAGATATGCATGAACATGTACATGATATGCATAAAAGTAAAACTTTTCTTTTCGTTTTATTCTAGCTCTTTCATTACTATCCTTCCTTATTATTGGGGCTTCATGGAAAGAAACGAGAGACCATAAACTTAAGTCCACCTAAGGGAACAGCCAACTCAATTCCAAGGGTTGAGAGACAAAAAACTTGAGTCCACCTAAAGGGACAACCAACTAAAACCCCTTCCCAACGACCATTACGTAACTTTCTATTTCTTTCTTTTATCTTTGTCTTCCGTTGGTTATTCGAGCTCAACCCAAAATAATCATTTCATATTGTGTTTCATATAAAATCTCATGCATGCAAATAGTTTGTAACTTTCTAGAAAACATGATGCATGAGATGTTCGTGGTGAACGTGTCAAGCAATTAAGTAATATTCATAACACAAAAACAACAATCCATCATATAATAAACCGAATCATGCTTTTCTACATCATTTTATACATGCATCTCATCTTAACATATAAAGCATAAAACAATAGCAAGTCCAATTGTTCTATAATGTAGACCTAGTTAAGGGCAATACACACACAATACTACTTACCTTATCTATCCTTAGCAAGTCTTCCTAGTAGTAGGTACTTTCGTAAATAACCTTCACCTCAATAACCAAATGTCATTTACAATTTTTGGAATCAACGCCCTATTTTGTGATCACTTCAAAATATCATAACTTGATCTATACACCATGAAATGCTATGATTCCGAAGCCCATTTTTCACTCAAGGTGTCTAGTTAAACTTTATTAAAGATCTAGGACATGGGATCATTCTATCATTGGTTTCAAATACGAAATCTTAATTTGCATAGAATTGACAGTTTTTGTGGTAACTTTAATAAAATATGCACAACCTCCACCAATTCCAAATTTCCATCATTCATAAACATATATATAATATTCGAACATGATTAGTTAACCAATAAACATAACCATGAAGTAAAAATTTTAATTCTTGTGTATCACTCCTAACGAGCTTGCAAAAGACATTGATAATCTCATAATTCTCACTTATCCTTAATGTAATCACTCTAAACCACATAACATAAAGTCATACCTCTTGATTTTTAGCTCAATAGATTCCTCTTGATGAGAGGAACACTTCTCCTAAAAGGATTAGAGGCTAATTCAGTTGTTTCCCTTTAACTTTCACTTTTCTTTCTCTAAACCCTTTTCTGTCAAGTTCTTCCTCTCTTTCACCCCTTCTCTCTCTTCAGCACAAAATTGGCTGATATTTAGGCATCCTCCAATATTTCTAGATGGTTCATGGGTTCAAATTACTATTTTGCCAAATTTATCCATTTACTTTTACCATTTTACCATAATTTGTTCTATTAATTGCAAAATACCTCCGTTATAATTATTTAAATCATACTTAGCTTAAGTAATTAGTTTACGTTTGTTCTAAGCTAATCCATAGGGTTAAATTTAATTAATCATGATTAGTAAATCTTAATGACCCCATAATTTTCACTAATTATGTCTTAAACATGATTTGGTACTAATCTTAGAGTGACATGCGTCATACTCTAATTTGCCTTCCTTTTCTACTTCTAATTCATTATATATGACTTTAAACAAATTTCTAATTGAACGCTTTGATAGCGTAAAAAAACTTAACTTGTACACTGGTATTACCTTCTATAATCCTTACAAAAAAAATTTCCTCACAATTTCAAGCATCAAATAGATGAGGGTATTCACTTCTCATATCGTCTTCCTTTTCCCAGGTTGCATCTTCTACTTGGTGATTAAGAATTAATGTTCAAGGCTTAGAGCTTAGGGCTTAGGGATGAGAGCATTAAGTTTAGGGCTTACCATTTAGGGCTTTTGGATTTGGGCTTTTGACATAGGGCTTAGGCGTTAGGGCATAGTCCTTAAGCCTTATGTAACAAGGCTTAGCACTCAGCGCTTAAGGTATAAGGCTTACAGCTTAAGTCGTAGAGCTTCATGCTTAGAGCTTAAGACATAGTGCTGGGGTGAGGAGTAGGTTTTAAGGCTTAGGGCTTAGGGCTTTTGACTTAGAGCTGAGGTCTTTTGGCTTCAGCCTTTGAAATTAAAGCCTAAAACATAATGCTTAGGCCTTACAACACTTAGCTTAAAGCTTAGGCCTAAGGGCATAGGAGTTAGAGCGTCGGGCATAGGAGTTATGGCTTAGGGCATAGGGATAAGGACCTAGTATTTTTTGTTTCAGGCCATAAGGCTTAGGACTTAGGTCATAGGATTTAGGGCTTATGGATTTTGGGTTATGGTTTTGTGCTTAGAACGTAGTGCTTAATTCTTAAGGTGTAGGGCTCAGGGCATGTAGCATAGAGCCTCGAGCTTAGGGTACATGCCATTGGGTGTACGATGTATGGTTTAGGGCATATGACTTAAAGATTTAGGCTTATGGCTTAGGGATTAAGGCATCCCACTTAGGCTTAGATCTTAAGGCTTAGTATGTAAGGCTCAAGGCTTAGCAATTAGCCCTTCATGCTTAGGACTTAAGGATTAGAGCTTACCGCTATAGGCAGAGAAGTTAGAGTTTAGTTCTTAGGGCATAAGGCTTAAAGCGTAGGGAATAAAGCTTAGGGCTAAGGTTTTAGGACTTTCATTTTAGGGATTAGAGCTTAGGGCTAAGAGCTTTGAGCTTGGGGGTAGGGCATAGAGCAAAAGTCTTAGGGCTTAGGGCATACGACTTAAGGCTTAGGGCATAGAGCTTAAGGCTTAAGGCTTATGGATCAAGACTTACAACTTTAGGCTTAAGGATTATGGCTTAAGGCTTAGCACTTATAGCTTAGCGCTTAGGGCATATGGATTAGGGCTTAAGTCTTTGGGGGTAGAGCTTGTGGGATAAGACCAAGGGTTAACGATAAAGGGCTTTGAGCTTGGGATTAGGTAATAGAGCATAGAGCATTGGGCTTAGGGCTTAGGACTTAGGTCTTGGGGCTTAGGTTTGATCTTGGGGCTTAGACCATTATTAGAGCTTAGGGCGTACAACTTAGGGCTTAAGGCTTACGAGGGCGTAGGGCTTATTCTCTAAGAGCTTATGGCCTAGAGCTTAGGGATTTGGGCTTAGGGCATAGTCTTATTGGTTAAGGTGTAGGGCTTAACGGTTAGCGCCCATGGCTTACGGCTCTTTGCTTAGAGCTTAGGGCTTAGGGCTTTTGGTTTTGGGTTTAGGGCTTAGGGCTTAGGGTTTAGGTATTTTGGCATATGCATTAGGGGATAAATTATAAAGCTTTACGCTTAGTGCTTAGTGCTTAGGACATATGGCCTAGCTCTTTGGGTGCATGATTTAGGGCTTAGTGTTTATTCTATAGGGCTTTGCACTTAGGGATTAGGGATTAGGGTTTAAATGCATTAAGCTTATTGTTTTAGGCTAAGGGCTTAGACCTTAGGCCTCAAGGCTTACAGCTTACGATGTAGGGGATATGACTTAGGACTTACGTCTTAGGGCTTTAGGTTAAAGGATAGGGCTTAGAGTCTGTGGCTTAGTGCATTAAGATTTAGCCATAAGGCATGGGGTTAAATTTGTCATTTTTCCAACCAAAAGACGTCCGATTTTTACAATCCCTCCCAATACAAAAAAGTCTTGAAGGCAACTATAACTTTTGTGAAAAAACTGTTTGAAGTAACTTTTGGAAGGTTGTCGAATCTGCCAATAAATTCTTGTTGGACAAGTAAAATTTTGATTTAAGAAACGTTACATGTACTTGCCAATATTTTTTGTCCCTTCAAGATCTTGTAGTAGGCTTGGGCTATTGGGCCTGTGTCCTTGACGACCTTGCATAATATCAATATCTTCTTCAATACTTAACATAATAAGCATTTTGTTTTGATGTTGAATATATTCTTTCATTTCTATTTCCTTCGCAATACCACGTAGCGCTTCATGCATTTTCTTGGTTCTTGACTTTATCATTTGGCCTCCAATTCCTTCCCATCGGTCTTTTATCACCACTTGAAATGCATCATTCCCTCCTATGGTAGTGCATGTGCAACTTTCAATGTCTCGAAACTCTTGCATCGTACAAAGATAAATCACTAACATTGAAAATGGCACTTGCATTACCATATTCACTTGGCATCAATTTTGTAGGCATTTTCATTTTTACGCTCCAACACTTGAAAAGGACCATCTCCTTGATGTTGCAACTTTTTTTTCTTTCTATTTGCAAATCTTTCTTTCTTTAGGTGAATCCAAACTAAATCTCCTAGCTCTAATATGACTTTTGTTCGGCTTTTGTTTGTTTGTTGTGCATAAAGCTCATTTTTATTTTCTACATTCTCCCTGACCTTTGTATGAAAATCCCTAACAAAATCTGCCTTTTTCTTTCCATCAAAATTAACAAACTTTTTAGTAGAGAAAGGTAACATATCCATAAGAGTTAAACGATTAAAACCATACACTATTTAAAATGGTGAATAAGATGTTGTTGAATGACTAACTCTATTATATGCAAATTCAACATGTTGTATACACTTCTCCAATTGTTTTAAATTCTTAAAAAATAATTGCTCTTAACAAAGTAGATGGTGTTCTATTAACTACCTCAGTTTGTTCATCCATTTATGGGTATGCTACAGTTAAAAAAAATTTTAGTGCCCAAATTAGATGGTGCTCTATTAACTACTTCAGTTTGTTCATCTGTTTATGAGTATGCTACAGTTGAAAACAAAAGTTTAGTGTCTAACTTATTCCACAATGTTCTCAAACAGTTACTTAAAATTTTAACATCTCGATCAATCATAATTTTTTTTGTAAGCCATGTAACTGCACAACTCTTTAAAGAATAAATCTAAGGTGTAACATCAATAGTTTTTTAGCATGCAATAAAATGTGCCATCTTACTAAAGCTATCAACAACTACAAAAATACTATCCTTTCCATTTTGTGTTTTTGGCAAACCAATAATAAAATCTATCGCAATATCAATCCAATTTTGACTAGGAACTGGAAGAGAAAGATACTTTTCGTGGGGTTTGATTTTTTATTTAGCTTTCCTACGCTTGATACATTTATCGCAAATTACTTGCACATCATGTCTCATTTTTGGCCAATAAACGTGCTCACCTAAATTAGTTAAGGTTTTGCTCACTCCAAAATGTCCCATTAATCCTCCTGCATGAGTTTTCCTAACAAGTTTTTATGTCAATAAACATTTAGGAACACAAAGTTTATTTTTTTTAAACAAATAACCATCATGTCTATAATAATCTAAATATGTAATCTTTTTGCATAAGTGCGTAGCTTCAAGATAATGCATCGGCAACAATATTTTTCTTTCCTTTCTTGTACTTTATAACATATGGAAAGGTTTCAATGAACTCTGTCCACTTTGCGTGCCTTTTGTGTAATTTCCCCTGTGACTTTAAATACTTCAAACTTTCATGGTCAGAATGAATAATGAATTCTTGTTGCAACAAATAATGTTACCATGTTTGTAGAGTCCTCACTAAAGCATACAACTTCTTGTCATATGCTAGATAATTTAAAGCAGCTCCACTAAGCTTTTCACTAAAGTAAGCAATTTTCTTGGAATCCTACATCAAAAAACTACCAATACCATTTCTTGGCGCATCACATTCAATTTTAAATACTTCATCAAAATTAGGAAACACAAGTAACGGTGCACTAGTAAGTTTATCTATTAGAAGGATGAAAGTCGGTTCATGTATTTTCGTCCATTTAAATTCAACATACTTTTTAACAAGATCATTCAACGGTGTCCCGATAGTACTAAAATCTCAAACAAACCTTTTATAAAAATTTACCAATCCATGGAAACTCCTAACCTCAATTGCATTCTTTGGTCTGGGCTACTCTTGAATCGCCTTGACTTTCTCTTGATCCGTCAAAATTCCTTTTGATCCTACAGCAAAACCAAGAAAAACTACTGAATCCATGCAAAAAGTGCACTTCTTCAAGTTAGCATGAAGTTGATTTTCTCGTAAAGCAATAAAAAAAATTCAAATGTTTAACATGTGTATCTAAGGTTTGGCTGTATATTAATACATCATCAAAGTATACAACAACAAATTTTCCGATAAAAGCTCTCAGCACATGTTCATTAATCTCATAAAAGTATTTGGTGCAATAGAAAATCCAAAAGGCCCTACTAACCACTTATAGAGACCATACTTAGTTTTAAAAGCGGTTTTCTATCCATCACCTTCTTTCATCCATATTTGGTAATATCCATTCTTTAAATCTGTTTTTCAAAATAAACATGAACAATGTAACTCATCAAGCATGTTATCATGATCTTGTTGATAGCTCGACAATCCACACACATTCGCCAATTCCCATCTTTCTTTGAAACTAAAATCAAGACTTTCTCTCACGAAACCCTTCTCTACTAGCTCGTCTACTTGTTTTTGGATTTCTTTTGTTTCTTCAAGATTAGCTAGGTAGGCTTGTCTATTGGGTATTAAACCCCATGCATAAAATCCATTAGGTGTTTGATTCCTCTTAAAGAAGGTAAACTAACCATATCCCAAGTTAGGCTTGTCTATGTGGGAGATGTACACAGCTTTCTTGGGCTTACAGTCTATTATAAAAAAATTCATAGAAGGATTTTAAAAAATTGATATGCCTTTAACTCGTTAACTAAGAAAAACATGAAATTCTCGTGGTCAGTTGATTGTGAATGAGGTTTTCAAGAATTAATAGATAAACTGACCATATCCCTAGTATTAAAACTTCCAAATGAAGATTGAAATTTCAGTATTTAGTATGATGCATCGAAGATAGGCCTTTGATGTGTACTTATGAAAGAGGGGAAGGTGATTGCATATGCATCAAGACAATTGAAAGAATATGAGAAACACTTCCGAATACATGATTTAAAGCTTGCTGCTGTAGTTTTGCCCTAAAGATTTGGAGGCACTATCTGTATGAAAATTCATGTGAAGTATATTACAACCATAAAATTTTGAAGTATATTTTTATGCAAAAGAGACTAATATGCGACAATAGAGGTTGTTGGAATTCATCAAGGATTATGACTTTGAAATTAATTACAACTCACAAAAAGCCAACGTTATTGCCGATGCTTAAGTAGAACAACAATTACTAAACAACCAACATTACCGGCTTTATCGGTTGCATCACAATTGAAAATCCAAAGATTTAATTTGTAGCTTATAATGGAAGTGACAAGTAACATGACTACATTAAAAGTTAGACCTATACTTTTGTATGAGATCAAAGAGGTAAAATTGAGAGATCCAAGGTATTTGGATTACAAGTCAAAAATTGATTTTGATGAATCTTCTAGATTTCATTGTTCACAAGATGGTATTTTAAAATTCAAAAGCCGATGGTATATGCCGATCAACGAAGAAGGGAGCTAGAATTTGACGAGGGAGATAAAGTATTTTTAAAGGTTTCCCCATTTAAAGGAGTAGTAAGATTTGGAAGAAAGGGCAAGTTTAGCCCACAATGTGTTTCATGTATCTATGTTAAGGAAGTGCTTAAGAGATCCATCTCAAGTGGTACAACAAGAATATATCAAAATTCGACCAACATTGGAGTATACAAAGCAACTAGTTTGCATTCTCGACTACTTGACCAAAGAACTTCGAAATAAAAAGATTCCTTTAGTTAAAGTTCTTTGGAGTAATCACTAGGTAGAAGAAGCAACCTGGGAAAAAGAAGATGATATGAGAAGTCAATACCCTTATCTGTTTGATGTTTGAAATTTTGAGGACAAAATTTTTGGTAGGAGGGTAGACTGTAATACTAGTGTACAAACTAAGTGTTTTTACGCTATCAAAAAGTTCAACTAGAAATTTGTTTGAAGTGATACATACTGAATTATGAGTAAGAAAAGAAGGCAAATTGGAGTATGGCACATGTCACTATAGGATTAATACCAAATCATGATTAAGACATAATTAGTGAAAATTATGGGATCATTAAGGTTTACTAATAATGATTAATTAAGTTAACACTAAGGATTAGCTTAGAACTAATGTGAATTAATTAGTTTAGCTAAGCATTATTTAAATAATGATAATGGAGGTATTTTAGCAATTAATAGAACAAATTATGGTAAAATGGTAAAAGTAAATAGATAAATTTGGCAAAACAGTAATTTCACCTCATGAAACATCTAGAAATATTGGGGGATGGCTGATGATCAGCCATTTTTGTGCTAAAGAGAGAGAAGGGGTGAAAGAGAGGGAGAATTTGATAGAAAAGAGTTTAGAGAAAGAAAGGGAAAGTTGAAGGGGAAGAAGCTGAAATTGGCCTCCAATCCTCTGAGGAGAAGTGTTCCTCTCATCAAGATAAATCTATAGAGCTAAAAATCAAGAGGTATAACCTTACGTTACGTGGTTTAGAGTTATTATGATTATTCACATGATTACATTAAGGATAAGTGAGAGTTATGGGATTATCAATGACTTTGTAAGTGGTTATGAGTTATACACAAAAATTAAAAGTCTTGATCCATGGTTCTTTTTATTGGTTAACCAATCATGTTGGAATATCATATATATATTTATGAATGATGAAATTTTGGAATTGGTAGAGGTTGTGCATATTTTATCAAAGTTACCACAAAAGTGTCAATTCTGTACAAATTAAGATTTTGTATATGAAACCAATGATAGACTAATCCCAACCTTAGATGTTTTAGCACGTTAAAGTAGACACTTTGAGTGACGTATAGGTTTTGGAATTATAGCATTTCATGGTGCATATAAAAAGTTATGATATTTCGAAGTTATCACAAAACAAGACATTGATTCCAAAAATTGTGAATGATATTAGGTTATTGAGGTGAAGGTGATTCACAAAAGTACCTACTACTATAAAGACTAGCTAAGGATAGACAAGGTAAGTAGTATTGTGTATGTTTTACCCTTAATTTGCTCTACATCATAGAATAATAAGACTTTGCTGTTGTTTTATGCTTTACATGTTGCGATGAGATGCACGTATAAAATGATGTACAAAAGCATAATTTGGTTTATGATATGATCGATTGTTGTGTTTAATGTTATGAATATTACTTAATTTCTTGACACGTTCTTACCACAAATATCTCATGCATCATGTTTTCTAGAAAGTTACAAACTATTTACATGCATGAGATTTCATATGAAACATAATATGAAATGGTTTACATGAAGAGAAAATTCTCTTCAAATACTCAATGTGAATTAATCATCAAAGTTATGTCTTTCATAATTATTTGGATGCCTTTAAATAGGCAACCCAATTTCTAAGTAAATTAAGAATTAGAAAGATATTAGAAAACTAAGATTTTCAAATCTGCCAAGATTCTCAAATCTACCATAAGATTTACTTGCTAGTCAAGTAAAATTTAATTTACTTGATGGTCAAGTAAAAGTTATTTTCTTTGCCCCTTCAATATCTTGTAGTGGGCTTGGGCTTGTATCCTTGACCATCTTGCATGATATCAATATCTTCTTTAACACTTAACATAATAAGCATTTTGTTTGGATTTTGAATAGAGTCTTTCATTTTGATTTCCTCAACTCAACCCCATAGCGTTTTATGCATTTTATTGGTTCATGACCTTAGCATAGGGCCTCAAATTCCTTGCAATTGGTCTTTCTCATTGGGATTTGTTTGTGTCACTACTTGATCTACATCACAATCAAAATAGAAATCCTTCACGAATAGGAAGGGATGACTCTGTAGATGATACTCTTGATAGGTAAGATGACATTTTGGACTATGATATTAGGAAAAATCGAAGAAATTCTAGAGAAGCCCTTAATTGGACGGATGATAGCTTGAACAATATCAAGATGCAAATCCCATCTTTCCAAGGAAAGAATGATCAGAATTTGACCCGTGGGTAAAAGATTTTGGACAATTGTAAATAATGGTTAGGAAAAAAAGTTTTCAACTTTCCATATATAGCTTGTAAATAGTTTACTGCACCCATGTTGTAAATCTGTTTTAAGTAAATTCAATTTTCATGTTTGTCTTAAACAATTTTATGAGAAAACTTTTTCCGTTGCAAGTAAAGAAACAATCAAAAAATATTTTGAGGTAGGAAGGACATTCCAAATGTATGTTTGAGGCATCACACAAGAATTTGTGTACGTCGTACGAATTTGTTCCGCATCATCCAAAACTGCTAAAATTGCACCTAACAACTTCATTCAGGCCCCTTGGTAAGTTTAGATGCTGAACGAATGTTTCGAGTAGCAAACAAAGCATTTTTGTATGTCGTACAAACTTTTGACGCATTGTCCTAACCTATAAAATGTCGAACGAACATTTTGGGCAACATACAAAATGTTTTCGTACATCGTACAATTTTGACACGTCGTCTAAATCTGTTCAAATGGCGCTAAACGACTCCATTCAAGACACTCGGTAGGTTAAGATGTCGAACGAACATTTTGAGCTGTGTGCAAAGCATTTGCGTACATCATACGATCTTTCCATGTGTAGTCTAAAACTGCTCAACGAATGCCAAACAACTCCATTCAAGCCCCTATGTAGGTAAAGATGCCAAATAAACTATTGGGAAAACACAAAGCATTTTTGTACTTCCTCGCACTGTCTTATACTACTCTACTTGCGACAAATAACTCTATTTAAGCCCTTCAAGTCACACACAAAGGTTATCGTATATCGTATGAACTTTCCAAGCGTCATCTGAACCTGCTCCAATGTCACCCAATTACTTCATTCAAGCCCCTTGATAGGTCAAGATAAAAAATGAATGTTTTGGACATTATACTAAAGAATTTCATATATTGTTCAAACTTTCCATGAGCCATCCAAATCTGTACATCATACGAACGTTTCGTGCACAAATTACTCCAGAGGTCAAACAAACATTTCAAGCCGTGCACAAATTTTTTTTGTACATCATACGAACGTTTCGTTCATTGTCCGAACTTGCTCAAATGTCACTAAATGAATCCAGTCATGCCTCTGTTAGGTTAAGATAAAGAACAAACATTTCGAGCAATGTTTAAAACTTTTTTGTATGTCGTAGAAAATTTTTGGGCATCATCCGACCATGCTCAAATGGCGCCAAAAGAGTTCATTCAAGCCCCTTGACAGGTTTGAATGCGCAAGGAACGTTTTGGGCACCTTAAAAAATATTTTGTACGTCATAGTGTCTTTGGAAGCACTGTCTAAAATTTCTTAAATGGCACCAAACGACTGTATTTAAGCCCATTGGCAAGTTAAGAAGCCGAACAGATGTTTTGAGCAGTGGAAAAACATTTTCCTACGTCGTACAAACTTTACACGCATCATCCAAACCTTCTCAAATGGAACCAAACGGCTCCATTCATGCCCCTGGGTAGGTTAGCATGCCAAAAGAATGTTTCAAGCAGTGAACAAAACCTTTTTAGACATCATACAATCTTTTGGCGCGTCATTTGAAGCTGCTCAAATGTTGCTAATGACTCCATTCAAGAATATCGTTAGGTTAAGATAACAAATGAATGTTTTGGGCAGCGGACAAAAAATTTTTGTACATTGTACGAACTTTCCATGCATTGTCCGAACCTGTTCAAATGGCGCGAATCAGCTCTTTCATGCCCTTAGTAGGTTTATATTTAAAATTAACATTCTGGACAATGCAAAAAAAAATTTTTTATGTCGTACGATCTTTCGAAGAGTCATCCAAACTTGGTCAAACTATGCCAAACGACTCTAGTGTTGCCCATGTAAGGTAAGAGGCTGAATGAACGTTTTGGATACTGCACAAAACTATTTTGTTAGTCATACAAACTTTTTTTGGCATCATCCAAACCTACTCAAATTGTGTCAAACAACTCCATTCAAGCCCATTGGCAAGTTAAGGTGTAGAACTAATGTTCACACATTATTTTTGTACATATTACGATATTTTAACTCATTGCCCAAACCTATTCAAATGGCTCAAAATGACTATATTTAAGGCCCTCAATATGCTAATATGTCAACCTAAACACTTCTAGAAATGGACAAAGCGTTTTCGTACCTCGTACAAAATTTTCATACGTCTTTGAAACCTTTTCAAAAGGCACCAAATGACTCTATTATTTAGGTAAGTTTCCTAATTACTTTCTATTTGCTAATTTACTTTTTGTTAGTTTAGAAAGTGTGTAGCCCATATAAAGGCATCCAAGTTATTGTAATGAAAAATAACTTTTATGATTAATTCACCTTGAGTGTTAGGAGAGAACTTTCTCTTTGGTTCTTTGCAAAGAAATCGATCGGCAAGGTTCCATCGGCAAGGTTTGATTGGGGTCAAGTTCATTGTACTTGGTTCCAAGGTGATCCAATTATCTTTTTCCGAATTGTTAAATGGTTTTGGGTTTGATATACCCATGGTTCTCATCACCTAGCCTCATTCTATCGGCATTTTATTGAGGATTTTAGTGCTATTATGGCTCTTCTTACAGATTGCACTAAAAAGGGTAATGAATTTCTTTGCACACAAGCTTGTCAAGTGAGCTTTGAGACGATAAAAAAAGTTGAGTGATGCACCAATTTAAAGGGTGCTATTATGGCTCTTCAAAAATGGCTCACTTTAAAGGGTGTGCTGAAATCGATGTTGCCAATTGTGTTTTCAAATTATTCTTCAAAGAAGTGGTACGCTTGCATGGTATTCCAAAGATAATTATTTTGGATTGGGATACAAGATTTCTAAGCACCTTTTGGAAGATGTTTTGAAAGAAGCTCAGAACCAAATTATTGTTTAGCACCTCATTCTACCGACAAATCGATGGCCAAACGGAGATGGTGAATAGAACCTTTTCAACACTCTTATGAGGGATTGTTAGCAAGAAGCTTACAGATTTGGATGTTCAACTTCTCTTTGTAGAATTTGCTCACAACCAGAGTTTGCACAATTCCGCTTAAAAGACTTCGTTTGAGGTAGTATATGGCTTCAACCCTCACACCCCAATGGACCTCCTTCCTCTTCCCATCAAGGATGTTGTGAATCCTAATGTAGTTGAGAGTGCTAAATTAGTGAAAGACATAGACGAGCAATTGAGAAAGAACATAGAGAGAAAGATAGAATCATATGCCAAACAAGCTAATTTATGGAGAAAGAAGGTAGTATTTAATAAGGAAATCTTGTGTGGCAACATTTAAGAAATGAAAGGTTTCTCAACATTTAAAAAAAAATTATTACCTAGGGCCGATGGACCCTTTTAAGTGTTGAAATAGGTTAACAATAATGCTTATAAATTGGACTTACCCGGAGAGTATGATGCTTCGGTAACTTTTAATGTGCAAGATCTTTCCTTCTATGTTCATGAAGAAGGAAGCGGTAAGGAGGAACCCATATGGATTTGAGAACAAATCCTAAACTACCTGGAGATGATGATTGTAATTTTTGGACAAATTGAAGTAGCAATCAAAGAAAGCTTAAGGAGAATCATCATAAGGAGCAAAGTTTGCAAATTAACTAACTTGTTTGCTCGTTTTGTAGGAAAAAATTTCAAGAATATTGAAGAGAAAAAAGCTTGCTTGGACGACAAAGAATTTCCATATCATTTGATAAGTTGGCAACAAGATAATTGGCTCAACCAAACTTTTGGATTGTCGTGCATGTTGGAGGCTGAACCAAACCGCCCACGATAAACCTTTCATACGTTTTACCCAGCATTTTTTAAGATAATAGCAAGAGGTGAAGAGCTTCTATCAGAGTCTCCAATAACTAACTTTTTGCAGAAATTTGATTTGTGTCTCTCATTTGACCTCACCTTCTTCCAATTAGAGAAAAGCTAGCAAAAATCCCTGCAAGCCCACCATTCCTTTCATATCATCTTTTTTTTGCAGCTACGAAGTGATAAGACTGTAACTTTTTATCACATCCTTCTCATCAAATGAGATCTCAAAAAATCTCTACAAGCCATCATCTTTGCAGCCATTAAGTGAAATACTTTCACCCTTGTCATCACCTTCACTCCTCCTATCACGTGTGGAAGGCACCCTTCAAGTATTCAATGGAAGAAAACCGTTTGGGAGCATTTAGAGAGAAAAAGTGAAAGTTAAGATTACCTCCAATTCTCTGAGGAGATGTGTTCCTCTTAGTTAGAGGAATCTACTGAGCTAGAAATCAAGGGGTATGGCCTTATATTACATGGTTTAGAGTGATTATTGTTATTCACATGATTACATTAAGGATAAATGAGAATTATGGAATTATCAACGACTTTGTAATTTTGTTGTGAGTGGTACATGAAAATTAAAAGTTTTGCTATATTGTTCTATTTATTAGTTAACCAACCTCGTTGGAATATCATATATATGTTTATGAATGATGAAAATTCGAAATTGGTAGAGGTTGTGCCTATTTCATCTAAAATGACACAAAACTGTCATTTATGTGCAATTTCAAATTACATGTATGAAAATAATTATAGGCTAATCAAATGTCCTAGATATTTTTGTACATCAACTTAAACACTTGCGTGAAATATAGCTATGGAATCATAGCATTCCATTGTGTATATAACAAGTTGTGATATTTTGAACTTATGACAAAACAAGGCATTGATTCCAAAAATTGTGAATAATAATTAAGATGAAGGTGATTCATAATTGTACCTACAACTAGAAAGACTTGCTAAGGATAGACAAGGTAAGTAGTATTGTTTGTGTTTTGTCCTTATTTGGGTCCACATCATAGAACAATAGGACTTTTATAATATGATGTTTTACGCTTTATATGTCAAGATGAGATGCAAGTGTAAAATGATGTATAAAAGCATGATTCAGTTTACATTATGATCAATTGTTGCTTTAATGTTATGAATATTACTTAATTTCTTGACACGTTCACAAATATCTCATGCATCATGTTTCTAGAATGAGATTTCGTATGAAACATAATATGAAAATGGTTGTTTTGGTTTGAGTTTAAATAACCAACGGAAGAAAATGATAAAAAAAAGAAAGAGAAAGTTACGTAAATGTTATTTGAAAGGGGTTTGAGTTGGATGTCCCGCTAGGTGGACTCAAGTTGTGGGCTCTCAACCATAGGAATCGAGTTGGCTGTCCACTTAGGTGGACACAAGTTTGTGGTCTCTTGTTCCTTGCCAAGAAGCCCCAATGATAAGGAATTATAGAAATTAAAGGAAAGAAAGAGCTAGATTAAAATGAAAAGAAAATTTTTACTTATGCATATCATGTGCATCTTCATGCATATCTCATACTACTTGTTGATCCTTATGCTCATAGATGAGTTTTAGGATGTACGTGAGGAAGTCATGCCCTGAGAGGTGTATGATATGAATTGCTTTGTTCATGGAGCTGGTTGTTGTGCTTGAGCAGATTTTGACCAGTGGGTAAGGATTTTAAAGAATTGTAAATAATTGTTAGGAAGAGAAGTTTTTAACTTTATATATATAAATTCCAAACATTTACTAGGCCTAACATTTGTAAATGTGTTTTAAGTAAATTTAGTTGCATGTTTTCCTTAGATGATTTTTATGAGAAATTAATTTTTACAGCAAGTAAAAAAACAAAGAAAATATTCTGAGCTAGGAAGGATGTTACAAAAATGCCACCAAACGACTCCATTCATGCCCCTTGATAGATTAAGACAACGAACGAATGCTTAAGGCAATACACAAAGCATTTTTATATGCCGTACAAAATTTATATGCATCGTATAAACCTATTCAAATGGCAGCAAATGACTCCATTTACACCCCTCTGTAGGTTAAGATGCTGATTGTTTTGAGCAGCTAACAAAATATTTTTGTATGTCGTAAGAAGTTTCCACGCGTCGTTGGAACCTGATCATATGGTACCAAACAACTTCATTCAAGCCTTTATGTATGGTAAGATGCTAAACTTACTTTTTGAGTAGCACACAAAACCATTTTGTATGTTTTATAAACTTTCTGTACATGATCCAAACTTGCTCAAATTGTGTCAAATGACTCAATTCAAGCACAAAAAATATTTAAGTGAGTAGTACAAACTTTCAGCTCATCGTTTGAACCTGCTATAATGGTGCAAAATAACTTCATTCAAGCTCCTTTGTAGGTTAAAATGTCAAACAAGCAGTTCATGCAGTTCACATGTGGTTTTTGTACGTCGTACATACCTTATGCAACTCTATTTAAACCCTATTTAAACCCCTTGATAGGTTAAATGATGAATGAACATTTCAAACGATAACAACCACGCTTTTTGTTTATTTTACAGGCTATAAATAGTGAAGTATATATATTAAAGGTGTTAAAAGTGTATAATAAAGATAAAGAATTTATATTAACTTTCGTTTATTGATGTTTTAGGATGAAAGTTTTTGATTGGATGAATTGGACAACACTTATCTAGTCAAAAAGTAAGAGAATAAAAGTAAAATTTGATGGTGGCACCTCATGCTTCTTGAAAAGCCACCTCCTGCCTTACTTTGTTTTATGTGACGGGTGCTTCTTGGATGAGCCCACGAAATTTTACAGCTCTGGATGAGTAGGACAACACTTATCTAGTTTAGGAAGAAAGTGAAAAGATAAAAGTTAAATTTGGTGGTGGCACCTCATGCTTCATGAAAAGCCACCTCTTGCTCCACCTCATGTTTCTTGAAGCAACTTCTTGCTCCACCTCATGCTTGAAAAGCCACCTCTTGCTGCACCTCATGCTTCTTAAAAAGCCACCTCTTGCTCCACCTCATGCTTTTTGAAAAGTCATCTCTTTACTTTATTATCTCCCTTCTTTTGATGGGAGGATTTTTATTGTAATGTTTTTTTTTTAAATCATACAAATCATGTATTCCTTCAAAAGAGATTTTAATTAGAAATGTGTTTCAAAGTCTTCCACTGCTACGTGTTACAAATGCATGATCAAACACAAAACTTTTACCATCTTTTTTGTGAAAAGCAACCATTTCGGGCATCGTACAAAGCATTTTGTACGTCATACAAACTTTCCATGCATCATCAAGAACCTTCTCAAATGCCGCCAAATAACTCCATTCAAGCCCCTCGGTAGGTTAATATGCAAATGAATATTTTCATTAGCGCACAAAATATTTAAGCCTCTCGGTAGGTTAAGAGGCGGAACCCACATTTTGGGCATGCACAAGACATTTTTGTACGTCAATCGAATATGCTCAAATGGTTCCAGATGACTCCATTCAAGCTCCTTGATAGGTTACGATGTCAAACAAATGTTTTGAGCACCGCACAAAATATTTTAGTACATCGTACAAACTTTTTGTGCATCTTCCGAACCCGCTCAATGGCATCAAATGACACCAATCACGCTCTTCAGTAGCGCTCAAAACATTTTCGTAGGTCGTACGATTTTAAAGATTTTGGGAAGCAAAGAAAGCAAGTTTTATACGATGTACCAACTTCTTACGCTTCTTCTAAACTTGCTCAAATTGGGCAAATTGACTTCATTTATACCCTTTTCCCCTTGTTAGAATAAGATGCTGAAAGAATATTTTGGGCAGCGCATAAAACAATTTAATTTACTTGATGGTCAAGTAAAAATTTGATTTACTTGCTGGTCAAGTAAAAGTTATTTCATTTGCCCCTCTAATTTCTTGTAGTGGGCTTGGACTCTTGGGCTTGTGTCCTTGACTAGCCTGCATGATATCAATATCTTCTTTAATACGCTTGGTTAGGAGAGTGCTCTCTCCAACCTTGGCAATTTTTGGGAAATTTTCTTGAATCTCGCGGACTCTCCAAAGGCGCCAGCACTTACTGCTTTTTCCCAGTTACTCTCCAACATTTGGCTGCTGTTTTCTCTTGGAAGATTACCATTCTTCAATATTTCCCCTTCTCGGTTTCTCCTTTTCCCATGAATCGGAGAAATGGCGCTAGAGAAGTGGTTCACTGTTCTTGCTATTCGGATTTCTATCTTCTCGGTTTCTCCTGTCGTTAGATTTGAGAAACACTACTGAAGAAGTAGAGATTCTCTCTGCCAACCAGCTATTTTCTTCTCGGTTTCTCCTCCTTGCCAGAATCAGAGAAATGCTGGTGGAGAAGTGAATTAGCCAACCGACGATAAATCTTCTTCTCTTATTTTCTCTAGTGTTAATTCCCTCGAATGTCTGGAGATAAGTCATTAACCAACCACTAAAGCTACGTCCGGCTCTCCAAAATTCCTCGAAGCCTCTCCAAAAGTATTTCAAACATCACGAAAAAGACAGTCTTAATCAGATTTTCTAAAAAAAAAGAGGTTCTCCGATGACTTGCCGTTCACTACAAAACTGCTTTTCCCGATGAGGGTCAGCTGGTGCTGGCAAAGTTTAGGGGTACCCGTATGCTGGCAAGATTCCCTATGTCCCAAAAATGCACACTGTTAACAATCTCGTGTTTCTCGTAATCAGTACCCGACGATGTTGTCCAGTCTCCTATTGTTCCGTGTAAAACGTAATCATGAATTCACGCAAGTCAACGTGTCGCAACTATTGTAATAAAAATATTGATCCCACGAGGACAAGTCAACTTTCAATTCAGAGAATAAATTGCAAAGTAAAAGAAATAAACTAAAAATTTTAATTTAAATATTGACAAAAAGAATTAAAGAATAAAGAATAGGTTTTACTTCATTTTGATTGGGTTTTTATCCAATCTAATATGCAGAAAGTAAATTGCAGAAAATAAAGTTCAAAAAAGTAAAGTTGGTGGTCGAATCGAGAACTAGAGTTAATCTCAAAAATGATTTCTCGTAAATCGAGTTCACTTGAACTGCTCTTTACGAGTGCTGCAGTTGCCTCCACAACATCGAGTAGGTCGGGTCGGAACTCTAAAGAATCGGGGCTGGTGTTGCCTCTGTGGTTGATCTATTTCACACTCATGACTTAAACAATTAAGTCATGAAATGTTACTCTAGAATGGGTTTGAAACTTGTTCCTTTTGGCCACAGTAGGTTGGAATGACCATTAAGAACACACTCCTAGCTAAAACCTGTCTCTCAGTTTAACCACCTAATGATTTTAACACACGTTTTAACAATCACGTAACGGTCATTACTGTGACGTCCTAGATGATATCAAAGCAATCTAAGATATTTAAGCACTTGTTAAAATAAATTCTAAACGATTAACTATGATCGACTTAAGCAAATAAACATACAAAAAATCCAAACTTTAATTAAAACTAAACAACTTATAACCTTATGCTGTCAAGACTTGTAAAATCAATGAAAGTGAAAACGAAAAGCAGAGGGAGAGAATTTTGGTCCTCGCCATTAGAAATTGTTGTTCGCACAGCTCCGTTCCCTCACTGTCGTGATCACCGTCACCGAACTCCTCCTCGGATTTACGCCGGGCTCGATCGCAAGCTTGTGCTCTAATTCTAGCACACCTTCTTTGTTGCACTCTTGTTTATAGTTATAGAAGCCTCAGCATCGAGATAATTAGAAGTTTATTAAGATTTGACAGCTGGTTTGAGATTTGGAAAGATTCCAAATCTCAAAGATTCTTGTTTCCATATTTGAAAATTGGTTATTTTGGCTGAGATTTTCTCTTTCATTTCGTGATCTTCCAGCTTCTTTCTTACGCTGCAATCCATCTTTAAACTTGGCAACTGCATCTGAACAAAATACTGTGAAAATACAAAATCTAGAAATATCGTTAAAAATCACGTAAAATCTGCGTTTTTAGATGATGTTGCGATGTTGTGGCATTTATGCAATATTGGCCTAAAAATCTGATTTTTGAATAAAGCATTATCTGATCACAAGCAATTTATCAATAAAATCTCGTGAAATATTAGGTCTTTTCAAGGTCGAACACCTATCACTGTAACTAACGCCGCTGTCCAGACTCTAGCAGACGCTGTACTCCAGGTTCCAGCACTGGCTTACTCTACTTCATCGTCAGCTGGCCCGACACACAGCCTGCCTCCTAATCCCTTCAACTTCCTAGGCATTGTACGAATATCTCTGCTCCAAATATGTTGAAGAAGGAAAAATCAAAAGTGGTTGCTCAAACTCCTTCGGCAAACCTGACCTCCCCAGAATTTCCAGCTTCTCTAGTCGACCCAATTCCCCTAGAAACTCTGAACGCTCCGACAACTCTAGAACCTGCAAAACCAGGTACGGTCCTTGCCCCTCCTTCTCCAATAGTTGCTGGTCTGATTGGAAATTTTTCTTTGCAGAAAAATGCAACTAGCAAAGTTGTGGATTATATTGTCCCTGTTGGCTTTAAAAGTATATTTAAAGCAATCAATTGTTTTTTTTATGATAGCTATATAAGATGAGAGTGAAAGATAAAATAAATACCTTACAATGCTTAAATTAGACTTATCCATTTATGTGAAATACCCTCGTTGAAGGGTACAATTAAAGTCTAACAATTTGTTTAAGTGCTGTAGAAATTTCATATATATATGCAGTTTGTGTCGACCCCTAGCTAGTTTGTGTCCACCCTTAGACAATCCAGATTAGTTTGTGTCAACCCATAGTGTTTGTGTTGGCCACTGTTCAAAACAGAAGCTCAGCCTTCAGACTTTGTGTCGACCCTTAAGAAAATCCAGAAGCTGAGTCCTTCATTCCTTGTGCAACAAACATTTTGTGTCGACCCCTATAGATTTTGTGTCGACCCTAGTTCAGCCTTCAGCGTATATTGTATCGACCCATCCCAACTGATTGTGTCGACTTCAGAGAAGAGTTTGTGTCGACCTTACCATATTCCATGTGTCGACCCCTCGTAGCTGAGCCTCTTGTCCTCAACTATATTTGTGTCGACCCCAGAAATTCAAAGAACAAATTGTGTCGACCGCTTAGAGAACAGAAAGAATTGACCCGAACTCTTTGTGTCAACAATTTCCAGAGAAGATTTTGTGTCGACCCGAACGACTTTGTGTCGACCCAAATTAGCAGATCAACACCAACGGTCAGAATACTCACAACGGCTATACTTTGATGTGTCTACCGGCTAGTGCTTTGTGTCGACCCCAGAAGCGTTTATGTCAACCCAACTTGACAGAGTTGAAGCAAATCTATAAATAGATGAAGCAATCTCATTTGGAAATAGACATTTTTGCGAAGAGAAAACACGCCCAAACTCTACAAAATTCATTTTCAAATATCTCTCTTACTCTCTCATCATTGTATTCATCTTTGATCATCATTCTTGTGATCGAGAGAGTCGGTTTAGAAATCGTACAAATTGTAACTCGTTCTTTGTACGATCTTTGTAAAAGGGGTGACGCTCATTCAAGAAAAGAGTCATTGTAAAAGGGGTGACGCTCCTTCAAGAAAAGAGTCAAAGGTTTGGTTGACACTCGTAAGTCAATCGGAGTGAAGCTCAAGGTTTGAGCGGGAAAAATCTTCACGGAGGTAGCTTGAAGAGCGGACGTAGGCAAGGTTGGCCGAACCGCGTTACCAATCCGGTGTCACTCTCTTTCTCTAAACTCTTATTTATTTGTTTAAGTATTCCGCACTAGAGTTTAGAAATAACTAAACAATTCGCACGAACTTGACTTAGTAATAAAAAAAGTTTAGTTAACCTAATTCACCCCCCCTCCCCCCCAACTTAGGTTAATCTCGTTCCTACACATGCGAGGGAGAATGTTAAAATAGTCTATAAATGATTAAATTATCTTTTACCAACAAATTAGAGCTTTTTAGATAGTTGGTAATTTGTTCTTGCTATCAAAGTTAGAGGTCTTATGTTTGATCCTCAATAAAGACAAAAATTTCCATTAAGATAGCTTACATCTTATGACAAAAAATATGTTACATGTGAAGAAGAATATTAAGATAATAAATAAATGATTAAATTATCTTTTACGAACAAATTCTAGTTTTTGGGATACTAGGTAATTTTTATGTATCGAACATTTCTGCGAGCAGTAATAGATGCAAGTTATGATGTCTAGAATACAATAAATTCATAATCATCACATAGCGTAAAAGTTGTTATGCTCCTAAATTTACCTTATAAAAATTATGGTGTCTAAAGATTAGGATTATCTATATTGCGATGCAAGAATGGTAACAAAGATAATCAAATATCGCTTGAGTTTTTTTGTCTAAAGATAATCAACTAGTGTAGCATTTCTTGAAAAGACAATGACAATCTAAATTCATATCGATGAATGTACAAAATCTTACATTATTTGGGAGTGTTGAATATAAATATGATTCTCATGTTTACTTAGAACAACTTGTTTTGGTTATAACAAAGATAAAGTACTGTAACCTTCTGTCTAAAGTGTAAATAATTTACTAGGAACATCATGGAAATAAAACCATTCATACTACGAGATTAAATCAACATTTAATTATAGATTAATACAAAAAAAAATTAGTTGGTTCACATTAAAAACGGTTGAACCAAAACCAACTAAATGGGCGAAGAATAATTAACTATCAATCAATTGTCTTCCAATTAGTCATTTTAGGGCAGTTGATCTTTGGCAGTGTCACAGGATAAGACGCTGAATGTAACTCTTTAATGCACTGGGAAAACAATCTAACCCCTAGAGGATGTGACACACATATAGAATGTGTAGGGTAGTGGTTGTTTCATAAAAGTGATGTTAGAGAGAGGGAAGGAGAGAGACTGCCAAAGTAGATTTATGGGTGAGTTATAGAAATTGAAGAAAGGAGAGAGAGAGAGAGATGATGACTGTAAACGTAGACTTCTGAGTGATGTATGAAGAAAAAGGCAGGGAGGGTTTGGATTCAAACCCTTTTACCGAGGGAGAAAATGGTGATAAATCCATCATTCCAAGAACATACTGTAGTGTGTTACTGTAAACCGCACTGACATTTTAAAGAACGTCCTATCTCCATGGATGGTAAGAGTTAAAAAAATAATAATTCAATTATAATTAACATTTTTATTTACTCCACTCAACCATTCAAGCCTATCAACGGCAATATTGTTGGGAAATGCCTATAATAATCTGGCAAAAACAAACTTAATAAATAAATAGATTGAAATTCTAATGAAAAATATAATCTTGAAAATCACTGGTAAAAGATCCTCTCTTGGTTAACTATAATTTGGAAAAATAACCACCATAGCGCGATCAAGTCATTTGCCAAAAGAATGATATGTTGTGTAAAAGTAAATTATTATAAGGCATGTATTAGTTCCCGTTAAATGAGATAAGGGTTTTAAGCATACTCTAAGAACTTTTAACCCCTAAAATTATAAGATTACTGACTGATTTGATAAAATGGTATATGAAAAGATGCAAACCATTTAGATTATTTTGAGTAAGAATAAACCGAGGCCTATTTACTAATCATCAAACATTGACAGATGGAACAAACTAGTACGGTCTTAATTGGAGGTTGACAATTGAAAAGAGAGAGAGAGAGAGAGAG
>QAOC01053278.1:22456-61897 GCA_003255005.1 Begonia fuchsioides | reverse complement strand
CTCCGCTCCGTTGTCAAAAATCCCAACTCTCCCCTTCCCCAAAGCTGTACAAACCGCACCCCTATTGCCTTAGAACTTCCTTGTGCCTATTCCTGAGACTCACAAATTGCCTATCTCTAGAACCTACGCCGAAATGGTAAAAAACAATCAAAATATCGGTCAAGGCCACCAGCTATCGTTGCGTCCAATTGAGGAAGATGCTATTAGAATCTCATAAAGGGAAACGGCTGAATGTCAAAATGTCACTTGGAATGTCTAAGTGTTTGATGAGAAATATTTCAGTCACACAATCAGAAATATTCTAATCGCTTATCCTACCTACCAACGAAAGTTAATACAAATTCTTTATCTAAATTATACACCATAAATATATATGATAACCTAAAAAATAAATGAAAAGCGTGCTTGTTACACCCCATCCCCCTTATTGAATAATTGAGGGTATGTATCTAACATATCTTGTTGTCTCTCCCAAATAGCTTTTTCAACCGAATGATTTCGCCACAAAACCTTAACTAAGTTGATTTTCTTGTTCCTCAACTATTTTACTTTAGAGTCAAGAATCTTCACTGGCTTTTCTTCATATGTCAAGGTTGGTTCAACTTCAATAATGCTCATATGTTCAATCACATATGATGGATCACGAACACATTTTCTTGTCATCGAGACATGAAATACGTTGTCTATCCCATGCATGGATGATGGTAACTGTAACTTTTATGCTTTCTTCAGTACTTTATCCATGATAGGAAATGGTCCAATAATTATTGGGTTAAGTTTCCCTTTTTTACCAAACTTCACAACTCCTTTCAATCGCAAAATCTTCAGGAACACTTCATCGCCTTGTTCAAATTCTAGCTCTCTCCTTTTTTGATCCACATAACTTTTCTGCAACCTTTGAGTTGTTTCGATCCTCGGTCTGATAATTTTAACTTGATCTATGATTTGTTGTACAGAGTCTACGCCATATATTTGCAGTAAAGTGCTTCATATGGGGCCATACCAATTGAACTATGGTAGCTATTATTATACGCAAACTAGAATAATGGCAATAACTTATTTCAAGTAGTTGGAAATTGTAGCAGACATGCTCTCAACATATCTTCCAATATTTGTATTTTCATTTCACTTTATCCATTTGTTTGAGGATGAAATACTGTGCTAAAACTTAATTTTGTATCCATTGCTTCTTGTAGACTTTTCCAAAATTTGGAGGTAAATTTAAGATCTTGATCAAATACAATGGATGTTGGAATTCCATGCAACCAAACAATTTCTTGAATATATAACAATTTCTTGACCTATCTTTATATGATGCAAGAGATTCGAAGATAAATCTTTTCGAGGAAGGAGGGAATGATGTGGATCAAGTGATGACACAAATCAATGACAATGAGAAAGACCAATTGCAAGGAATTGGAGGCCCAATGACAAGGTCAAAAACCAAGAAAATGCATGAAGCGCTGTGTGGTTTAGTGGAGGAAATCCAAATGAAAGAATTCAACGTAAAAAAAAAATGCTTAATATTTTAAGTGTTTAAGAAGATATTGATATCATGCAAGGTGAATACAAGCCCAAGATCCCAAGCCTACTACACGATATTGAAAGGACAAAGGAAATAAGATTGTACATGCAAATTTCCTTAAATCAAACTTTTACTTGAGCAGCAAGAATATATTGGCAGATTCGACAACCTTCCCAAAGTTATTTAAAAAAAATTCTTCAAAAAATTATAGCTTCCTTCAAGACCTTTTTGTAATGGGATGAATCATAAAAATCAAACATCGTTTGGCTGGAAAAATACACAATTTACCAAAACAAAAGTGCCATGCAACAATTTTAAAAATTCTTTCTTTTATTTATTATTTAGTTAAGTTTCCTAATTACTTTCTATTTCCTAATTTACTTTTTTAGTTTAGAAAGTGTGTAGCCTATTTAAAGGAATCCAAGCTATTGTAATTGGGGACAACTTTTATGATTAATTCACTATTTCCTATCTTTCTATCTTTTCATTAAAAAAGTAAAAAAAAAATCGTATAAGAAAAAAACATGAAAAAAATATTGTGCAAAAAAAATGGAAAAGCACAAGCAAAAAAAAGTGAAAAAAGGGAACGATTTTTGCTTATTGTCTTTGTTGTTACTATTATAAAACAAATCTGGTTACTTCAAATAGTGCTTACTATCTTTGGTCATCAATATTTGTTTAAAGTTACTTCTTCTAATTTTGGTGACTTCAAAGTTATTTATTAAATTTCTTGCTTTGACATCATTAGAGCATTACTTCATTATTATCATTCAACATTATACGTACATTTTTCCTTGGATCCCATCATTTCTTTCAAAATAGTTTGACTTTGATGATATTGGAAGTTTGATTTTTTTAGCTTAAAAGTTTCATCTTGATTATTTTTACTTACTGAATTCTCCTGAATTGAGTTCTTACATAAAGAACTAAAAGAGGAAATTGAGAGGAAAAAGACAAGAGTTTGAGACTATTTGATAAAAGCCATAATTGAGAGAAATATGAGTGTGAGTGACATTGATTGAGTTTAAACATGTGACAGAATGAGTGAGGTCCATTTATTTTCTTATTTATTAACTAACAATTTCTTCTGTTTCTTTTATTGATAAATGAGTATGGACAAAAGTCCGATTATTGTTGATACAGAAGCATATGCGAAAGCCATACAAGGACAAATAAAAAAAATTGAAATGAGATTGAATATGTTAGAGGCTCAAACTAGTAACCTTGAACAAGGAAATAATAAAGAAATCGAGCAAGATGTTGAGTCCGAGAATGAGAGCAACAGTTACAGAAAGGAGCAGTATCCTAGAAAAAACCGAGAAGATGGCCACTTAAGCAAGATTAAGATGACAATTCCTTTTTTTCATGGTAAAAATGATCCTGAATCATATTTAGAATGTGTAAGAAAGGTTGATTATATTTATGACTGTCACAACTATACAAAGGAAAAGAAGATCATGTTGGCTTATGATGTGATGCTACCTTTGGGTGAGCATTTACATTTAAGTCATTTGTTACGGGAGTGCATATTTAAGATAGATGATGAGACACTATATGCTGATTTCATAATTATCAAAATGAAGGGTTATCATGCAATTATGAGAATGGACTGGCTGCATCGATATTATGCATTAACTAAGTGTAGGACCAGGATTGTTTACTTTGATCGCCTGGGTGCAAAAATTTGTTCTTTTCAAGTAGTTAAGTAGGCGAAGAAATGCTGATTATATCATCCATTAATGCTCAATAATTATTGAAAATCTTGTGTGAAGGAATCTTGGCAAGTATTATTAATACTCAGAAACAACCAAGTTTCCAATTGAAGGAGATCCCGGTAGTACAAAAATTTACAGTGGTTTTTCTAGATGATCTTCTTGGCTTATCACCAGACTGAGAGATTGAATTATTAATTAATTTATACCCTGGTGCAAAACCGGTATCTAAAAACCCGTATAGGATGGTACCAACTAATTAAAGGAGACAAAAAATCAGTTGGAAGAATTGACGAGCATGGAGTTTATTCGGCCAAATTTTTCACCTTGGGGAGCCCCGTTGTTATTTGTAAAGAAGAAGGATAGAACAATGAGAATGTGCATTTATTATAGAGAGTTGAATAAGATAACGGTAAAGAATAAGCATCATTTACCAAAAATAGATGATTTGTTCGATCAACTCATTGCTGAACAAGTTTTCTCAAAGATAGAGTTACGTTAAGGTTATTATCAGCTGAAAGTGAAGTCATTCCAAAGAAAACATTTTGTATGAGGTATGGGCAGTGTGAGTTTTTTGTATGTCCTTTGGATTAGCAAATGCACTTGCAGCATTCAGACTTAATGAACAGAGTGTTTGGAAAATATTTAGACAGATTTAAAATCATCTTTATTGATGATATTCTAATCTATTCTAGAAGCAAAGAAGAACAAGGGAAGCATTTAGAGATTAATTTAGATAAATTGAGGCAGCACAAGTTATATGCAAATTTTTCCAAATGCAAATTTTTGCTAGATCATCGAAGATGGTATATTCATGGATCCAACAATGATTCAAACAATCAAAGATTAGCCAGAGCCAAGAAACGTGAGAGATGTAAGGAGTTTTCTTGGAATTGCAGGCTATTATCTAAAATTCATTTAAGGATTTTCAAAAATTGCTATGCCTTCAACTCGATTAAAACATGAAAGTCTGGTGGTCAGTTGATTGTGAACGAAGCTTTTTAGGAATTACAAGATAAATTGACCACAACCTCAGTATTAAGACTTCCAAATGAAGATGAATGTTTTAGTATTTACTGTGATGTATCAAAGACCTTGGATGTGTGCTTATGCAAGAGGGGAAGGTGATTGCAAATGCATCAAGGCAATTGAAAGAATATGAGAAAAACTACCCAACACATGATTTAGAGCTTGCTACTGTAGTTTTTTCTCTTAAGATATGGAGGCACTATCTATATGGAAAGTTAAGTGAAGTATCTCCCGACCATAAAATTTTGAAGTATATTTTTACACAGAAAAAGCATAATATGCGACAACTAAGATGGTTGGAATTTGTCAAGGATTATGACTTTGAAATTAAGTACCATCCAGGAAAAAGCTAATGTTATTGCCGATGCATTAAGTAGAACAAGAGGCTTTAAGAAACCAACATTATCGGCTTTATCGGTTACATTACAATTGGAGATCCAAAGATTTGATGTGGAGCTTATAACGAAAGTGACCAGTAAGATGGCTTCATTAACAATTAGACATACATTGTTGTATGATATCAAAGAGGCATAGTTGAGAGATCCAAGGAATTTGGGTTATAAGTCAAAAATGGATCTTCATGAATTTTTTGGATTTTATTATTCAGAAGAAGGTATTCTAAAACTCAAAAACCGAAGGTATGTGCCACAAGATTCAGATGTATGAAAAAAATGTATTATCTGAAGCACATTCATCTATGTTCTTGATACATCCTAAAACTATGAAAATGTATCGAGGTTTAAAGTGATACTTTTTGTGGACGAATATGAAAGAAGACATTGCAAATTATGTTAAATTGTGTCTAATTTGCCAACTAGTAAAAGCAGAGCACCAACGTCCTGTAGGAACTCTCCCATCCTTGCCTAACTCATAATGGGCATGGGAACATATTTCAATATATTTTGTTTTTCGATTACCCAAAACTACAAAAGGGCACGATTGCTTATGGGTAATCATAGATCGCTTAACAAAATCTGCCCAATTTTCTACTAGTGAACATTGACGTTATCACAACATCAATACACTGAACTCTACATACAAGAGATAGTGAAATTGCATGGAGTACCAATATCTATTGTGTCAGATAGATTCGAGATTTTTATTCACGTTTTGGAGAAGTTTACACGAAGCAATGTGCAAAAGTTGAATTTGAATACTGCATTTCATCCTCGAACTGATGGCCAAACAAAGAGAACCTTCAAAAAATTGGAAGATATGTTAAGAGGATAAGTACTTGCGTTTAATACTACATGGAGCAAGTTGCTGCAATTAGTAGAATTCTCTTACAATAATAGTTATCAAGCTACCATTGATATGGGACTTGAATGAAGTTGTTTGGAGCCATATGACCAAGTTTGGACAATGCATGAAAAATTCATACGACGTACAAAAAATACTTTGTGCGCTGCCTGAAACCTTTATTCGGCATGTTAACCTACTAAGAATCAAGGATAAAGTTGTTTGGTTCGATTTAAGTAGGTTTGGATGAAACACGGAAATTTTTTACAATGTACGAAAAATATTTTGTGCGCTACCCAAAACGTTTATTTGGCTTCTTGAGTTAGCTTGGGATTGAATATATTCGTTTGGTGCCATTTGAGCAGGTTTGAATGACACATAAAAATTTTGTACAAAGTATAAAGCATTTTGTGTGTTGCTCGAAACACTTGAATGACCTCTTAACCACCTTAGGGGCATGAATGAAGTCGTTTCATGCCAGTTGAGGAGGTTCAATAAACGCACGAAAAGTTCATACAATATATGAAATGTTTGTGTGTCCTGCCAAAATGTTTGTTAAACATTTAAACTTAGCAAGAGAGTTTAACAGAGTTGTTTTGTGCCATATGAAGAAGTTTAGACAATGCACAAAAAGTTCATATGACGTACGGGAAAATGCTTTGTGCCCACCTGAGATATTTATTTGGCCTCTTAACCTATAGATGGGCTCGAATTGAGTCGTTTCACGCCATTTGAGCTGGTTTGGACGATGCAAAAAGTTTGTACGACGTATAAATGGTTTGTGTGCTACCCAAAACCTTTATCTGGAATCTTAACCTACCAAGGGTTATGAATAAAGTTGTTTGGCTTGATTTAAGCAGGTTTGGATGACACACAAAAAGTTTGTACAATGTACAAAAATATTTTGTCCACTACTGAAACGTTTGTTTAACTTCTTAACCTACCCGAGGCTTGAATAGAGTCATTTGGTGTAGGTTTGGATGACGAGCAAAAAGCTCTATTGATGTAGAAAAACATTTTGTGTGTTGCTTGAAACATTTGATCGGCCTCTTAACCTAGTGATGGGTATGAATGGAGTCATTGAGAACCCCTTTAGCATGTTTGACCAAAGCACGAAAAGTTCGTATGACATATCAAACTATTTTGTGTCATGTCCAAAATGTTTTTGAAGCATCTTAACCAACTAAGGGCCATGAATGGATTGGTTTGGTGTCATATAGCAAAGTTTGGATGATGTGCAGAAAGTTCATAAGACTTATGGACAGTACATCGTGTGCTATTTGAAATGGTCGTTCGGCCTCTTAACCTACCAATGTGTCTGAACTGAGTCGTTTAGAGCCATTTGAGTCGGTTAGAGCGATTCAAAAAAGTTTGTTTGTACGATGTAGGAAAATATTTTATGCGTTACTTGAAACTTTCGGCCGCTTAACTTGCGAAGAGGCTTGATTGGAGCTGTTTGGTGCCATTTGAGTAGGTTTGGAGGACGCGCAGAAAATTTTCACGACGTTGCCTGGAACAATCGTTTGGTATTTTAACATGTGGAAGGGCTTAAATGAAACTGCTTGGCGCTATTTGACTTGGTACAAACATTGCAGAAAACGTTCAAATGATATGCGAAATATTTTGTGCGATGCTTAAAATGTTTGGTCAGCATCTTAACATATTGAGGGGCTTAAAGTGAGTTGTTTGCACCATTGGAATTAGTTTGAAAAAGATGCAAAAAGTTCATACAACGTAGGAAAACGTTTTGTGCACTGCCCAAAAATTTCTTTTAAAATCTTAACATACCGTGGGGATTGAATGGAGTCGTTTGACACCATTTGAGAAGGTTACGACATCGTGTAAAAAGATTTTTTGATGAACAAAAACATTTTGTGTGTTTTCTGAAACATTTATTTTCAATCTTAACCTACTGAAATAGTAGAATAGAATCGTTTGGGGCCATTTGAGAAGGTAGAAAGATCGGGAAAAAAGTTTGCACCACATATAAAAATGTTTTATGCCTAGCTGAAAAAGTTCATTTGGCTTGTTAACCTATCAAGGGGCTTGCATGGAGTCATTTGTTACTATTTGAGCAAGTTTGGATGATGCACAAAAAGTTTGTATGCCGTAACAAAACATTTTTTGTGTTACCCGGAACAATTGTTCAGCATCTTAACCTACTACCAAGGGGCTTAAAAGGAATTATTTTGTGCCATTTTAACAAGTTTGGATAACGCCCATAAAGTTTGTACGACATATGAAAAGTTTTTTGAACTGCCTGAACATTCATTTGGCCTCTTAACTTTTACGACATACAAAAATATTAACCTATTGAGGGGCTTGAATGGAGTGGTTTGGTTCTATTTGAGTAGGTTTGGATGATGTGCAGAAAGTTTTTACGACATACGAAAATAGTTTGTGCACTTCTTGAAACATTTGTTCGGCTTTCTAACAAACAAAGGGCTTGAATGAAATCGTTTACCACCATTTTTTCTAGTGTGGGAGACCCGCGTTAAGTTCATACGAAGTACGAAAACATTTTGTAAACAAAACAAAATATTTGTTTGGCTTCATAAACTACCAATGAGCTTGAATGAAGTCTTTTGACCCCATTTGAACATGTTTGGACAACGTATGGGAGGTTCATATGATGTATAAAAATATTTTGTGCGTTACCCAATAAAATTTTTTTTGTATCTCAACCTATCAAGGGTGTTAAATGGAGTCGTTTGGCGCCATTTGAGTAAGTTTGGACAGCGTAAAAAACGTTCATACGTGGAAAGTTTTTACGACATAGGAAAACATTTTGTGCACTACTCTAAACAATCTTTCGACCTCTTAACCTACCGATTTACTTTCATGGAGTTGTTTTGTCCCATTTGAGCAGGTTTTGACAATGCACGATTATTTTCTACGACGTACGTAAACATTCTTTCCGTTGACCGCAATGTTCAATTGAATTGGGGCTTGAATGGGTTTTTATCAATACATTTGTACGTTGACCGAAACATTTGTTCGGTATCTTAACTTACTGAGGGTTTTGAATCAGGTTGTTCGATGACATTTGAGCAGGTTTGGACAATGTGTGAGTGGTCATACGATGTACAAAACATTTTATGTGCTGCTTGAGACGCTCGTTCGGCCTCTTAACCTACCGAGGGCTTGAATGGAGTGATTTGGCTTCATTTGAGATGGGTTAGACTACATGCAAAAAGATGGGTGCTATTTTAACATGTTTGGATGACGCACAGAAAGTGCATACGACGTAGGAAAATGTTTTGTGCACTGCCTAAAATGTTTGTTAGTCCTCTTACCTCCAAGGGGCTTGATACAGACATCGCGCAGAAAGTTTATAGGAATAACATAAACATTTTGTGCGCAGCCCGAAACATTAGTTCAGCATATTAACCTACAAAAGGGCTTGAATGTTGTTGTTTGGCTCTAATTAACAAGTTTGGACAATAGAAGAAAGTGTATGAGACGTAAGAAAAAATTTTGTGTGCTGCCTTGAATATCCGTTTCGCCTTTTCACCAAATAAGTGGCTTGGATGGAGTCATTTGGGGCCTTTTTAGAAGGTTTCGGTGACATGCATAAATTTCATACGACATACAAAAATGTTTTGTACGATGCCCC
Organism: Begonia fuchsioides; assembly: GCA_003255005.1. Taxonomy (NCBI): domain Eukaryota; kingdom Viridiplantae; phylum Streptophyta; class Magnoliopsida; order Cucurbitales; family Begoniaceae; genus Begonia; species Begonia fuchsioides. The sequence goes on along the minus strand of QAOC01053278.1, from coordinate 52,776 downwards.
AAAATTTTGTTTGGACTCTGAACTTTTCGAGTAGCTTGGATGGAGGCATTTGGGGCCATTGTAGTAAGTTTGGGGGACATGCGTAAATTTCACGCCACGTACGAAAACTTTTTGTGCATTACCTAAAATCTTTGTTCAGCATCTTAACCTACAGAGTGGCTTGAATAAAGTCGTTTGGCATCATTTGAGCAGGTTCGGACAACATGCAAAAAGTTTGTACAACGTACAAAAACATTTTGTTTGCTGGCTGGGACATTTGGTTGGCATTGTAAACTATCGAGGGGCTTGCATGAAGTCGTTTGACTCCATTAGAGCAGTTTTGGATGACGTGTGTAAAGTTCGTACAATGTATGAAAACATGGTATGCAGTGCCCCAAAGTTTTAGTATGTGTAAAGACTTTTCGCGCGTGGTATGTTATGCCCTTGGTATGTTAAGAGGCCACAAAAGGTTTTTGTACACGGTACGAACTTTTCACATGTCATCCAAACCTGCTCAAATGGTGCCAAACGACTCCATTGATGGCCCTTAGGTTAAATGCGAAATGAATAGTTCAGACAACGCACAAAATTTTTTCATATGTTGTGCAAACTTTGCACTAAATCAGTTTATTTATGCCCCTCGGTAGCTTTAGTGGCCAAACAAAAGTTTAATATAGTAGACAAAAAATTTTCGTACGTCATCCAAACTATCCGCGCATTGTCTAAACCTGCTCAAATGCATTAAACAAATTAATTCCTTCCCCTCGAGCAGCGCATAAAATGGTTTTGTGCCTCGTACAAACATTTCGGCATTGCAAAAACATTTTTGTACATCGTATGACCTTTCTGGGCATCGTACAAACCTACTTAAATGGTGCCAAATGACTCCATTTTAACCCTCTCGGTAGATTAAGCTGCATAAACAAATGTTTTGGTAGGTTAAAATACCGAAAAACGACAAACAATGTTTTGGTACATCGTACAATGCCAAATGAATGCTATGGGCAGGACAAAAAATGAGTTTGTACTTCATACAAACTTTTTGCACGTTGTCCGAACCTACTCAAATGATGCCAAATGACTCCATTCAATCCCCTCGATAGGTTAAGATGCTGAATGAACTTTTTTAGGCAGCGAAGAAAAAGTTTTTGTATGTCACAAGAACTTTCTGGGCGTTGTTTATACCAACTCAAATGACATCAAATGACTATATTCAAGTCCCTTGATAATTTAAGATGCCAAAAAAATGTTCCGGTCAGTGCATAAAGTGTTTTCATAATTCATAAGAACTTTTTGCACGGTGTTTGTAAAAGCTCAAATGGTATCAAACGACTCTATTTAATGAATAAAGATTTTTTGCAGCGTATAAAACGTTTTCATACATCATACAAACTTCGCGTGCGATGTCTCTACCTGCTGAAATTGCACTGCAAGACTTCATTCTAGCCAACTGGCAGGTTCAGATGCTGAATGAAGTAATGCACAAACTGTTTTCGTACATTGGACAAACTTTCCGCATGTTGTGTGAACTTGCTCAAATGGCACCAAATGACTCTATTTAAGCCCACTAAGAGGTTAAGATCTCGAGCGAACGTTTCAGACAGCAGGAAAAATAGTTTCCTACCTCGTACAAACTTTCTACGCATTGTCTGTTCCTGCTTAAATGGCCTTAATCAATTCCTTTAATGCCCCTTGGTAGGTTAAGATATCAAACAGTGGCTTTAGGCAATGCATAAAATATGTTTGACATCATACAATCTTTCTGCTCATTTCAAAAAATGCGTATATGCCACAAAAGCATCACAATTCATGCCCTTAGTAGGTTAAGATGCCAACAAACATTTTGGGCAGTGCCAAAACATTTTCTTATGTCATACAAAACTTTTTGCACGTCCTCTCCACGTGTTTAAACTGTGCAAAAAGATTCCATTTATGCCCCTTTTTAGGCTAAAATTACAAACAAACGTTGTAGGTACTAAACAAAATACTTTTGTATGTCGTACTAACTTGATGCATTTCGTCCAAACTTGCTTCAATAGTTTCAAGCAACTCTGTCCAAGTCCCTTGTTAGGTTAAGACGTCGAACAAACACTTCGGGCAGCACATAAAATATTTTTGTATGTTGTACAAACTTTTTAGCCTCTGTCCAACCTTCTCAAATGCCACCAAATGACTCCATTCAAGTCTCTTAGTATTTTAAGATGCCGAACGAATGTGTCGCTTAGCATACAAAATATTTGTGTACCTCGTACTAACTTTCTGCGCATTTTTTGTAGCTACTTAAATGCTGCTTGGATTCATTTGACTTCATTAAAGACCCTCATAGGTTAAGAGTGATATGATCTAAACTGATAAAGATTGATCACTGATCGAATGCAGAATATAAAAAAGTAAAGATAGAAAATGAAACTTTGACCCGAAGTCGACGAACGTTTAAACCTTAACTTAGAAAGAGCTTAAGACCCAAAACAATAATGTGAAGAACCTTGGATAGGAAAGACGCCACAAACGAAGAAGTTAAGTTAGAAATGACACTGCTGGACTTGCAATGAAAGACCAAACAATACGTTGAAAAAGAGTTCTCTCACAATATAATTCTAAAAACTTAAGTTGATTTCAAATGGTAAATCTAGTACATATTTATAGGACTCACTCCTTACCTAATTTGTCTACTCCCAACCTCACCAACTTTCTTACCTACTTTCTCTTACTTCGAGAAAAAACTAGTATAAAATCCATCAACATATATATCCAGTGAGCATTATGGATGGGTAATGGCATGCACAAGCCATTAGGTTGGATTATAGACTTTTCTTGTTTACACGTAAAACTTATATTACAAATCCTTTTGACATCCCTTTTTAGATGTGGCGGGTAAAAGAGCTCTTGGATGACACCTAAGTTATTTCCTTTGCCCCTTTAGTATCTTGTAGTGGGCTTGGGCTCTTGGGCTTGTATTCTTGACCACCTTGCATGATATTAATATCTTCTTCAACACTTAACATAATAAGCATTTTGTTTTAATGTTGAATAGATTCTTTCATTTTGATTTTCTCCACTTAAAGCACATAGTGCTTCACGTATTTTCTTGGTTATTGACCTTGTTATTGGGCCTTCAATTCCTTGCAATTGGTTTTTCCCATTGGGATTTATTTGTGTCACTACTTGATTTACATCATTCTCTCTTTCCTTGAAACGATTCGTCCTTGAATCTCCTACATCATACAAAGATAAGTCACTAACATTGAAAGTGGCACTTACATTGCCATATTAATTTGGAAAATCAATTTTGTAGGCATTGTCATTGATTCGCTTCAACATTTTAAAAGGACCATCTACTCGAGGTTGTAACTTCTTTTTCCTTCTACTCGCAAATCTTTCTTTCCTTAGGTAAATCCAAACCCAATTTCCTGGCTCGAATTTTCCGTTCATATTGCTTATTTTTCTTTTCTATATTCTCCTTTTCATATGTTGGATAATTTAAAGCAGTTCCATTAAGCTTTTCACTAAAGTAAGCAATTGCCTTGGAATCCTGCATTAAAACACCACCAATACCTTTTACAAGGTTGAAAGCTTGTTCATGTACTTTGGTCAATTTGTATTCAGCATGCTTTTTAAAAAGATAATTCAATGATGTCACAATAATACTAAAATCTCAAACAAACCTTCTATAAAAACTTGCCAATCCATGGAAAATCCTAACCTAACTTGCATTCTTTGGTCTCGGCCACCTTGAATCACCTTGACCTTCTCTTGATCCATCAAAATTTCTTTTGATACTACAAAAAAACCAAGAAAAACTACCGAATCCATGCAAAAAGTACACTTCTTTAAGTTAGCATAAAGTTGATTTTCTCGTAAAGCAATAAAAAGTAAATTCAAATGTTCAGCATGTACATCTAAGGTTTTGCTATATATTAATATATCATCAAAGTATACAACAACAAATTTTCCGATAGAAGCTTTTAGCACATGATCCATTAATCTCATAAAAGTACTTGGTGCATTAGATAATCCAAACGGCATCACCAACAACTCGTAGAGACCATACTTAGTTTTAAAAGTGGTTTTCTATTCATCCCCTTCTTTCATCTTTGTTAGTATCCATTCTTTAAATCTATTTTTTAAAATAAACATGAACCATGTAATTCATTAAGCGTGTCATCTAACCTTGGAATAGGATGTCGATACTTTATCGTGATCTTGTTGATACCTCGACAATCCACAAAATTTTGCCAATTCCCATTTTTCTTGGAATCACAGGAACCAAGCATGGACTCATACTCTCTCTCATGAAACCCTTCTCCACTAGCTTGTCTACTTATTTTTATATTTCTTTTGTTTCTTCAGGATTAGCTCTGCAGGCTGGTCTATTGGATATTGAAACCCCATACACGAAATCAATTTGGTGTTCTATTTCTCTTAAACGAGGTAACCCACTTGGAAATTTTCCAAGAAACACATCTTCAAATTCATTTAAAAGAGTAGAATCACACTTTTCACCTCACTTTTTTTTCGCTATTCCACTTATTTTCCCACTCTCCTCTTGTCACACCCCGTAAAACTTTACTTAAAAATTATCGCGGTAAAATTTTTCTTTGTTTAAAAATGTTCCTCTTGATTTGTTTTTCGTGAAAAGACAGCGGAAGACTTTAATTAGAAATCATAGTAAACCCAACAGTTACTCGAAAGAGGACATTGTTAATCAAAATATCCATCAAATAAAATACCACAAAGCTCATATAACATATAGTTTAATCAAAACATGTAATATACATAATAAACATCTTTACACAGCATCATTTAACAAAACAAAACTTTTAAAACACATCATTGTTTTAAGGTAAACACTCCAAAATACTTCAAATGTAAATCTTGACGTCCCCACCTGTCAGCACTTAACGATTCAAGCTTCCCATACCGGATCTGCCTCCTCCACGGCATGATCGTTACATCAAACAGGGAGGGCTAAGTCCCTCACCTTTATCTTCATCACCTACATCACAAAACATAACCTATTAGCCTAAAGCTCACTAAGTAATCAAATGAGCCTATATGCCTAACATGACCATGACGTTTCTTGAAAAACATGCACATTCATTTCATTCTTTATCGTTATCTTAACTTAACTTGATCGTATGAAGGTGAATAAGCACCATATGGCCTCCATGAGGCAACCAATTCCACCTTCTCCAATAACTTGATCTTGAATTTAAGTACATTTATGCATTGGATGATGAATGTGTCCCATACCACCTTCATCATCCGTTGGGTGACATTTTAAAAACATGCATGAGAAAATATTTTCGTATCTTTCATAAAACATGATGCATGGACATGATTCATACATATGCATGAAATGATAACCTAATTTAAGTACAAGCAATATAATGCATCAAACATATCCCAAGTCAACCATAATAAACATTCCTACCATACTTGACTTAACTTAACTTAACTCTTGACTTATGATAATACATAACCATCAAACAATGTCAATCAAGCACCAATCAAACCCAAAGCACTTGGGTCGGTCTACGGTGCGATACACTCCAACATAATATCATTAATAACATTATCATAAAAACAACAACTACTAAGACATTCTTACTTAATGGATATCTAAGTAATCAAACACATCATCCTTATATCCTATCCTTTGTGATGTAGTCCCACAAGGGCCAAACACATGCAAGGATTACTTACTTGGATTCCTTAGCTTTAGCTTGGTATTATGAATTCTTAATGATCCAATGAGCTTGCTTATATACCTTAACATCATAAAATAAGACAATATAAGCCAAATTCGGAATACCCTGTTTCACCAGAAAATTGTGGCATCCATAACTTTATCGATAGCACTATGATCAACACATTTAAGGTACAATTTCAATCTTAAAGTGTTGTCTATACTTTATTAGATGACATTATGACCAATTTCTAACTTGAATATTTCGTAAAACTTGCATTCCAGAAACCGGGTAAACTGACTTAAAATTTATATACTCATAAACTATCTTTACAATTTCATTCATTTTTAACCATATAACGCCATTTCCATCATTTACAATCTGACCTAGAACAAATGTAGGTGCTGCTAAAGAGTCATGTGGTTCAAGCATGAGGTGTGACCATCCAAGCTCACCACCTCTTCATGCATGAGGTGTCACCATCCTTTTCACATAGTATTTCCCTATTGGTCCATCCTTAATTAATCATGGATTGACTTTCCTAAACTTTCATTGAGAAGTTAATATTTCAGGAATAAGATGTCGACCTCTTATTCAAGGTGTTGACCCTTAATAAAACTCGAGAGTTTCAAGGGGTGACCCTTTTAAAATTTTCATAACTTTCGTTCCAAAACTTGAGTTTCAATAATTCAAAAACTCATCTTTTTTTATTGAGTTTCGTGTAACTTTGTAGCAGACATAAACTTCAAATTATGTGTTGAAGATAATATAATATACAAAATACAGAACATCACTCAAAATCAATAATTCTATTGTCCGATTTTCCTTCACCAGCTTCAAATAAACATAACTTCCTCTCCAGAAGTCCAATAGCACTTATATACCTATCAATCTTCTTATCTTGATGTTTAGTACAACTTTGTAGAAGAACACTTTGCAAGTTATACTCTTCTAAGGCATGATATGATTGTAACACAGAAACTGCTCTATTACAAAATTCCAACCCAGTATTTGTTTCAACCTTTCGGGTCTAAGATTCATAACTTTCTCTATACGTTTTTAAATGAAGAAATTCTTGTTGCTGCAGTTTCATCTACTAATCTATTAAATTCCATTAGAAGAATTCAACTCCATGTTAAGACCCTAAAACCTCGAAATTATGTAAATACAAATATTTTTTTTATTCTTCAATTCATTACTTCTAAGGTGTAATTTCGTCTCCATATTCATCTTTTCTTAGCACATTTCATTCTTTAACCATGAAACATTATATTCACATAATGTTATTGTACATAAAAAAGTTGGGTGTTACACCTCTTGTTTTCTCTCTCTCTCTTGTTTACTTTGTTTGCCTTTTTTTCATACTCTTCTTCTTTTCTCGCATGCTATATTTTTCTCTCATTGCTCTCTTTTTCACTCTTTTGCTCTTATATTTGCTTTTCTCTCACTTTGAAATCTCTTATAATATTCTCTTGATCTTCACTAGCTTCCTACAATTTAAGTGGGCTGAGAACGATCGTCTTGTCATCTTGAACAAAGCTATACTCATTCTTAAACCCATTATGCTTGGCTTTTCAATCAAATTTTCATGGTCTTGCTAATAAAATTTGTGTTGCTCGCATAGGAACCAAATCACAAAGAACCACATCATGATATTTTCCAATGGACATAGCAATTTTCACTCGTTTAGTAACTTTGACTTCACCGCAATCGCTCCACCACTATAGCTTGTATGGATTTGGATGCTTTGCTGCTTCCAATCCCAACCTATTCACTAACAAAGTAATAGCAAAATTAGTGCATCTCATACTATCAATCATCAAACTAGATACCTTTTTATTCACGTGGCATCTAGTATGAAATATGTATTCTCTTTGTACTTCATCTTCATCGTCCTTGGCTTGAACGTTGAGCACGCGTCTAGTGACTGAGAGTTCACTCCTCACGGGTTTCTTTACCTCCAAATCACTACAATCTTCTAGTGGGTGCATCTCGCCATCACTTGAGTTCTCACTTTCAACATCCCAATTGTCAAGTATTGCCATTGTTCTTCTATTCAGACAATTTCAAGCATAGTGACTGAATCCTTTTATAGAAGCATTATTTGAGGTAGTTGTTATCTTGCATTGTGTTCCGAGGTGCATTGTCTCGGATCGGGATACAAAAAATTTTGAGTGCTTTTTGGAAGACCCTATGGAGAGTGATGTGCCACGGATTAGCACATCTAGAAGCGGAAGGCTCTATCACCATGGAATTGGTCTCGGGTTTCTAAGCCAAGGCCGAGTCAATATTTTTTCTAACAAATGTGCTAATTTTGTAGGTAACAACATGAAAAGGATGATCCAACCATCCTTGGTGATAATAGGACCACTTTTGGTTTCGGCCCAGGATGACCTCCGGGGGTTGTGCGGCTGTTTCGAACACCTTCCAGACCTGATTTGGCCAAGAATGCTTCTACAAAAATGTGGCCAACATCATAAGCTTTCCATCATGGGGCAGATAATCAATTTTGGACAAAGATTACCTGGTCAACCATCGCCATTACAGAGGCATCCAGAAGGGGTGGCTATCCGAGAACAGCCCACACACCTTTCATCATGCAACCAATAGCCACGGCCTAATGGAGTCCAATGAAGAGCTGAATGATGAAGTCCAATTTGGAGCCTCTAAGGAGCGGCCTTACACGTGAAAACATGAAGGAAAGCATTGGCCCAAAAAGGAAGATTGTCGGTTTTTACTTATTTTGGTTTTTGAAAACCGGTTGTACTCTTCCTTGCATGGTTTGCGTGAAAACCATGCAAGTATGTTTGTCTCTCTTTTGTTGTAAGTTAGTAAACGTGGCTGCAAGTGGAAAGGTCTTAGGAAGCCCTAAGGGATGGGTTAAACCTTCCCTTAGTGACCCATCACTCCTTGTTGGTGATGAAAGTCAAGGTGGGCCCACTTGCCATGCCTTGTTGTTAGTTTAGCACTTAGGGTTATGGGTGATAATCATTCACCTTTTGTAGCTCGTGGGAAGGAGGGTTTTTACCCTTCCTTTCTCAGCATTTGGAAGATAGAAAAGTATTGGAAAATTTGCAGAAGCTTGAAGCTCTCAAACTCTCTTTTCTCACGGCTTCAAGGAATTTTGGTGAGTAATATCCAATCTTCTTTGTTTGTCTTGGTGTTGGTGATTAGCTAGGATCACTAAACCTTATTCCAACCTCCTTCCTCACTTGTTTAGGAACAAAAGCGAGCTTGGAAATCCCATAGCCTTCCTCCATTTGTTGTTTGCATTTGTGTTTGTCTTTGTTGTTGGTTGCTGTTTTTGGTGCTTACCCGAGTGAATTTGTGCAACAAAAGTCCAATTCGTGCCATTTCTGTTTTCCGTGAACAAAAGTCCCCAATTTTATGGCTGTGAGTTCCTCTTTCATGGCTTGAAATAACTGTTCTTTATGTTTAGCCACAGCCCCTCCCCATCAAGAGTTATGCATGCTTTTTCCACTGCCTTCTACCCGAACTTCTGAAATCGGGCAGTTCTGTCCATAAATTTTCTATCCTGCATATCTTCCAATCTACCAGTGCTTTTCCCCTAAAACCACTTGCAATTTCTTCCCACTTCGTTGAAGTTAAGTTCTGCCAATTTCCACCCTCCCAGACTCTCTGCATTGGAAGTTGTGCAGAAGTCTTCCCAACACCCCTACACTGTTTCTTTCAGCTTTTTCTGTTTGTGCACCTGAAATTGCCTCCATATATTTTATTGATCCGCACGTGTTTTTAAGCTTTAATTTTGGTCAAACTTAGCCCACTCTCAAAGGTTTAAGTCCTCTAATTTATAGCTAAAGCCCCTATATGTGTTTGGAGTTCTCCATGCTCCAATCCCCTGTTGCTGCCTACCTTTCTTTCTCTTGGCAGGTTGTTGCCATCTCCTATCTTCCCGACACTTCCTCCTACCCCGAGCGTGTCAGAGAGGTTGGGAACCAAGCTCCTTTTTAGCACCTCTTTTCATCCCCAAATTGAAGGGCAAACTGAGGTGGTCAATCTGACTTTAGAAAGCTTATTGAGGAGCATAGTTAGCAAGAAGCTCATGGATTTGTACATACAACTCCCCTATATAGAGTTGGCTTATAATCGGAGTGGGCATAATACCACTTGAATGACTCCTTTTGAGGTAATGTATCGCTTTAACCCAACTCCTCTTGATTTAGTGCCTATACCCTCAAAGGAATTTCTCAATTCGAATGGGGCCAAGAAGGCCGAACTAGTGAAGAATATGCATGAGAAAGTGAGCAAGGCAATTCAAAGGGCAAATGAATCATATGCCAAGTATGCTAACTGCGGGAGGAAGTGACCAATTTAAAGGAGGGAGACTTGGTATGGCTACATCTAAGGAAGGAAAGGTTTTTGAAAAAAAAGGGTTCTAAGCTAGCACCCTTAGCCGATGAACCTTTCAAGATTTTGAAGAAGGTTAATCTCAATGCTTACAAGCTAGAGTTACCCATAGACTATGGAGTCTCGGCCACTCTTAATGTTCAAGATCTTTCTGCTTATGTTGGGGATGAAGGGGAAGAACCAAAGGTGCAAGAATCACCCTTAGATTTGAGGAAAAATCCTCAAATACCCTGGTAGGATGATACGCAATGGGATGCCTTGCATAGAGCCATACCTCAAGGAGCCATTACCCCAGCCCAAGCTATGAATTTTTCTAATCAATTTGCTCTTTTTGTAGGAAATGATGATCGTGCAATAATTATGGAGGAACCTACCCCAAACATCTCCTCATATGAGAAGCCTTGGAAATTGAGGCCGAGATTGAGTCGTCTACAAGCTTGGAACACCATGGAGGAAAGATAAAAGCCAAGGCAAGGGAGGAGGAGGAACCAGGTACAAGCTGAGTCTAGGTCGGGCGTAGGTTGGGGCCCATGGATCATGGCACAAACCCGATTGGAACTCTCTTTCTGTAATTTTATTTTATGCTTTTTATTTTACACAAACAATTATTTGGCGTTTTATGGATTTGGCATGGGTTTCTATCGGTTTGGCATGCGTTTGGAGTGGGTTTTCTCTTTTGCATGGGTTTTTGGATGGGTTTTCTTCCTTGGCCGGTTTTCTACCTCCAAGACTAGGTTCTCCGGTGAGTAATATATGTCGATATCTGAGAGCATCCTTCAAGGTTTTGCTGCCCTTCCAAGCTAGGGTGAGCTAGGCCATGCTACAAGACTTCAACCACTCCTCAGTTGTCTTAGGGTAAGCGTGTAAACCATATTAGCTCTTCTCCATCTCTGGTTACCTTCCGTTTTTCCGATCAACCAAATTTCCTTTTCTGATCATCCTCGTTTTGGCACCCGATTGTCCCCTCTACATATCTCCCGATTCCCCGAAGCGTTTAACCTTGTTTTTGGAGGTAAAGCTTCCCTTTCATTCCCTAACAATCGCTCTGAATCTCATTTGCAAACTTTGTTTGCAACTTCAAAACCACATTTCCCAATAATACCCATTTCCGGCCCCTTTCCTTGCTTGTACCTTGCCCGATAACCATTTTATTCCCCATTCCTTGAAGCCTATAAAAACTCGTGCACCAATGAGTTGACCAAATAAATCATCTATTTGTGGTAAATGATACTTATTTTTTACCGTTAGTTTATTCAACTCTCTATAATCGATACACATTCTCATTGTTCCATCATTCTTCTTTACAAATAACACCAAGGCTCCCCAAGGTAAAATGCTCATCCATTCTCCCAATTGGCTTTTTAGCTCTTTAATTCAAATGAGGTAATCCTATATGGGTTTTTAGATACTAGTTCTGCGCAAGGGTATACATCAATAAAGAATTAAATCTCCCAGTCTTGTGGCAAACCCGGAAGATCATCTAGAAAAATAACTGTAAACTTTTGTACTAATAAGATCTCCTTCAGTTGGATACTTGGTTGTTTCCAAGTATCAATAATACTAGCCAAGAATCCTTCAAATCCACTTTTCAATAATTGTTGAGCATTAATAGCTGATATCATTGGCGTTTTCTTTACACACTTAACTGCTTGAAAAAAAATTTTCTACATTCGGAGGCTGAAAATAAAGAATCCTCATCCTACAATTAATTGTTGCATAATGTCGATGCAGCAAGTTCATTTCTAGAATTGCATCATAACCCTTCATTTTCATGATTATAAAATCAGCATATAGTATCCGATCATTTTCATGAACTTATCTGTCAACTCCTGTAAAACGTGACTTGAATATAAAGGCTCACCCGAAGGTAGCATCACATCATACTCTTACTCTGCTTTGTGAGGGTAGCAACTAAGCATAGGTATAAACTCAAGTTAAATAAACGAGTGAGTTTCACCTGAATCAATCAATGTATAAGTAGGCATATCTATAATATAAATAGTACCAGACACTAATGTAGATTCATTTGCCACTTCTTGCACTATCAGTGCAAAAACAATTGGTGTCACCTTTTGTTTTGCCTTGTCTAGCACTGGGCAAAACTTGGAGATGTGCCCTGGTTGCTTGCATATATAACATTATCTAGTGCCTTTCAAACATTCTCTTAGATTTACCCTTTTGCATTTTGGACATTGTCGTGGTTAAGAACACTTCTGAATTTCTTTTCTCTGCCTTGGTTTTGTAATTTTTTTCCTTGTCTTTTACTTTTCGCGTGAGTCAGTCATCTCTTATCTCTAGATGACTGCCCATCAATGTAAAATTTCTGAAAATTTTCTTGATGTTGTTGAAATTTAGCCTCGGCTTCTTCTACTTCGAATGCTTTAGTTACCACTGATGAATGTAAGGTGATTCATGCATGCTTAAAATTTTTCCATTCCTATAAATTTCAGCTTTCAGGCCTTGAGTGAATTGATGCTCTTTATGCTCATTTTTGTTAACCAATTGGCTAGCAAAACGAGCCCGGGCCTCAAACTTTTATACATATTCAGCAACACTTCCGGTTTGAGACAACTATACAAACTCCACTAATTTACTTGTTATCACTGTGAGAGTAAAATACTTCTCGTAAAATACTTCTTTGAATTGCTACGACGCCATGGTTCAAACATTATTGGTGGCCTTCACACTGTCCCACCAATATCGTGAATCTTTTGCTTACATATATGCTGCACAACAAACTTTCTCCCCGTCCTAGATTTTAGCATAATCAAACAAATCTTCAATTGTACTAACACACTCTTCAGCATATGCTGGGTCCAATGATTGCCCATCAAAACTTAGAGGGTGTAGGCGACGAAACCTTTCATAACTATGATCTCCCGCCCCAACTACACCGGGATTTGGTTGTTCTTCTCGAGCCATTATTCTTTCCAATTGTTGAAATTGGCGATCTACAATATCTGACAGACGATTAGCGACCTCATCTGGTGCACGATTTCCTCTTACCATTTTGTATTTATCCAACAGTGAGCAATAATGTATATGCAAATAATTATTCACTTCCAATAAAAAAAACTTACTAATGTTGGAGGTCGTTCATGGTTGTAGTTGTACTGTCACGCCATCTGCAGAAAGGATTTTTGCGTGAGCTCTGATACCATAAGTTTTTAACTTCCTTTCTACATCATTTTATACGTGTATCTCATCTTAAATGATAAAACATAAAAAACACACACAATACTACTTACCTTGTCTATTCTCAGCAAGTCTTTCTAGTAGTAGGTACTTTTGTAAATCACCTTCACTTTAATAACCTAATATCATTCACAGTTTTTGGAATCAATCCCCTGTTTTATGATAACTTTGATGTATCATAACTTGCTCTATACACAATAATATGTAATGATTTTAAAGTCCATGTGTCAATCAAGGTGTTAAATTTGTCGTACTAAAATATCTAGGACATTGGATTAGTGTAGCATTAGTTTCAGACACAAATTATGAAATTGCACATAATTGACAGTTTTGTTTCAACTTTGATAAAATATGCACAACCACTGCAAATAACGAATTTCCCTCATTCATAAAGATATATGTGATATTCCAACATAATTGATTAACCAATAAACAAAACCATGGAACAAAACTTTTAATTTTCATGTATCACTCATAACCAACTTACAAAGTCATTGATAATCCCATAATTTTCAGTTATCCTTAATGTAATCAGGTGAATGATCATAATCACTCTAGACCACGTAACATAAGGTCATACCTCTTGATTTTTAGCTCAATAGATTCCTCTTGATGAAAGGACCACTTCTCCTCAGAGGATTGGAGGCCAAATTTAGTTTCTTCCCCTTCAACTTTTACATTCTCTCTCTAAACCCTTCTCTGTCAAGTTCTCTCTCTCTTTCAACCATTCATTCCCTTCAGCACGAAAATGGCTGATAATAAGCTATCCTCCAATATTTCTATATGTTTCATAGGATGAAATTACTATTTTTCCAAATTTATCCATTTACTTTTACCATTTTACCATAACGTATTCTATAATTGATAAAATACCTTCATTATCATTATTTAAATCATATTTAGTTTAACTAATTAATTCACATTAGATCTAAGTTAATCCTCTTTGTTAACTCAATTAATCATGATTAGTTAACTTTAATGACTTCATAATTTTCACTAATTATTTCTTAATCATGATTTGGTACTAATCTTATAGTGACATGTGTCATACTCTCATTTATCTTCCTTTCCTACTCCTAATTCAGTATGTATGACTTCAAACAAAATTCTAATTGAACCATTTGATAGCATAAAAACACTTAACTTGTACACTGGTATTATAGCTACCCTCCTTACAAAAACAATTTGTCCACAAAATTTCAAGCATAAAACAGATGAGGGTATTGACTTCTCATATTATCTACCATTTCCCAGGTTGATTCTTCTACCTTGTGATTACTCTAAAGAACTTTAACTAAAGGGATCTTTTTATTTCTAAGTTCTTTGGTCAAGTAATCAAGAATTCAAACAAGTTGCTCTGTATACTCTAACGTTGGTTGAATTTCGATGTGTTCTTGTTGTACCAGCTGAGATGGATCTTTTAAGCACTTCCTTAACAATATACATGAAACACATTGTGCACTCCGGCCATTGATAATGGTAGATTTAGTTCATATGCCCTTTCTCCAACTTTCTACTTAATAAGAAAAGGGCGAAGAAATATTGGGCTAAGCTTGCCTTTCTTCCAAATCTTATTACACATTTAAATGGAGAAACCTTTAAAAATACTTCATCTCCCTCGTTAAATTCTAATTCCCTTCTTCATTGATCGATATAACGCTTTTGTCGGCTCTGATCTATTCTTATTTTGTCTCTGATTATCTTCACTTGATCCAGCATTTGTTGAATGATTTTGGGGCCTACTATCTTGGCTTTTCTCCCTTCATCAAAACACAAGCGAGATCGACACTTTCGACCATATAGAGTGTAACAACCCTCATTTTATTTTAAGAATTTGTGATTTTAAGATGAAAATGTTTAAGATTATTTTTATGAATGTTGCTTGAATATTAGAGTGTTAAGGTATTTTGGATATTAGTAAATTAGTAAGTCGAAGATGATGAAGGAAATAAGTGATTTCTGGTCAATCGCTATGGATTAGCGGTCGACACTTTGTTTACCGGTCGACCCCAGGATTTAGGAGGGGTCGACACAATTGGAACTTTCGGTCGACCCTAGGATTTAAGAGGGGTCAACACAAATGACTCTCGGGAACTTCCTTCGGTCGACACAACGGACGAGCGGTCGACACAAATGACTCTCGGGAACTTCTTTCGGTCGAAAAAACGGACGAACGGTCGACACTTTCCCGATTTAAGTTGAAAAGTCAACAAAAAACTTGGAGAAATCCTGATGGATGAACGTGAGAGAAACATTGATTTTTGTTTAATTAAGGAGACAAGAAGGCATGGTCTACCATTTCCCTACGAAGCACGATTTCTTCTCCGTATTTTACATTAAATTCTCACGTTTTGATAAGGGAGAGTGAGATTGAGAAAGAAAAGAAGTTCTGTGAGAGAAAATAGTGAGAAAGTGGGATATCTCAAGAGAGGTGAGGTAGGAAACTCTAAAGCTTTCGTGGAGACTGAAGTTCAAGGTAATTTTTCTACCCTCTGAGTTTCTTTTAGGTTTAGCAAGGATAATATGATGTATTGGTTGGGTTGGTGGATAAATATGAATGATTTCATGTTAATTTCAGTGAAATCGGTTAATTATGCGCAAGGTTAGGGTTTTTGAGATTCGGTCAAATTTTAGCACGAATTTTAGTTTATGTTCTTCATAAGAGTTAAAGTAGACTTTTAAAGTAATCTATAGTCGTTTGAATCACTCAATTTTAAGCTATGTATGAAAAGTTATGGACGTCGCAAATCAGTGTACGGAATCTAGGGAGAGCTACGGTCGACCCTTATAGGTTAGGGTCGACCAATTCTCGATTTAAAAACGCAGGCTCTCTGTTTGGTCAACATGGGTCTTATAGGGACCGGTCCTTGATTTTCAGTGTTGCATACTCACTGTTATGTCAACATTGATCACACTTTATGCTACGATAGTTTTATGAATAAGAAGTTATAGTAGACTCTTTAAGGAATAATTTGACACCCGTAGCATCATGAATGGATCAATATAGAGGAAGTTATAGTTGTTCAAAGTTGGAATAGTAAGTTGTGACTTTATGTCATAAAACAAGTCATGTTACCCGATTTCTTATCCTTAAATGATCTGTAGGTTTAGGTCATCGATTGGATTGAAAAGGGGACTCAAGTGGATCAACTCAATCTAGCTACAAAGGTAAGTTAGCATTAAGATGGTTTGGCCCTTAAGTGGGACTACATTGCAAAGATTAGGATGTATGTTTGATGTGTGCTGTATGTTTGTTTTCATGACATGTTTGGTGTTGTATGCTTATTTTCATGTTATGTTTGATGTGATTTAAGTGATGTTTCATAGTCACATAGTCATACATCATAGTTTTACAAAATGTCAACGAAATGATTTCATGCATTGTTTTACAATGTAGTTGGAGGTAAAGGAAATATGATTGGTGGTATGGGATGCCAATTATGTTTCGTCTCTGATAAATTAAGAACATGATAAGCAGAACAGTAAAGTAAATGGTTATTACAGGCCTGAACACTCCAAGCAGTAATGTAAGAGGGCCTAGTAGAAGTTGAAGTAGGTGAAGGGATGTGTTCTTGAGATCCTATAATATTTCCAAAGATAAAGAAGATATGAAACCTAAGAAACGGGAATGAAATTGTGCATTGTTTTAAGAACATAGCATACTCATGCATTGCATTTTATAGTTATGCTTCTTACTGAGCTTTAGGCTCATAGTTTAGGCTTTGCAATGTAGGGAATGTAATAGAGGAAAGGGTGCAAGTGACTGATAAAGGAGTTAGAGCAGAAGAGTGTTCAAATGATACAGTTTATTGAGTGATGACCGACGGGGAGTGATGCATGACACACACACAGTTACAATATAAAATGTTTTGAATATTTTGAATATGTAATTAAAATGTATACCCATATTTTGGTGTGATGGATTACCAATGTTTTGAAATTAAATGTATTTTAAGTTGAAGTAATTGTCTTCGTCTACAGTTTTAAGTTATTAAATGCTTATGTATTTTATTTAAAGGTGGAATTCAAATGCATGTTTTTATTATTCGACGGTTTTCTTTGTAAACTGTTTTATAGATTAAAGATAGTTTTAGAAACTAAAGTAACAAGTGTTCCACCAATGTAAGTAAGTAAGTAAGTAAGAATCCCGTAACGGACCGGTTCTCGGGTCGCCAAAGAGCAAGAAAGAAAGTAAGTGAGTAAGTAAGTAAGTAAGAACAGCAGTAAGCGGCGGCTCAGGAATCAGGTCGTTACATAGAGCTTCATGGTGCCATATTGATAGTAGCTTGATAACTACTATTGTAAGAAAATTCTACTAATTGCAGCATCTTACTCTATGTAGTATTAAACTCAAGTACACATGATCTTAACATATCTTCCAATGTCTGGATCGTCCTCTGTGTTTGCCCATAAGTTTGAGGATCGAATGCAGTACTGAAATTAAACTTTTTGCCCATTGCTTCATGTAAACTTCTCCAAGACTTTGATATAAATCTTGAATATCGATCTCACACAATAGATACTAGTACTCCATGCAATTTCACTATTTCTTGTATGTAGAGTTCAACATATTGATGTAGTGAGAACGTCATCTTCACTAGTAGAAAATGAGCGGATTTTGTTAAGCAATCTATGATTACACATATACCATAATGTCTTAGTTTTTGGTAATCCAAAAACAAAATCCATTGAAAATATGTTCCCATTTCCACTCTAGGAAAGGCAAGGGTTCGAGAGTTCTTGCTGGACATTGGTGTTCTGCCTTTACTTGTCGGAAAGTTAGACACAATTTAACATAGTTCGCAATGTCTTCTTTCATATTCGGCCACAAAAAGTGTAACTTCAAATCTCAATACATTTTCGTAGTTCCAGGGTGTATTGAGAACGTAGATGAACGTGCTTTATATAATACATTTCTTCCTAAATCTGAATCTTGTGGCATATTCCAACGGTTTTTGAATTTTAAAGTACAGTCTTCTCAACAATGAAATTCAAATTATTCATCAAGATCCATATTTGACTTATAATCTAAATACTTTGGATCTGTCTATTGTGCTTCTTTGATCTCATCCAAAAGTGTTGATTTAACCGTTAATGCAGCCATCTTACTGGTCACTTTCGTTATAAGCTCCAAATTGAATCTTTGGATCTCTATTTGTAATGCAACTAATAATGTCGATAACGTTGGTTGCTTAAAGGCCGATGTTCTAATTAATGTATCGGCAACAACGTTGGGTTTTCCCGGGTGGTACTTAATTTCAAAGTCATAATCCTTGACGAATTCCAACCACCTTCGTTGTTGCATATTGAGGTCTTTTTGTGTAAAAATATACCTCAAATTTTTATGGTCGGAATATATGTCACATGACTTTCCATATAAATAGTGCCTCCATATTTTTTAGAACAAAAGCTACAGCACCATGCTCTAAATCATGTGTCGCATAGTTTTTCTCATATTTTTTCAATTGCCTTGATGCATATGCAATCACATTCCCCTCTTGCATAAGTATATATCAAAGACCTATCTTCGCTGCATCACAGTAAATACTAAAACGTCCATCTTCATTAGAGAGTTTTAATATGGGGTTGTGGTCAATTTATCATTTAAATCTTGAAAACTTGGTTGACAATCAATTGACCACCAGAATTTCACGTTCTTCTTGGTTAATTGAGTCAAAGGCATTGCAATGTATGAAAATCTTTCTATAATTTTTTTATAATAGCCTGCAATCCCAAGAAAACTCTGTACATCTTGCAAATTCCTTGGTTGTGGTCAATCTTTGATTACTTGAATCTTTGTTGGATCTACGAAAATACATTCTTCGGAGATAACATGACCAGGAAAATTCACTCAATCCAACCAAAATTTGCATTTGGAAAATTTTGCTTATAACTTGTGTTGTCTCAAATGTTTTTCATGTCGTTCTTT
This sequence comes from Begonia fuchsioides, assembly GCA_003255005.1. Taxonomy (NCBI): domain Eukaryota; kingdom Viridiplantae; phylum Streptophyta; class Magnoliopsida; order Cucurbitales; family Begoniaceae; genus Begonia; species Begonia fuchsioides. The sequence continues at coordinate 33,615 of QAOC01053278.1, read as the reverse complement.
GCTTCTGAAATAGATGAGTATATCCTCAATAAAAAATGATTATAAATCTATCTAAATATTCACAAAACACTCTTATCATTAAGTCCATAAAAATGTTGCAAGTGCATTTGCTAATCTAAAGGACATTACAAAAAACTCATAATGCCCATACCTCGTACTAAAACTTTCATTTTGCCTCTTAACCTAGCGAATGATTTAAATAGAGTCATTTTGTTCCATTTAAGCAGGTTTGGACTGAGCGCATAAAGTTCGTACAACGTAGAAAAGTTTTGTAGACTACATGTAATACTGTTTGGTCTCTTAACCAAGGGGCTTGAATGGAGTGATTTAGTGCTATTTAAGCTGGTTTGGATGATGTGCATTAAGTGGCTTGAATGAAATAATTTACCGCCATTTTAGAAAGTACGGGAGACCCGCAGTAAGTTCATACAAAGTACAAATACATTTTGTGCATAGACCAAAATGTTTTTTTGGCATCTTAAACTACCAAGGAGCTTGAATGAAGTCGTTTGACACCATTCGAATGGGTTTTTACAACGCATGCGATGTTCATATGATGTACGAAAACATTTTGTGTGTTGTCTCTGAAAGTTTGTTCGGCATCTTAACTTACCGAGGGTGTTAAATGGAGTTGTTTTGCAACATTTGAGTAAGTTTGGCCAACGTAAAAAGGTTCGTACGTGAAAAGTTTTTTCGACGTACGAAAGCATTTTGTGCGCTGCTCTAAAAAATTGTTCAGCCTCTTAACCTACCAATTTGCTTTAATGGAGTTGTTTGGCACCATTTTAGCAGGTTCTAACAATGCACGATTATTTTTTATGATGTAGATCAACATTCTTTCCATTTGACCGAAACGTTCGATCAAATTCTTAACCTACAAAGGAGCTTGAATGTGTTTGTATGACTACATTTGAGGAGCTTTAGACGACATGGTAAATGTTTGTACGATGTCCGAAAATATTTTGTGCAGTGCACCAAAGTGGCTTGAATTGTGATGTTTAAGTCCATTAGATTAAGTTTAGACAATGCTCAATAAGTTTGTATGTTGTACCAAAACATTATGTGTGCTGATTGAAACATTTGTTTGGCACTTAACTTAATGAGGGTCCTGGATGAGGTTGTTTGACGACATTTAAGTAGTTTTGGAAGTAGTTTGGGTGATCATACGATGTACGAAAAACATTTTAATTGCTGCCTTAGATGCTTGGTCGACCTCTTAAGCTTCTGAGGGCTTGGAAAAAGTGATTTTCCTCCATTTGAGCAAGGTTAGCCTACGTGCAGAAAGTTTGGTTCTACTTTTACATGTTTGGATGGCACGCATAAAGTTGATACAACGTAGGAAAACATTGTGTGCTGCTTGAAACGCTCATTTGTCTTCTTAACACCAAGGGGCTTGAAGGAATTTGTTTGGTGCCATCTGAGCAGGTTCGAAGGCGCACCAAAAATTTGTACAACATACGAAAGTTGTTTTGTGCTCTTGCTAGAACATTTGTTCAATATCTTAACTTACCAAGGGTCTTCAATGGATTCATTTGGCACCATTGGAGCATATACAGACATTGCGCAGAAAGTTCGTATTACATAAGCATTTTGTGCGTTGCCCAAAACATTGGTTTGGCATAATAACCTACCAGGGGGCTTGAATGTTGTCATTTTGCTCTAATTATTAAGTTTGGACAACACAAGAAAGTACGTACAACGTAAGAAAATATTTTGTGTGCTGCCTTGAATATTCGTTTGGCCTCATAAATTTCATATGACATACAAAAACATTTTGTACGATGCCCAAAACTTTTGTTTGGAGTCTGAACTTTTTGAGTTGCTTGGATGGAGGCGTTTGGGGCCATTTTAGTAGGTTCAGGTGACATTCCTAAATTTCATGCCACGTACAAAAACGTTTTGTACAATGCTCGAAATGTTTGTTTGGCATCTGAATTTATCAAGGCACTTGAATGTAGTCGTATTGCTCCATTTAAGCAGGTTTGCACGTGGTCTGATCCTGCTCAAATGGTGCCAAATGACTCTATTCATGCCCCTGGTATGTTAAGAGGCCACAAAATTTTTTTTACATAGTATAAAATTTTTACACATCATCTGAACCTGCTCAAATGATGCCAAATGACTCCTTTAATGCCTCATATCTTAAATGCCGAACGAATATTTCAGACAACGCATAAAATATTTCCATATGTTGTACAACCTTTCTTTGCCAAATGACTCTTTTTTAAGCTTCTCGATAGATTAATATGCAGAACAAAAGTTTTGTGCAACACACAAAGTATTTTCGTACGTTGTATAAACTTTCTGTGCATCGTCCAAACATGGTCAAATGGAGTGAAACGACTCCTTTTAAGCCCTTTCGCATGTTATGATGACGAATGAACATTTCAGGCAATGCAAAAAATAATTTCGTTCATCATACAAACTCTATGTGCATCGTCAAAAACTGTTCAAATGGTGCCAAACGACTCCATTTAAACCTCTCGGTATGTTAACATGCACAACAAACATTTTAGGCAGCGCACAAAACCTTTTTGTATGTTGTACAAAATTGATGCACGTAATCCGAACATACTAAAAATGGATTCAAACAACTCCATTTAAGCCCCTCGGCAGGTTAAAGGGCCTTATAAACATTCAAGGCAGTGGAAAAAATATTTTTGTAAGTCATATAAACTTTAAGTGCGTCTTTTGAACCAGATCAAATGGTGTCTAACGAGTCTCTTCAGGCCCTTAGTAGTTTTATATGCTGAAAAAACGTTCCAAAAACCAAACAAAACGTTCGCTTATGATATACAAAACTTCTCTACATCATCCGAGCATCATCCCAACTTGTTCAAATTGTGCCAAACGACTCCATTCAAGACCCTGGGTAGGTTAAGATGCCGAAAAGCAATTTGTCCAGTGCACGAAATTATTTCACCCGTCGTATGAACTTTCCTTGCATCCCCTGCACATTGCAAAATGACTTCATTCAAGCTTCTCGGTAGGTCAAGATGCCGAACAAACGTTTCTAGTAGTGCACAAAATATCTTCGTACGTCGTTCGATCCTACTCAAATAGCTCCAAAAAGCTCAATTCAAGCCCCACGGTAGGTTAAGTTGACGAAGAATGTTTTGGATAGTGCATAAAATATTTTTGTATTTCATACAAACCTGCACGCAACTATATTAACCTGCTCAAATTTCACCAAAATTCTCCATTCAAGCTCCTCGATAGCCTGAAAGGGTCAAAGGAACATTTCATGCAGAGCACGAAATGTTTTTGTATGTTGTAAAAACTTTTTGTGCATTGTTTAAACCTTCCTAAATGGCGCCAAATGACTCTAGTCAAGTGCATCAGTAGGTTGAGATGGTTGAACAAACGTTTTAGGCAGCGCATGAAATATTTTTGTACGTCATAAAAAATTTGTGAGTGTTTGAAACCTTTTAAAATAGCACCAAATGACTCCATTAAAGCCCCTTGGTAGGTTATAACTCCAAACGAATGTTTTGGGCATTGCATAAACTCTTTTCTTACATCACAAAAACTTTTTGCGTATTGTTCAAACCTGCTCAAATGCAGAAAACGAATCCATTAAAGCACCTTGGTTGGTTAAGATGCCAACGAGACATTTCAGATTGGAGCACAAAACATTTTTGTATGTCGTACGAACCTACCGTATGCTGTTTGAAACTGCTCAAATTGCGTCAAAAGACTATTCAAGAACCTCAGTAGGTGAAGATGCCAAACAAAGTATTGGTCAGTGAACAAAATATTTTTGTGCATTGTAAAAATTTTTGCCACGTCATCCAAATGTTCTTAAATAGCATCAAAGGACTCTATTGAAGCCCTCTGGTAGGTTAAGAGGTCAAACAACGATATCGATTAGCGCATAAAATATGTTTGTAGATCGTAAAAACTTTTTGTGCATCGTGTGAATCTTTTCAATGGTGTCCAATGACTCTATTCAAGACCCTCAGTAGTTGAAGATGTCGAACAAACGTATTAGTCTGTGTAAAAAATGTTTTCATACGCCGTAAAAACTTTTGACGCCTCATCTAAACATGCTAAAATGGTGTCAAATGACACCATTCAAGCTTCTTGGTAGGTTGAGATGCCAAACTAAGTTTGTTCTGGGCAGTGCAAAAATGTTTTGGTACATCATACAAACTTTCTGCGCGATGTGTGTACATGCAGAAATGGTGTGAAAGGACTACATTCAAGTCCCTCAGAAGGTTAAGATGCTGAACGAATGTTGGGCAGTGAACAAAATGTTTTTCTACATTGGACAAACTTTTCGTGGAATAACCATTTTTTATGTTCCAAATTTTTTTTTAATGTTAAACTAACTTTCCAACTCAAATGGTGCCAAACCACTTCATTCATGCCCCTCGGTAGGTTAAGAAATGAAACAAATGTTTCAGGCAGTGCATAAATATTTTCGTGCATTGTAAAAACTTTTTGCACATTGTCTGAACCTGCTAAAATGACACGAAAAGACTCGATTCATGCCCCTTGGTAGGTTAAGAGGCTGAATGACCTGCTAAAATTGCGCAAAAACACTCCATTCATGCCCCACCCCAAACAGGTTAAGAGGCTGAACAAATTTTTCTGCCAGCACACAAAATGTTTTTACCCCTAAGAACTTTTCGGACATTGTCCAAACCTGCTCAAATAGCGCCAAACGACTCCATTCAAATACAACGGTAGATTAAGAGATCAAACAAAATGTTTCAGTCGGCATAGCTTTACTTACCTTTAGAAATTAGGAAACACACAATCAATGCCTTTTAATCACTTCATAACCTATAAATAAAACAACTATTAATCGTAATAAGAAAATATTGTTCACTGTTTTACAGCAATTTTAAAGTATCATAACTAACAATCAATGCCTTTTAATCACTTCATAACCTATAAATAAAACAACTATTAATCGTAATAAGAAAATATTGTTCACTGTTTTGCAGAAATTTCAAAGTATCATAACTTATTATATACAACTCCAAATGTCTTCGTTCCAAAGCTCAATCTCGCCCAAGGTGTCTATTTTAATATTGTAGAAAGCTTTTGCCAGTGGATTAGTCTAACTTAAGTTTTGAATACAAAACCAGAAGCTGATAAGATTTTCTAGCTTTTAGCCACTTTTGTATAACATGGACAATAATGAACTAATTCGTTTTATCTTTCTTATATATCCACACCTTAGAAGTTAGAACATGATTAGATATCATTTTTACAGAACAATAAACCATAAATTCCAAATTTTGTGAACTTTAAATAACTAATTATCATACCATTCTTTATTATTAAAAAAACACAATTATTCTGTAACTAATCATACTATTTATCATGATTAATCTATACAACGTATGAAATGACTCTTACCACAATATTCTTAGCTCAATATATTCCTTTTGATAAGATAAATATTTCTTCTCAAGGAATTGGAGGCCAAATATCTCTCTTTCACCTTCAATTTTCACTATTTTCTCTCTAAAACTCTTTCTCCATTTTTACTCTTTTCTCCCTTTCTATCTCTACAGCCACCAAAGTGGGTGATCCTCAGCCATTTCTCACATTTTTCAGATATTATTTAGGATGAATTTACCTTTTAGTCTAACTTATCCTTTTAGGTTGACCATTTTGCCCTTATATGCATCTTTAATTGCTAAAATTCTTGAATTATCATCGTTTAATCATACATACTTTAATTAATTAATCTAGATTAGTATGAATCTAATCCTTAAGATTAAATTAATTAATCATGATTAGTAAACCTTAATTACTCTTTAATCACTCACTAATTATACCTTAATCAAAATTAGTCACTAATCTAATAGTGACACGTGGGACTTTCTCATTGCTTCACTATTGTAACATATAAAGCCCCAATTTACATGTAATAATATTTTTTGATTAAATTTTATTCAAATTATGTTATTGATTAAGGAAGAAATTTAAGTAGAGGTGACATAACCTTACAACATCAAGTCTAATTTTACTCACTATCATGTTTATGCTCACTGTCTAATCCTAGCTTTTTCATCTTGCACATTTAATTAATAATCCTAATTTATTTTAAAAGTAAGCAATTTTCTTTTGTGTATTACATTCTCCCCTCCTCAAAATTTGATCACAATCAAATTCTAAGCATTCAATCATTTAATGACTTTACCTAACAACTATCCAAAATGTCGAGAGAAATTAATATTTACCAATAAACATATCAATATTATATCTAGCTTCTCTTAATCAAATTGTTATTTTGACGAAGTTATAAAATAACAAAAGTTGTGAAAGAATACATGCTTACAATTGAACAAGCTTCCCATGATGAGCCTAGTGTTATTAGTTTGTCTGTAAAAGAAAACGATGTTGACCCAGCCAATGCTCTGATACCATGTTTGTTGAATGATTTCGGGGCCTAATATTTTGGCTTCTCCTACTTTTGACCATATAGAGCTTCATATGGTGCCATATTTATAGTAGCTTGATAACTATTATTGTTAGAGAATTCTATTAATGACAGCATCTTGCTCAATGTAGTATTAAACTCAAGTACACATAATTGTTAGATATCTTCCAATGTTTGGGTTGTCCTCTCTTTTTGCCCATCAGTTTGAGGATGGAATGCGGTATTAAAATTCAACTTTGTGCCCATTGCTTCGTGTAAAATTCTTCAAAACTTTGATATAAATCTTTAATCTTGATTTGACACAATAGATATCGATACTCCATGCAATTTTACTATCTCTTGTATGCAGAGTTCAACATACTGATGTAGTGAGAACGTCATCTTCACTTGTAGAAATGGGAAAATGTCGTTAAGCGATCTATGGCTACCCATATGCCATCATGTTCTTTTGTAGTTTTGGGTAATCCGAAAATAAAATCCATTGAAATATGTTCCCCACTTCTATTTTGGGATAGATAAGGGTTGGAGTGTTCCTGTTTGACGTTGGTGTTCTGCCTTTACTTATTGGAAAATTGGACAAAATTTGCAATGTCCTCCTTCGTATTTGGCCACCAAAACTGTAACTTTAAATCATGATACATTTTCATAGTTCCAGGATGTGTTGAGAACGTAGATGAATGTGCTTCAGAGAACACCTTGTTTTGTAAATCTGAATCTTGTGGCACATGCCAGTGGGTTTTGAATTTCAAAATACCATATTCTAAACAATGAAATTCAGAAGATTCATCAAGATCAATTTTTGACTTAAAACCAAAATACCTTGGATCTCTCAATTGGGCCTCTTTCATTTCATCCAAAGTGTAGGTCTCACCTTTAATTTAGCCATCTTACTAGTCACATCCGTTATAAGTTCCATATCGAATCTTTGCATCTACAATTGTAATATAACCGATAAAGCCAATATTGTTGGTAGCTTAAAGCCTGTTGTTCTACTTAATGCATCAGTAACAACGTTAGCTTTCATGGATGATACTTAAGAATGATCTTCTTGCCATCGTCACTTGATCTTCACTTACTTCCCACAATTTAAATGGCATAAGAAAGATCATCTTGCCATCTTGAACAAAGCTATACTCATTCTTAAACCCATTATGCTTGGCTTTTTTTATCAAATTTCTATGGTCTTCCTAATAAAATATGTGTTGCTTGCAGAGGAACCAAATCACAAAAAACCACATTATGATATTTTCCAATGGACATAGCAATTTTCACTCGTTTAATAACTTTGACTTTACCGCAATTGCTCAACCACTATAGCTTGTACGAATTTGGATGCTTTTCAATTTCCAATCCCAACTTATCACTAAGAAAGTACTAGAAAAATTAGTGCAACTCCCACTACCAATTATCAAACGACATATATTATTAGTCATGTGGAATCTAGTATGAAATATCTGTTCTCTTTGTACTTCATCTCCATCGTCATTGGCTGGAACGTTGAGCACTCGTCTAGTGACTAAGTGTTCACCTCTCACTAGTTCCTTTACCCCCAAATCACTACAATCTTCTAGTGGGGGCATCTCGCTATCACTTGAGTTCTCACTTTCAACATCCTCATCTTCACGTATTATGATTGTTCTTTTATTCCAACAATTTGAAGCATAGTGACTGAATCCTTTTATAGAAGCATTATTTGAGGTAGTTGTTATCTTTCCCTTGAAATCTACTTGAGGCTTTATAGTTTGTTGCTTGTGCCTCCAAGTAGTTTCCCCATTTGAGTTTGAGAAAGATCCACCCTTTGAATTTCCCTTTGATTTCAATTGTTGTTTGACCTCATGGCCACTATGTTATAATTTTTTTTATTCAATCCTCCAATAAAACGTGCCATTGTTGCTTCCTCGTCTTCCTCTATGTTGGCTTTCATCATGATTGATTTCATCTCTTTATAATAATCTTCCATACTTTTTTAACCTTGTTTTAGTTCTTGCAATTTCCTACAATGATTTCGATGATAATTACTTGAAACATATCTCTTACGCATACATTTTTTAATTTCTTTCAACAGGAAAATGGGTCTTTTTTCATGCCTTCTCCGAATTCACTGAGCTACTTAGGAACAACCCATGACCAATATGAGCTTGAGGTTTCCTTTGTAACTCCAAGAACTTCTTCATAGTGGACCCCTTCCATGCCTCATTTAATAGAGAACCTCAAAGTGGCTCTATTTCATTAGATTCCATCCATATTCCAATTCCATTCATTTAATATCTTTAATATCCATGTGGTGTCATTGGCTGCCGGATTTCGTCCCACAACTAGAATAAGATCAAGTTGATCCCACCATGTAATTGCATAGTCCATGAATTTCATTAAGGCCAACTTGATTTTCTTTTCCTTGGTATAGTTGTGACAATCATAATATAATCAACCTTTCTTAATCATTCCAAATATGATTCGGAATCACTTTTACCATGAAAAGAAGGAATCGTCATCTTGATGTTGCTTAGGTTGCCATCTTCTTAGTTTTTTATATGATGCCGCCCCTTTTTATAAATGTTGCTATCATTCTTGGACTCAACATTAATTTGACTTTCATCCATACTCATTTCTCAATATAAGAAACAATAGAAACTGTTAGCGAATAAATAAGAAAATAAAAGGACCTTACTCACTCCCTCACATGTTTACAATCAATCAATGTCACTCACAATTGTATTTCACAATTAATTTATAAAATAGGCTCTCACACTTGCCTTTTTCCTCTCAATTTTTTCTTTTAGTTTTTTATGTAAGAACCCAATTCAGGAGAAATATTCAGCAAGTAAAAAAAATCAAGATTAAACTTTTAAGCAAAAAATTCAAACTTCCAAGATTGTCCAAGTCAAACTATTTTGAAAGAAATAATGTGATCCAAGGAAAATGTATATATAATGATGAATGATAATAATGAAGTATTGCTCTAATGATGTAAGAGCAATAAAGGCAATGAATAACTTTGAAGTCACCAAAATTAAAAGAAGTAACTTTAAAATGAATATTGATGACGAAAGATAGTGAGTACTATTTGAAGTAATGAGATTTTTTTAATAATAGTAGCAACAAAGACAATAAGCAAAAATCGTTCCTTTTTTTCAAACTTTTTTTGCTTGTACTTTCCCCTTTTTTTTTGCACAATATATTTTTTCACGTTTTTTATATGATTGTTTTTGCATTTTTTGATAAAAAGATAGAAAGATAGGAAATAAATAATAAAGAAAAATAAGAAAGCTTAAACACAGATATAAACTTGTATAAAGGAGCCAAAGCTCTAATACCAAATGATAAGAACCACGGGTATATCAAAAGTGAGACCCTTCAACAATGCAGAAAAAGATACCTGAATCGCCTTTGAATTAAGTACGAGGAACTTCAACCCAATGATACCATGCCGACGGAACCTAAGTTATCAAAGAAGGAGCTTGACCAAGACTTAACTTGTCGGTAAGAACCAAAGCTATCAAAGTTGATATATCAAGAATTAACTTGATGAAGATCGAGTTCTTCGCAAAGAACCAAAGAGAAAATTCTCTCCAAACACTCAAGGTGAATTAATCATTAAAGTTGTGTCTTTCTCAATAACTTGGATGTAGATAGGCTACATAATTTCTAAGTAAATTAAGAAATTGAAAGATATTAGAAAACTAAAATATCTTTAGGAAGATTTTCAAATCTTCCAAGATTCTCGAATCTGCCAAAAAATTTACTTGTTGATGAAGTAAAAGTTATTTCCTTTGTCCGTTTAATATCTTGTAGTAGGCTTGGGCTCTTGGGCTTGTATTCTTGACCACCTTGCATATATCAATATCTTCTTTAACACTTAACATAATAAGGGTTTTGTTTTGATGTTGAATAGATTCTTTCATTTGGATTTCCTCCACTAAGCACATAGTGCTTTCTGCATTTTCTTGGTTCTTGACCTTGTCATTGAGCCTCCTTGCATCTCCAACATTCTTTGGCTGTGTCTAATCTTTGATTATTTTAATCTTTGCCAGATCCACGGATATACCATCTTTGGTGATAACATGGCCATGAAAATTCACTCAATCTCAAAAAGCTTCGCATGTTCTTCTTTGCTTCTAGATTAGATGAGGATATCATCGATAAAGACGATTACAAATCTATATAAATTTTCTCGAAACACTCTATTCAATAAGTCCATAAATGCTGCAGGCGCATTTGTTAATCCAAAGGACATTACGAAAAACTCATAATGCCCATACCTCATACAAAATACTGTCTTTAGAATATCTTCAGACTTCACTTTAAGCTTATAATAACCCGAACATAAGTCTATCTTTGAGAAAACTCATGCACCAATGAGTTGATCGAATAAATGATCTATTCATGGTAAATGATACTTATTCTTTACTGTTAGCTTATTTAACTCTCTATAATCGATGCACATTGTAATACCCGAAAAGAAAATAGCTGACTTTTAAGATAATTAAAATATTTAAATAAATGTTAAAGATGAAAGAGCTAGGGTTAGAGAAATTAGCATCAAAATGATAGCAAGTAAAATTACACTTTCTGCTTAAAGGATATGTCACCTTCACTAGATTTCCTCCATAATCAATGATATTATTTGCATAAACCTTTGTCCAAGAATATTATTAGATACAAATATGATTTGGTAATTTAAAGTAGAGAAGCAATAAGAAAGTGCCACATGTCCCTATTTGATTAGTGACTAATTGTGATTAAAGCATAATTAGTGAGT
>QAOC01053278.1:5351-22220 GCA_003255005.1 Begonia fuchsioides | reverse complement strand
CAATTATGTTACTATCACAAAGATTTGGTTTATGTCAAAACGGAATAAGTATATGCTCCTAGCAATTGTTAAGTAGTTAAGCTAATGTAACTTACGAAATGTTATTGGAATTGATATTTACTATGATGTGATGAATTGTTACGTTTATGCTACACATGTTAATGATGTGCTTGGTACATCCATATTATGCATGTTCATGGGCATCTCATGCATCATGTTTTCAAGAAAGTTACGAACTATTTACATGCATGAGATTTCATATAAAACAGAATATGAAAATGGTTCATTCAGGTTGAGCTCGAATAACCAACGAAAGACGAAGATAAAAGAAAGAAAGAAAGAGAAAGTTATGTAAATGTCATTGGGAAGAGGTTTTAGTTGGTTGTCCCCTTAGGTGGACTCAAGTTTGTGGTCTCTCAACCCTTGAAATCGAGTTGGCTGTCCCCTTAGGTTGACTCAAGTTTTTGGTCTCTCGTTCCTTGCCAAGAAGCCCCAATGATAAGGATGCATGGAAATTAAAGTAAAGAAATACCCCAAATGAAAAGAAAAGAAAATGTTTTACAAATTCATATCATGTTTGCGTTCATGCATTTCATGCTTTACTTACTGAGCACTAGGCTCATAGATGAACTTTGTGGTGTAGGTGATGCTAACGTTTAGTTGACAAAGTGCTCCCATGACCGTGGCTACTAGAACGATGTTGTCCAAGCAACAAACGGGCAGATTTTTATTTTAATGTATTTTAGAACGATCATGCAATCATGTATTCCTCCAAAAGAGATTTAAATTATAAATGTGTTTCAAAGTCTTCCACTGCTACGTTTTACAAATGCATGATCGTAAACAAAAAATTTTCTCATCTTTTTATGAAAAGCAAAAGTTTACGAAACAGTACGCTACACACATTCTCATTGTTCCATCTTTCTTCTTTACAAATAACACCGGGGCTCCCTATAGTGAAAATCTTTGCCGAATGAACCCCTTGGTCATCAATTCTTCCAATTGGTTTTTCAGATACCGGTTCTACGCTATGGTATACATCAATTACGAATTCAATCTCCCGGTCTAGTGGCAAAGTAGGAAGATCATATAGAATACGTCTGTAAAATTTTGTACAACCTGGATCTCCTTCAGTTGGATGCTAGGTTGCTTCCAAGTTACTTGCCAAGAATCCTTCACACCCGCTTTTCAGCAATTGTTGAGCATTAATCGCTAATATATTCAATATTTTCTTTGCACACTTAACTGCTTGAAAACAAAAAAAAATTGTACCATGAGGATGAAAATAAACAATGATGATCCTATAATTAATTGTTGCATAATCGATGCACGATCTCATTGTTTCATCCTTCTTCTTTACAAACAACGCCAAGGCTCCCCAAGGTGAAAAACTTGAACGAATGAGTCCCTTGCTCATCAATTCTTCCAATTGGCTTTTTAGCTCCTTTAATTCAACTTGGGCCATCCTATATGTGTTTTTAGATACTTGTTTTGCACCAGGGTATACATCAATTATGAATTTAATCTCCCGGTCTGGTGGCAAACTAGGAAGATCATCTAGAAAAACCTCTGTAAAATTTTGTACTACCGATTTCCTTTAGTTGGATACTAGTTTGTTTCCTAGTTACTTGCCAAGAATCCTTCACAACTACTTTTAAGTAATTGTTGAGCATTAATAGCTAATATGATCGGCGTTTTCTTTGCACACTAAACTGCTTGAAAAAAACTAATTTTTGTACCCTGAGGATGAAAATAAACAATCCTAACCCTACAATTAATTGTTGCATAATGTCAATGCAGCTAATCCATTTCTAGAATTGCATCATAACCCTTAATTTTCATGATTATAAAATCAGCATATAGTATCTTATCATTTTCATGATCTTAACTTTCAACTCTTGTAACACGTGACTTCAATGTAAATGCTCACCCGAAGGTAGCATCACATCATACTCTTATTCTGCCTCTTGAGGGTAGCAATTAAGCATAGTTATAAACTCAAGTGAAATAAACGAGTGAGTTGCACCCTAATAATTAATGTATATGTAGGCATATCCATAATATAAATAGTACCTGACACTACTGCAGATTCATTTGCCTCTTGTTGCTCTATCATTGAAAAAAAAGAGTTGTGTCACCTTTTGTTTCTCCTTGTCTAGCATTGGGCAAAACTTGGAGATGTGCCCTGGTCGCTTGCATCTATAACATTGTCCATTGCCTCTAAAAAATTCTCCTATATGTACCCTTTTGCATTTTGGACATTGTTGTGGTTGAGAAGACTTCTAAATTTTCTTTTCTCTATCTTGAATTTGTAATTTTTCTCCGTGTATTTTACTTTTCGTCTGAATCAGTCATCTCGTATCTCTAGATGACTGCCCTTCAATGTAAAATTTCTGGAAATTTTCTTGATGTTGTTGAAATTTAGCCCTAACTTCTTCTACTTCGAATGCTTTAGTTACCACTGATAAGTATGGTAATTCATGCGTGCCTGAAATTTCTACACCCCTATAAATTTTAGCTTTCAGGCCTTGGGTGAATTAATGCACTTCATGCTCATTTTTGCTAACCAAAGCAAATGGCTAGCAAAATGAGCAAGTGCCTCGAATTTTTGTACAAATTCTGCAACACTTCAAGTTTGATGTAGCTGTATAAACTCCACTAATTTACTTGTTCTGATTGTGCGACTAAAATACTTCTCGTAAAACACTTCTTTGAATTTCTTCAACATCACGGTTCGAACATTATTTGTCGCCTTCATGGTGTCCCACCAATATCATAAATCTCTTGCTAACATATATGTTGCACAACTAACTTTCTCACCGTCCTCAATTTTAGCATAATCAAACATATCTTCAAGTGTAAGAACCCAGTCTTCAGCATATGCTGGGTTCGATGATTGCCCATCAAAACTTAGAGGGTGTAGGCAACAAAACATTCACAACTATGGTCTCCCTCCCCAACCACACGAGGATTCAGTTGTTCTTCTTGAGCCATTAATCTTTCTAATTGTTGATATTGATGAACAACAATATCTACAGCCAATGAACGACCTTATCTCTTGCAGGATTTCGTCTTACTATTTTGTACCTATCCTACATCGAGCAATAATGTATAAGAAAATACTTATTCACTTATAATAAGAAAAACTTACTAATGTTTGAGCTCATTCATGATGGTAGTTGTGTTGTCAAGCTATATGCAGAAATGATTTTGATCTTGGCTCTGATTCCTTTAATTTCTATTGTTTCTTATCATTGGAGCTTCCTAGCAAGGAACAAGAGACCACACACTTGAGTCCATCTAAGGGGACAGCCAACTCAAACCTCTTTCCAATGACATTTACGTAATTTTCTCTTTCTTTCTTTTAGCTTTCTCTTTCGTTGGTTATTCAAGCTGAACCCAAAACAACCATTTCATATTAAGTTTCATATAAAATATGATGCATCATATTTCTAGAAAACATGATGCATTAGATGTTTGTGATATGAATGTGTCAAGCAATTAAGTAATATTCATAACATAAAAACAACAATCCATCATATCATAAACCAAATCATGCTTTTCTACATCATTTTATATGTACATCTCATATAATGATGTAAAGCATAAAACAACAGCAAAGTCCTATTGTTCTATGAAGTAGATCCAATTAAAGAAAAAACACACAAAATACTACTTACCTTGTTTATCTTGAGCAAGTCTTTCTAGTAATAGGGACAATTATGAATCACCTTCACCTCAATAACCTAATATCATTCACAATTTTCAGAATCAATGCCAGTTTTTTTATAAATTTGAATTATCATAACTTGTTCTATACACCATAAAATGCTATGATTTTGAAGCCCATGTGTCACTCAAGGTTTTTAATTTAACGTACTAAAATATCTAGGACTTGGATTAGTCTAGCACTTTTTCAAACACAAAATCTGAAATTGCACAGAATTGACAGTTTTGTGTCAACTTTGATAAAATATGTACAACCTTTACCAATTCTAAATTCCATCATTCATAGACATTTACATGATTGGTTAACCAATAAACAAAACCATGGAACAAAACTTTTAGGCATAAACATAGCATTACTTACCTTGAGTCTTTAGAAATTACAAAACACATAATCAATGCTTTTTAATCACTTCATAACCTATCAATAAAATAACTATTAATCGTAACACGAAATATTCTATACTATTTTGAATCAATTCCAAAGTATCATAATCAACACCAAATGTCTTCGTTCAAAAGCTCAAATGTTGCCGAAGGTTTCTATTTGAATGTGGTAAAAGGCTTTGGCCAATGGAGTAGTCTAATGTAAGTTTTCAATACAAAACAAGAAGCTGGACAAATTTTCTAGTTTTGAACCACTTTTCTATAACATGGACAAATATGAACTAATTCATTTTATCTTTCATATATAGCCACACCTAAGCAATTAGAACATGATTAGATATCATTTTTACAGAACAATAAACCATAAATTCTAAACTTTTTGAATTTTAAATAACTAATTATCATATCATTCTTTATTACCAAACAAATCAGAATTATTCTTTAACTAATCATACTATTAATCATGATTAATCTATAAAGCGTATGAAATGATTCTTACCACAATATTCTTAGCTCAATGGATTCCTTTGATGAGATGAACATTTCTTCTCAAGGAGTTGGAGGCCAAATATCTCTCATTCACCTTCAATTTTCACTATTTTCTCTTTAAACTTTCTCCAATTTTGCTCCTTTTCTCCCTTTCTCTCTCTATAGCCAAGAAAATGGCTGATCCTCAGCCATTTCTCACATTTTTCAGATAGATTTTATGATGAATTTACCTTTTAGTCCAACTTATCGTTTTAGGAATACCTAGTAACTCTCCTTCTACAGCATATTCCTCTTCGAGTTTGTCAATGCTATCAACTTCAGAGTCACCATCTGCCTTGATTTCTCAATTATCTCATATTACCATTACCCTCTTGTTAGCGCATTGACTCGATATGTGGCCCCTTCCCTGACATTTAAAACATTTGATATGATGATTTCGAGATGTAGCTAGATCAAATTTACCTTGGGTCTCAGACTAGGTATTCCTGCTTTTGATTTTGCTTTGTTTTAAAAATCTGTTTATCTCTCTTTTTGTATAAGTAGGCTTCCATTTAGAAGAACTATTGCCAGAGAAGAATGGTTGTCACTCTTTCTTTTTCAGTTGTTGTTCTATCTTGATCGCCATTTGTAAGATATCTTCTAACTCAACATAATGTCGCAACTCGATCTTATCTTGTATTTTTAGATTGAGTCCTTCCAGAAATCTAGCCATTGTGGCTTCTTTGTCTTCTTCTGTCTTTGTTCTAATCGTGCCTACCTTCATTTCTTAGAAGTATTCTTCTACGCTCTTTGTACCTCGCTTAAGTTTGTGTAAACGTTGCCATAAATCTTGGTAATATCTGCTTGGGGCAAATCTTCACCTCATGGCAGATTTCATATCGTCCCACGTATCAATAGCTCTCTCGCCATTTGTTCTCCTACTTAGGGTTAATTCATCCCACCAAGTAATAGCATAATCAGAAAACTCAACAGTAGCGAGTTATATCTTTTTTTCTTCTGAATAGAGTTGACAGTCAAAGATTAATTCAACCTTCTTTTCCCACTCAAAATATGTATCCGGATCATTCTTTCCTTGGAAAGATGGGATTTCCATCTTGACGTTCCTTCTCTAAAACTTCTTTGATTCCTCCGAATGTCATAATCTAAAATGTCATCTTCCATGTCAAGAGTATCATCTACAGAGTCATCCATTCCTATTTGGGGAGGATTTTTATTTTGATTGTGTGGTTGTCGATAATGTTTTTGAGCATTTTTAACATTATTCAACTGCTCATTAAAATGGTCAAGCTGGTCTCTCATTAATTTTCTTACTTCACCCATCAAGATGTTAAATTAAAGGTTGTCGTTGCATTGTGATCTCACAACGTTGTCAGAGTTTGACATTTGTAAGAAGTTAAATCTGCAAGAAAATGTTAGAGAAAAAAATGTAATTAGATGGACCTTGTGTTTTACACTTGTTAGTTGGATTTTACCCTTTATTAATCTCACCTCTCTCGCCTTTTTTTCCCCTCACTTGCTCTAAACAAAAAATGATAAATAAATATAGTGGTTTAAGATGTAATGGAACATTTTATTTGCAATCTTAGGCATAAAAATTCTAGAATGGAATCCTTTGGGGCCATTTGAGAAGGTAAAAAGATTGCACAAAAAGTTTGGTGTAACTTTGCCTCTTTCTTTAAAGTTATTTTTTTATTAAACATTTTATTTTAACAAAAATGTGTCAATTAATTTATTTACGTTGAAATACAGCTGAAAACTTTATTAAAAGCAAACCCATTTAAATTATAAAACAAACTCAATTTATATTTCTTGTTAACAAAACATAAGGTTTAAAAACCACTACAAACACTTATTTTACAAAATATGTTTTTTTGATAGCAAAACACATTCTTAAAAGCAACTTTCAAAACACATATAAGTTCATTTTACATGCCACACAACCGGTCGAATTTGCTTAATGATCCCAAGCATCCGCACTAGACATACTCCCTCCATTGCATCAATCTAGGAACGAGGAGTAAACTCCTCACTTTCAATGTCATCACCTACATTACAAAGCTTAATCTAATGAGCTTAAGGCTCAATAAGTAACATACAATGTCCTAAACATGAACTACATGACTATGCATTTTATAAAACCATGTAATTTTCCATATACATTTATTTCATTTCTTTTCACGTATTTACTTTAGTATGGGCAACAAATCATACAAAAATTAAAGGCATCATATGGTCCAGGAAAGCCAAATTAATGGCAACCATACAGTCCACAATATAGGAGAGCCAAGTCAATCTCACCCAGAACATTAGATAATTACATACATTATGCATTAAATATTGAAAGTATGACAAAATTGAGCATTAGCATCGCATGGCCTCCCTTGAGGGAGCTTTACTTAATTTCACCTTCAATACTTAGTTGGGTTACATCATATAAACCATGCATGTAAAATATTTTTGTACTTTTATGAAAACATGATTCATAAACATGGTGACATACGATTTTAGCATACCCTCAAATAATGACATTAAATTCTAATACAATATATCAAACAATCAATTAATAGAAAACATGCACACAAACAATCCTCAAATTTCTTGAGATCGGTGTATTGTGCGTTACACACCAAACCGTCCAGTATCATGTGTAAATTATAAAAGTCACATCTTAACTATAACAGTTCATATAAATCCTCAAGAACTACTATTTGTAATGTAGACCCATTTTTAGGCCAAAGACAAGCAATGTTGACTTACCTTAGGTCCTTAGCTTAAACTTGGTCACTTGATAGCTTAATTTCTTCCACTTTATTACTTGGTAACTCTAATACCATAAAAGAAAGTCAAATGAGAAATCTCGAAATTACCTTGTTTTTGCAGCAAATTTAAACATCTGTAACTTGAGCTACACTAATCCATTTTAAGTGATTCAAGTGTCACAATCATCCTTAATATGTATAATTTAATTCATTTAAAGAGATGGAAGTTAATTGACCACTTGAAGATCACTTAAAAATTCAAATTTGAAACAGCACATAATTGTCCAAAATTTTGCATGACTTGACATAATACATGCAAATCGTGCACAATCAACCACTTAAGGCTAATACATCATTTTAAATAACATTTTAGGGTGAGATTAGATACCTTAAAACATAGGACTTCAAATCTGAAACCTCCTAGTGGTGGTTTTCTCCTCTCCTTCCTTTCGTTGCTTTTAGGGTGGACTAACTTCACTTTAGGTGCACAAAACTCTTCTCTTCCTTAACTTCTAACCAAAACTTCACCACAACTCTCAAATATGGAAAAAATACAGAGAGGGAGAGACAGCATTTTCGTAGCTCAAAGATGGCTGAAGATAAAGTTTAGCTAGGGTTAAAATGAAAGGCTAAATTATGCAAGGTGGAGGTGGAAAGTAAGCAAGAGGTGTCGTCTTCAATCCATTCTACCCCTTCTAAGCTGCTCCCCCTTCTAAGCTGCTCCTCAAAGTCACCAATCATCTTCTAACTTTAATAATATTAATTTTATTTATCCTAATTTTCCACAAAAAATTTGGCTCCTTCTTTAATTATCTCTGAAGATCGGTTGATTGGTCTTATAAAGTGTCAATTGCAATTCGGGCAGAACACATTAAAGTGTCAACCTCTAAATAATGTGTCACCATATACTTCCTTTAAGGGTCATCCAATCATCACAAGTGTCAACCGATCCATCCAATAATCTAGCATTCACTTTTCTGTTTCTCTCGCAACCTTTACCTACACTTAACCAACTTCCAACAATCAACATATCCATAATTTGAAACATCATTATTAACCAACTTTAAACAATCCAACATTAACTTCAACAAACTTTAATAACAAAACGTTTAGTACCCAAAACAACATAGGTAATATAAATTAATAATTTACTGATGACATGTTTCAAAAAGTGTTGGTGCTATATTTTTACTACATATGAAATTGTTATATGCCTTGCTTAGAAAGTTCATTTGGCTTCTTAACCTACTAAGGGGCTTGAATGGAGTCATTTGTTACTATTTGTGTAAGTTTGGATGACGCATAGAAAGTTTGTACAACGTAGCAAAACATTTTGTGCGTTACTTGGAACAATCGTTCGACATCTTAATCTACTACCAAGGAGCTTGAAAGAAATCATGTTGTGCTATTTTAACCAATTTGGATAACTCTTAGAAAGTTTGTACAATGTATGAAAAGGTTTTTGAACTGCCTGAAACATTTATTTGCCCTCTTAACCTAGCAAATGATTTAAATTGAGTCATTTTCTGACTAAGCGCAAAAAGTTTGTACGACATAGAAAATTTTTTTGTAGACTGATTGTAATATTTTTTAGTCTCTTAACCTAGTAAGGTGCTTGAATGGAGTGATTTGATGCTATTTAAGCAAGTTTGGATGATGTGCAAAAAGTTTTTACAGCATACAAAAAATGTTTTGTGTACTACATGAAAGTTCGTTTAGCTTTCTAATCAACAAGGGGCTTGAATGAAATCATTTACCGCCATTTTAGCAAGTGCGGGAGACCTGCATTAAGTTCATACAAAGTACAAAAACGTTTTGTGCATGGACCAAAGTGTTTATTTGGCATCTTAAACTACCAAGGAGCTTGAATGAAGTCGTTTGATACCATTTGAATGGGTTTTGACAACGCGTGAGAGGTTCATATGATGCGAAAATATTTTATGCGTTGTCGATAAACGTTTGTTCGGCATCTTAACTTACCGAGGGTGTTAAATGGAGTCGTTTGGCACCATTTGAGTAAGTTTGCACGACATAAAAAGGTTCGTACGTCAAAATATTTTACGACATACCAAAACATTTTGTGCGCTGCTCTAAAAAATGGTTCGACCTCTTAATCTACCGATTTGCTTTAATGGAGTTGTTTGGCACCATTTTAGCAGGTTCTAACAACACACGATTATTTTGTGAGCAGGTTTAGACGACGTGGTAAATGTTTGTATCACGTACAAAAATATTTTGTGCAGTTCACGAAAGGGGTTTGAATTTTGCCATTTGGGGCCATTAGAGTAAGTTTAGACGATTCTCAATAAGTTCGTACGTTATACCAAAACCTTATGTGCGATGATCAAAACATTTCTTCGGCATCTTAACTTACTGACAGTCTTGAATGAGGTTGTTTGACGATGTTTAAATAATTTTGGACAATGCATGGGTGATCGTACGATGTACGAAAAACCTTTTACCAGCTTCCTTAGATGCTCGTTGGACCTCTTAACCTTCTGAGGGCTTGAAAAAAGTTATTTTCCTCCATTTGAGCAAGGTCAGACTACATGCAGAAAGTTTGGTGCTATTTTAACATGTTCGGATCGCGTGCAGAAAGTGGATAGAATGTAGGAAAATATTTTTTGTGCTGCTTGAAACGCTCTTTTGTCCACTTAACACCAAGGGGCTTGAATGAATTTGTTTGGTGCCATTTGAACAGGTTCGAAGGCACACCAAAAATTCGTACAACATATGAAAGTTGTTTTGTGCTCTTGCTGAAACATTTGTTCGATATCTTAACTTACCAAGGGGCTTGAATGGATTCATTTGGCACCATTTGAGCATATACAAACATTGCACAAAAAGTTCGTATGACATATACATTTTGTGTGTTGCCCGAAACATTGGTTCGGCATAATAACCTACCAAGGGGCTTGAATGTTGCCGTTTTGCTCTAATTATCAAGTTTGGACAACATGAGAAAGTACGTACGACATAGGAAAATATTTTATGTGCTGCCTTGAATATTCGTTTGCCCTCATAAATTTCATATGACATAAAAAAATATTTTGTACAATGCCCCAAACTTTTGTTTGGAGTTTGAACCTTTTGAGTTGCTTGGATCGAGGCGTTTGGGGCCATTTTAGTAGGTTCATATGGCATTCCTAAATTTAATGCCACGTACAAAAACGTTTTGTACAATGCCCAAAACGTTTGTTTGGCATCTGAATTTATCAAGGTGCTTGAATGTAGTCGTATTGCTCCATTTAAGCAGGTTTAAATGACTTGCAAAAAGTTTGTACAACATACGAAAATATTTTTCTCGCTGACTAAAACATTTGTTTGACCTCATAACAAACTGAGGGGCTCTAATGCAGTCGTTTGATGCCATTAAAGCAGTTTTGGATGACGTACGTAAAGTTCATACGATGTAGAAAAACATTTTATAGAGCGCACCAAAGTTTTTGTACGTCGTAAAAACTTTTTGCACGTGGTCTGATCCTACCCAAATGATGCTAAATGACTATATTCATGCCCCTGGTATGTTAAGAGACCACAAAAGATTTTTTACACGGTACGAATTTTTACACATCATCTGAACCGGCTCAAATGGTGCAAAACAACTCCATTGATGCCCTTAGGTTAAATGCCGAACGAATATTTCGGACAACGCATAAAATTATTTGAATGAAATCATTTGCCCTTAGGTTAAGCTTCTCGGTAGATTAATATGCAGAACAAAAATTTTGGGCAACACACAAAGTGTTTTCGTACATCGTATAAACTTTTTGTGCATCATCTGAACTTTGTCAAATGGAGCCAAACAACTCCTTTTAATCCCTTTCGCAGGTTATGACGATGAATAAACATTTAGGCAATGCACAAAATATTTTTCTACATCGTACAAACTCTATGTGCATCATAAAAAACTGTTAAAATAGTGCCAAACGACTTCATTTAAACCTCTCGGTATGTTACCATGCAGAACAAACATTTCGGGCAGCTCACAAAAAATTATTGTATGTTGTACGAAATTTCCGCCGTCGTTGGAACATACTAAAATGGATTCAAACAACTCCATTTAAGACCCTCGACAGGTTAAGAGGACTAATGAACATTCAAGGCAGTGGACAAAATATTGTCGTAAATCATACAAACTTTAAGCACGTCTTTCAAACCTGCTCAAGTGGTGTCTAACGAGTCTCTTCAGGCCCTCGGTAGTTTAATATGCTAGACAAAGGTTCCAGGTAGCACACAAAATGTTCGCTTATGATATATAAAATTTCTCTGCATCATCTGAATCTGCTCGAACTGTGCCAAACTACTCCATTCAAGACCCCGAAAAGAAATTTGTGCATTGCACAAAACTAATTCGTCTATCGTATGAACTTTCCTCGCATCCCTTGAATAGCGCAAAACGACTTCATTTAAGCTCCATTGTGCATCAAGATGCCGAACAAACATTTCTAGTAGTGCACAAAATATTTTAGTACATCGTTCGATCCTGGTCAAATAGTGCCAAAAGACTCAATTCAAGCCCTATGGTAGGTTAAGTTGCCGACGAATGTTTTGGATAGAGCATAAATTATTTTTGTATTTTGTACAAACCTGCACGCAACTTTGTTAACTTGCTCAAATGGAACGTTTCATGCAGCGGACGAAATGTTTTTGTATATCGTAAGAAACGTGTTGTGTATTGTTTAAACCTTCCCAAATGGTGCCAAACAACTCGATTCAAGTGCATCGGTAGCTTGAGATAGTTGAACGTATGTTTTAGGCAGCACATTAAACATTTTTGTATGTCATAAAAAATTTGTGAGTTATTTGAACCTTTTAAAATAGCACCAAATGACTCCATTCAAGCCCTCTGATAGGTTAAAACTCCAAACGAATGTTTTGGGTAGTGCATAAACTCTTTTCTTACATCATCAAAAGAGGTGAAAAGACTATTCAAGAACCTCAGTAGGTGAAGATGCCAAACAAACGTATTGGTCAGTGCATAAAATATTTTTGTGCACTGTAAAAAATTTTACCGCATCATCCGAATGTGCTTAAATAGCATCAAACGACTCCATTCAAGCCCTTCGGTAGCTTAAGATGCTGAACGAATGTTTCAGACATCACAAAAAATATTTTCATACTACGTATGATCTTTTCACACATTGTCTTCACCTGCTAAGATGATGCCAAATGACTATTGAAGCCCTCCAGTAGGTTAGGAGGTCAAACAAAGATATCGATTAGCGCATAAAATATTTTTGTACATCGTAAAAAATTTTGGGGCATCGTGTGAATCTTTTCAATGGTGCAAAATGACTCTATTCAAGACCATTAGCAAGTGAAGATGCCAAACAAACGTTTTAGTGTTCCAAACAAAGTTTGTTCAAATGACTCCATTCAAGCTTCTCGGTAGGTTGAGATGCCAAACAAAGTTTGTTCTAGGCAGTGCAAAAATGTTTTGGTACGTCATACAAACTTTCTGCGCAATATGGGTATATGCACAAATTGTGCAAAAGGACTACATTAAAGTCCCTCAGCAGGTTAAGATGCTGAAAAAATGTTGAGCAGTGCACAAAATGTTTTTTTACATTGGAAAAACTTTTCGACTAACCATTTTTGATGTTCCAAAAAATGTTTTTTATGTTAAACAAAATTTCCAACTTAAATGGTCCCCAACAACTTCATTCATGCCCCTCGGTAGGTTAAGATATTAAACCAATGTTTCGGGCAGTGCATAAATATTTTCGTACATTGTAAAAACTTTCCGTGCACTAACCATTTTTTATGTTCCAAAAAATATTTTTTTATGTTAAACAAACTTTCCAACTTAAATGGTCCCAAACAACTTCATGCATGCCCCTCGGTGGGTTAAGATGTTAAACAAATGTTTCAGGCATTGCATAAATATTTTTGCATATTGTCGGAACCTGCTCAAATGACACAAAAAGACTTGATTGATGCCCTTTGGAAGGTTAAGAGGCTGAATGACCTTTTCAGGAATTGCACTAATTGTTATGTTCGTCGAATGATCTCTATGCACGTCGTTCAAACCTACTGAAATGGTGCGCAATGACTCTATTCATGCCCCTCAGTAGGTTGAGATGTCGAACAAATGTTTCAGCCAGTGCTCAAAACATTTTCATGCGTCGTACAAATTTTCCAAGTGTTGTCTAAAGCTGCTCAAATGGCGCAAACACACTACATTCATGCCTACCCCCAACAAGTTAAGAGGCTGAAAAATTTTTCTGCTAGCACACAAAATTTTCCAACAGGTTAAGACACTGTCCAAACCTGCTCAAACGGTGCCAAACGGCTCCATTCAAATCCCACGGTAGATTAAGAGGTCGAACAAAATGTTTCGGTCAGCATACAAAATATTTTCGTACGCGTACTAACTTTCTTTGCATTTTCCTTAGCTACTTAACTTGTGCCAAATGACTCTATTTAAGCCTCTTGGTTGGTTAAGATTCTGAATGAATGTGTTGATCAACACCTAAAACTTTTTTCGCAAGTCGTACGAACTTTCTGCACAATGTCCGCACCTGTTCAAGTGGCGACAAATGACTCCATTTAAGCCCCCTAATTGGTTGAGATGTAGAACAAACATTGTCGGCAGCATATAAAATATTTTTGTACGTCAAACAAACTTTTCGGGCAATGTACGTATCTGGTCAAATGGTGCCAAATTACTCCATTGAAGCCCCTTGGCAGGTAAAGATCCTGAACAAATATCCTGGGCAGTGCACGAAATGTTTTCATAGGGTGAAAAAACTTTCCGCTAATTGTCTAAACCTGCTCAAAGGCCACCAAACGACTCCATTCAAGCCCCTCAGTAGGTAAAGATGTCAAATTTCATATAAAATATTTTCATACGTCATACAAACTTTCTGCTTGTCATCCGAACAAGCATAAATGCCGCCAAATGACTCAATTCATACCTCTTAATAAGTTAAGATGTCAAACAAATGTTTTGGGTAACTCACAAAATGTTTTTGTACATCGTACAATTTTTCTTCATGATGTTAGTAAAGTATCAAAACATATTAAGTGATTTAAGCTATTAAATAACATAATAAGAAATTTGTTAATGCGATACATACTGAATTAGGAGTAGGAAATAAAGGCAAATTAGAATATAACACATGTCACTATAGGATTAGTGCCTAATTATGATTCAAACATAATTAGTGAAATTATGCGGTCATTTAGGTTTACTAATCATGATTATTTAATTTAACCTTGAGGATTAGCGTAGAACTAATTTTAATTATCTAGTTAAGCTAAGTATGATTTAGTGATGATAATGAAGGTATTTAGCTATTAAAGAAGCTTATAATGGTAAAACTAACTAGATAAATTTTAGAGAATGGTATTTTCACCCCATGAACTATCTAGAAATATTGAAGAATGACTGATCATCAACCATTTTTTGGCTCAGGAGAGAGTGGCAGAAAAGAAGAAAAAACTACAAAAAAAGGATTTTAGAAAGCGAAAGTGAAAGTTGAAAGGGAATGAGTTGACATTGGCCTCTTATTCTTATAGAAGAAGTGTTCCTCTCATCAAGAGAAATCTATTGAGTTAGAAATCAAGAGGTATGACCCTATATTATGTGGTTTTGAGTGATAATGGTTATTTACATTATTACATTAAGGATAAATCAGAATTATGGAAATATCAATGGTTTTTTGAGTTGGTTGTAAGTGGTATAAAAAAATTAGAAATTTTGCACCATGTTCTATTGATTGGCTAAGTAATCATGTTGGAAAAATATGTATATGATTGTGAATGATAGAAAATTGGAATTGGTAAAGGTTGTCGATATTTTATGAAAGTTACCACAAAATTATCAATTTTGTGTAATTTAAGATTTCGTTTCTAAAACCAATGTTAGACTAATCCAACATCCTAGATCTTTTAGCACATTGCATAGACATCTTGACTGAAATATGGGCTTTGGAATAATAGCATTTCATGATGTACAAAAAAGTTATGATATTTTGAAAGTGCACCAAAACATGGAATTGATTCCAAAAATTATGAATAATTTTAGGTAATTGAGGTGAATGTGATCCACAATTTTACCTACTTACGATAATTAAGATATGTAGTATTGTATGTGTTTACTTGTAAGTGGGTCTACATCATAAAATAATAGGAATTTGTTTTAATATGTTATTTTATGCTTTGTATGTCAAGATGAAATGCACGTATAAAATTATGTAGGAAAATATGATTCGGTGTATGATATGATGAATCGTTGTTTTTGTGTTATGAGCGTTATTGTTTAAAAGGGGCTTGTGTCACATCGAGTTTTTTTACATACATATGTTATTGTTTAAAAGCATTTTTCATCGTTTATGGCTAAAGACTTTTGCAAAAGTAAGAACCCATTCCGTACATGTAATATAGTAAAACATTAAGTACCCAATCTATTTTGTATTGTGAATAAAGATATATAAATACTTTTATTTACATACATCAAACTAGATTTTTATATGAACATTGCTAATCAAAATATTGCTTTTACAAATGACATACGGGAACATAGTTATTCAAAGCTATATAAACATTTAAAACATTTAAAAACTTTGCCCACCAGTCACATTTGCTCTAGCAACTGCAAATTCTTGTCATGGAAAAGCTTCACCAGCCGCCATTGTGATTATCAACGAAATAAACTTCACCATCATCCTCACCAACATTACAAAGTTCATCTAATGAGCCGATTAATCAATAAGTAGTGCACTATGAAATAATTCTATAAATGATATGATACGCATAATGAAAGATATTTTTGTTCATTTCACTCGGTCTTTTCATACATTTTCTTTCGATAACGATGGATTTGTTAGAGAACTCTATAAGCGGGTAACAAAAAGGGTATGCCTTTCATCTCTTTTTTTGGGCAACCATTCCATAATCTCGTCTCACAATGAATCTTATGTATATTAATTTTTTTCTCTCTTTTAGATGCATTTAGATTTGTTGGAAAATTCTACAAGCGAGTATCAAAAGGGTATTTGATGAGAACCATGGGTATATCAAACCCGAGACCCTTCAATCATGCATAATATAATAACCGCATTCTTGCTTCTCTAAACAACGTTCATACCATGAACCAAAATCTTCATCCCCATTGTACGCGTCTTTTATCCAAGCAAAACCAAAGAACTTAGTAGTAAGCTCGGTAAGGAGAACAAACCTCCTCGAGAGGGCGTCGGCCACAACATCAGTCTCTCCGCGCTTGAATTTGATGATGTAAGGGAACCGCTCTAGGAATTCCATCCACTTAGCATGCCTCCTATTCAGCTTACCTTGGCTCTTGAGATGCTTGAGAGCTTGATGATCCGTGTGGATGATAAACTCCTTGGAAAGAAGATAGTGTTGCCATACCTCGAGTGCTCGAATCACCGCATAGAACTCCTTATCATAAGTAGAATAGTTGACCACGGCACCCTTGAGCTTCTCACTAAAATAAGCCACGGGTCTGCCCTCTTGCATGAGAATGGCACCGATGCCTAACCCC
>QAOC01053266.1:0-65247 GCA_003255005.1 Begonia fuchsioides | reverse complement strand
AATTCTTTTCCTTTGCTCTTCGTGATGTCCTCATCAAAGTTGTCCTTGAGCGGTGACATAATCGTGGACCGGTCGACATAAGTTTTGTTGATTAGCCTTTGAAGGTGTTGCGGTTGACATAAGATCCGGCTCTGGAACTTTGCATCAGTCGACATAAGTCTTAAGCGGTAGACATAATTCTATGCGGTCGACATAGTGATGTGCTATGGGAATGGTGGTTGGGTTGGTTAAGAAGAAAGAGAGAGAGAAAAGAGGGGAAAATGGGAAAAGGTTGGCTCGGGTGAAGGAAAAATAGGATCAAATGTCTCCGGCCAGAACTCCGGCGGAATGTGGGGCTAGAAACTGAAATTTAGAGAGAATGTAGATGGAAGTGATATGGGTCAAAATATCACGGTAAATGGATGAGGGAATCAGAAGATATGCAGAAAATGGCTAGAGTGCTCAAAAATGAGCTCTCGGGAAAGGAAGATCAGAAAGTTGTAAACGGAGGGATAAACTCGTACGGAGGAGAAGCTTTTCATACCCTTACCTTGGCTTCCACTAGAACGTGGTTTAAGGAGTGTGGCATGGCCTAGCTAACCCAAGCTTGAATGGCAGCCAAAACCGGAGTAGAGCTCTCAGTTGTTTCCGGATATAACTCACCGGAAAACCCCGAGTCTTGGAGGAGGAGAAACCTCCAAGGAAACTAGATGCAAAATGCAGTCTTTAATTTCAAACTTCACTAAATACAAATGAGATAAAAGTGAGCTTAAATTCACCCCCAAGCTCGGGAGGGTGGGCTCCCGAAAATTAAAAAAAAAAAACATTACCTGAAATGGCAAAACAAGGAAGAAAAACAGCTAGGATGTGCTCCCGAAAAGGAGGCACCAAGGCTGACCATGGTCCCCCCCTTCAACACCCCCACCTGAAGCACAAAAGAGGGTTTTCACGTGACTAACCCTTCAGCAAAATAAAACCCTAATTCTAACAAAAACAATCCACCTTTTTCCACTCGGCAATTGTTCAACCGAAAAATGAACAAAACACTAACTGACATAAAAAATGGGCCTTCATCCCTCCATGCGAACTTGGGCTGATGAAGTACCCGAGGTAAATGGGCATAGACTTACCTTCTCCAGATCTTGGATGGACCATGCAATGATCAAGCCCTCGGTAGGTTTATGTTGTCTCAGGCTGCCTCCATCTCTCTTTCTACACCTTGCTCTGCGGGTATTGTGGGAAATTCCCAAGTGAGTAGATGTTTCGGCTATCCTTGATCATCCAAAGTTGGCTCTACCATTAAAGTTCCTTGCATAAACAACCCTACAGAATCAGCAAACATGTTAGTGAACTTCTTGGCTCGGGCTCGGGTTATAGGCCCTCGGGATGTCTTCTCGGTTTTGGTCTCCGATTGCACATCATCCTCCTCGGGTTCTGGAGGATTTGACCTTAAATCCAAGGAGTTTTCTTTCACCTTTTGTTATTCTGGCTCATCCCCAAAATAAGGAGAAATATCTTAGACATTGAAGGTGGTCGAGAATCCATACTCTCCGGGAAGTTCAAGCTTGTAAGCATTTTGATTGATCTTCTCTACAATCTTAAAGAGACCATGTAACATCCCATTTTTTTATTTAGAAAAAAAAAAGACTGAAATTCCGTGGTAAAATCGTTTTCTTTTCCTTGAAATCTTTAATCTGTATAAATCATTTTCTTGAAAGCACAGTGGAAGTCATTAAGTAAATAGCAAACTCTTTGTTACCATAATTCAAAACGCATTTCCAAAACGTACTTATTCATACATTTGGTTAGTTTACATATGTAATTAAAATTTCACAAAACACATCTTAAAACATAGTACTTTCAAAATACATCAAAACTTCTTTCTTTCGTTCATTCTCACGGGTCGTCGCTTAACAGTGCATGCACGGCCCGAGCAAGCCTCCTCCACAACATCACATCATGTGGTGGAAACTAAGTTCTTCACCTTCGTTTTCATCACCTACATCACAAAGCTTATTCTAATGAGCTTAAGGCTCAGTAAGAAATCGTATAAAGTGACATGCGTAACATGAGCGTGATTTTGTAAAACATGCATATTCATTTTGTTCTTTATTGCGTTATTCTTGCTTATCGATCCGGTTTTCCACCACGTGGTTCTACCAGTCCTTTACTTGTTCGGCTTTCCACCTCGTGGTTCTACTTGGTCCTCGGTACCGAGCTTTCCACCTCGTAGTTCTACCTCATTCATTCGTTACGTACATTCATGCATAGAACTTTGAGGATTTTCAGAACGAGAGTTAGCACCAACGGGCTCCTCCCATCCCACCCTCGCCATTCGGTTGGGTGACGTTTGAAAACATGCATGGAAAACATTTTCGTTCTTTTCGTAAGACATGATGCATGAAAATGGCATACGGGCACAACGTGACATTCATAACATAAACATAAAGCATGCATAAAACATCTCCGAATCAATATAAACAAACGTCTCCAAATGAAGATAATTCTTAAATATACTTAACATAAACTTACTTCATTACTTTACTTAAACCTAGCAACCATCAAACAATGTCAAACAAACACCAATCAAACCCAAACACTTGGGCCGGTGCGCGATGCGATACACCCCAAATAGAGTATTCTTATTCTACTTATTCATAATCGTACATTCACTTTTGTTTGTTTCTAATTATACAACCTTAATCCTACTCTTTGTGATGTAGTCCCCGAAGGGCCAAAGACATGCAAGATTCACTTACTTGAATTTCAAGCTGCAGAATACTCCTTATTTCCTTCACTTTCTTTACTTGATTCCAAACAACATTAACATCACAAATATGTTTACATTAGAATTTCCCGAATTTACCCTGTTTTTCTCCCAACTTACAACATCCATAACTTAAGTTATCAAACTCCAATTCTTATGAATAAGCAACCAAAATCACCCTTAAGGTGTCTACTGTAATTCATTAAAAGACTCTAAATTCAATTTCGTAGNAATTCATTAAAAGACTCTAAATTCAATTTCGTAGTCAAAAATCATATAAAATTCGTAACTTTAAAATCAGACATATTAATCCTGCTTTTGTATGGACATGGTAACACCTTATTTTTCATGTCATTTCCATTAATCGAAACCATGCTCAAACTCTTAGAACTTCAATATAGGGTATAGAAGAACACTTAAATCAACCAACATTATACCTTAGCCCCAACTTCGTGCTCCTCATTCTTGTTATTTAAACTCATAAAATGCACTCGATTTGCACCTCTCACACTAAACTTTCAACTTCAGCTTCAACCTTATGTTTTCCTTCATACGAAACTTGAGAGAAATTAGGGATAATAAGTGAGAATTTCGTGCAACCAATGTCAGCTGAAAGTGAAGAGGTAAATATGAGGTGAAGAGGCAAGCACGAGGTGGAGAGGCAAGCAAGAGGTGGAGAGATAAGCATGAGGTGGAGAGAAGCATGAGGTGACTTCACCAAATTTTCTTCTCCAACACTTAACTCACTTTGTCCCATACTCTAACCTTATTTCTTTTTTCTTAAAGCATTTCTTTCAAAGACATATTTTAACAAGTTACCATCAATACTTTGTGATGCACTTATCAGGATTTAGCAACGCAATTTAAATTTGTAATAACTAAGGTGGTTAAATGGCTCGGGTGTTACATTCCAACCTCCTTATTTGAAATTTTGTCCCCAAAATACACACTAAAAGAGTTTAGGATATTTTTCTTCCATGTCTCGTTGTCTTTCCCAAGTGGCCTCCTCTATCGAGTGATTTCTCCATAGTACTTTGACTAAGGAGATTTGCTTGTTCCTTAGCTCTTTGATATTTGAGTCTAATATCTTAACTGGTTGTTCTTCATAAGTCAGAGCTTGATTTACCTCAACGGAACTCGGTTTGATTATTTGGTCCTGCATGGACTTCCTTAACATCGATATGTCGAACACATCATGTACACATTGCATGGATAATGGTAGATCCAATTTGTAGGCAATTTTTCCAATCTTCTTTGCTATCGAGAAGGGTCCGATGAACCTTGGAGCTAGCTTCCCCTTCTTGCTAAAGCACTTTATCCCCTTAAATGGGGAAACCTTCAAATATACCTCATTTCCTTCTTCGAACTCCAATTCCCTCCTTCGTTGGTCTGTATAATTCTTTTGTCAGCTTTGCGCCACTTTGATTCTTTCCCTAATTACCTGCACTTAATCTTTGGTTTGCTGCAAGATCTCGGAACCATAAAATTGAGCATCACCGACTTCGTCCCAATATAGAGGCGATCTACACTTTCTACCGCAAAGTGCTTCGTACGGGGCCATGCCAATCGTGGCTTGATAGCTGTTATTATAGGTGAATTCTACCAACGGTAAAAGCTTATTCCAAGTCATTTGGAACTCGAGCACACATGCTCTTAACATATCCTCAAGAATCTGGATTGTTCGTTCGGTCTGGCCATCGGTTTGAGGATGAAATGTTGTGCTTAAACTTAAACTCGTCCCCATAGCTTTTTGTAAATTCTTCCAAAATTTTGATGTGAATTTTGGATCACGATCCGACACTATGGAGACTGGGACTCCATGCAGCCTCACGACTTCCTGGATGTACAGTTCTATGTACTTGTCCAAGCTCGAGCTTAATTTAATGGCAAGGAAATGAGCCGATTTCGTGAGTCTATCTACTACGACCCATATAGTGGTCATGTTCCTTAGTGGTCTTTGGTAATCCTACCACGAAGTCCATTGCAATGTGCTCCCACTTCCATTCTGGGATTGGTAAACATTGCAAGGTTCCAGCCGGTCTTTGATGTTCAGCTTTAACTTGTTGGCAAATATTACACAACTCTACATGTTTCGCCACGTCTTCTTTCATACCTGGCCACCAGAAGTTCTGTTTCACATCACGATACATCTTGGTACTCCCGGGATGCATTGAGAACATTGAGGAGTGTGCCTCTCTTAGAATATGTTTTCGTAGTTCTGAATTGTCTGGTACATACCACCGGTTCCCATACTTTAGAATGTCATCCTTTGAATAATGTAGTTCGGAGGAAACCGTCTCTTTGCCCAACACATACTTTCTATAGATTGGGTCTTCTTTCTGAGCAATCTTTATCTTTTCCAAGATATTGGGCTTAATTGTCATGGCCATATAGAGCTTAAGTCGGAAATTACTTCAAGTTCAAACTTACCCATTTCCTCGTGGAGTTGTATGGACATCGATTGTAATGTCGCTTTTCCTGGATGGTACTTAATTTCAAAGTCATAGTCCTTCACAAATTCAAGCCACCGTCTTTGCCTCATATCTAGTTCTTTCTGTGTAAACAAATACTTTAGGCTCTTATGGTCCTAGTATACTTCACACTCCCGACCATCTAAATAATGTCTCCATATTTTTAATGCAAAAACTACCGCCGCTAATTCTAAATCATGCGTTGGGTAATTTTGCTCATAACTCTTTAACTGTCTTGAAGCATAAGCAATAACTTTCCCTGCTTGCATTAGGACGCAGCCCAACCCAACCTTGGATGCATCGCAGTAAATGCTGAACTTCCCGTCTTCGGTTGGGAGGGTTAAGATTGGGGCTGTGGTCACATTCTTCAGACCACCAAAATTTTATATTCTTTTTCGTTAGTCGGGTTAACGAGACTGCAATCTTAGAAAATCCTTTGATGAACCATCTGTAATATCCCGCTAATCCAAGGAAACTTCGTACTTTGCCCACATTCTTTGGCTGTGACCATTCCATAACAGCCTAAACCTTTGTCGGGTCAACCGAGATACCTTCTCTAGATGCAACATGCCCGAGAAATTGGACTCTATCTAGCCAAAACTCACATTTTGAAAATTTGGCATACAGTTTATGTTTCAAGGTAGACAAGACTGCCTTTAAGTGTATTGTATGCTCCTCCTCTGATATCGAGTACACCAAGATATCATCAATGAACACAATTACGAACTTATCCAAAAACTTCTTGAATACCCGATTCATCATGTCCATAAAGGCTGTAGGTGCATTAGTCAATCCAAACGACATCACCAGAAACTCGTAGTGCCCGTATCTAGTTCGAAATGCTGTCTTAGGGATATCTTCCTCCTTTATTGTCATCTGATAGTACCCTGACCTTAAATCAATCTTTGAGAACACTTTAGCGCCATGTAGCTGATCAAACAAATCATCTATCCTTGGTAGTGGGTACTTATTTTTCACCGTTAACTTGTTTAGTTCCCTGTAGTCGATGAACATCCTCATCGATCCATCTTTCTTCTTAACAAACAACACCGGAGCTCCCCACGGTAAAAAACTAGGGCGGACAAAACCCTTATTAATTAATTCTTCCAGTTGAGCCTTCAACTATTTCAATTCGGCTGGGGCCATCCTGTAAGGGTTCTTGGATACAGGCTCAGCTCTCGGGTACGTTTCAATGACGAATTCAATTTCTCGATCAGGCGGTAAACCCAGAAGATCGTTCAAAAAAACTTTGGAAAACTCTCGAACAACTTGAACGTCCTGTAACTCCATCTTGGCTTGTTTCTGTATATCCATCACATTCGCCAAGAAACACTCACATCCCATTAGTAATAACTCCCGAGTCTGCATACAAGACACTATAGGTACCTGTCGACTACGTTTTGCGGCTTGCAGGGAATACCCTTCCTCATTTAGTGGTTGAAAATAAATAACTCTATTCTGACAATTTATGGTGGCAAAATGTTCCCAAAATAACTTTGTACCCCTTCATATCCATTATTATGAAGTCAGCATACAACTCTCGCTCATTTACCAAAACAACACAATCATGCACAACACAATTCAAGTGTAATCTTTCTCCGGATGGCAACATAACATCATACAAATGTTTTGCTACCAACGGTGAACAAATCAACTTATTCAGAACCGAAGAAGACATAAACGAATGTGTGGCACCAGAATCAAACAAAGCATATGTAGGCACACCGTTAATTGAAAGGGTACCTGACACCACTGCAGGTTGATCCACGTCCTTTGGCTTGATCATGGCGAATACTCTTGGTTTGGCTTTAGTCACTCTTTCTGCATTTTGAGGGCAGTCCCTTATTATGTGTTGATGTGCCACTGTTGGCACAAATTGAAGAGGACCCTAGAAGAATCATCACAATGAGCCAGACTAGCAAATTGACTAACTTGTTTGTTCGTTTTTTAGGTAAATATTTGGAGAATGTAGGAGATGAAGAAACTACCCTCAAGGACGAGGAATTGCCATACCATTTGATTACTTGACAGCAAGATAATTGGTTCAGCCAAGCCATCGGAATATCGAGCACAATGGCGGTCGAACAATCCTCCCTTGATCAACAACTCACACGTTTTTTTTTTGTTGTCCACCATGTTTTAAGACAAAGCATGAGGTGGAGAGCTACTTCTGGGTCCCACAATCTCTTTTGCAGCCACTATTTTAGTGTTACCAAGTTACCTCTTTTTTTAGCCAATCAGATGGAAGTTTGCAAGTCTCCTTTTGTTCCCTTCTACCCAATCCGTTTTTCACATTAAAGTTTAGTCATCCCTTGATAAGCTTCAGCCTTTTATCACCTTTTCCTCATCCAATCAGATTTCAACAAAATCCCTTGATGTGATTCCAGCTACCTACAAAGTCAAGCAAAAGAGCCCAAACATATTTCAATGCAATGGAGGATTGAAGAATATGAATGAAGGTGTTACATTCCATAAATCACGTTACAAAGTTGACCTCCGAGCATTAATGGGCATCTTCGAAAGAATTCCATCCATTATTTGGAAACGTGTTCTGCACAAGAATCGTAGCTAACTTTAAGAGCTTTTTGGAATGGGCTGGATCATAAAAATCAGACGTCGTTTGACTGGCAAAATATACAATATCAAATATTTTGCAGAATCAAGAATCTTAACAGATTTGAGAAAAATCTTCCCAAAGATATTTTAGTTTTATAATATCTTTCTATTTCCTATTTTAGTTAGGATTTGTGTAGCCTATTTAAAGGCATCCAAGTTATTGTAAAAAAAACACAACTTTTATGATTAATTCACCTTGAGTGTTTTGGAGAGATTTTCTCTTTGGTTCTTTGCGAAGAACTCGATCTTCATCAAGTTAATTCTTGATAGATCAAATTTGATAGCTTTGGTTCTTACCGACAAGTTTGATCTGGGTCAAGCTCCTTGTTTGATAACTTAGGTTCCGTCGGCAAGGTTCGATTGGGGTCAAGTTCCTCGTACTTGATTCAAAGGCGATCCAGGTATCTTTTTCCGCATTGTTGAAGGGTCTCGGGTTTGATATACCTGTGGTTCTCATCATCCCTGCAAGCCCACCGTCTTTGCAGCCATTTAGTGAAAGGCTTACATCCCTCTTATCACCTCCATCTCTTCCAATCACGTGTGAGCAAGCAACCTGCCAGTCCACAATGGGAGGAAACCATCTATGGGCATTGACACTACTTTTTCATCTGAAAATACCTTGCAGCATACTTTTTGTTAACATGTTTTAACTAGAATTGAAGCAAAAAACGTGATGGCTGTAATTCAAAGGCTATATAATCCTTCCTTAGCTTATTTTGTAAGGGGTTGTTGAACATATAATATGAAGACCATTTGCTGCTTTTAGTTTGTTGAGGAATCCTCAAAACAGCCTTGCAATTTACCCAGTGAGTAATATCCGTGTGTTTGTAAGTTTTATTATCTTTTTGCTAGTTGTGAAATTAGTAACTTGCTGCAATCTTCCCCACTTCGTGCAAGAGGGATACAAGTGTAAGATTGTAGAGTTTGTTCTTCGTTTCGTCAACTCAACACCGTTCGTGTTGTGTCGTACTATACCCTTGGCACATCAGTTGGTATAAGAGCCATCCTCTTTCCGTAAACGTCATTCCCTGCCCGATATTATACTCTAAGTGTTAGCATGATGACGAGGAGTACAGCCAATACCCAACAAGCCCGTGAAACCAATGAACAAGCACAAGCTACCACTAGTCGAGTGGCTGAGCCGAGTCTGCCAGGCCAAATTGATGATTTGTCTACCGTTCTCAAGCGACTCATGGGGGAGGTAAGGGACTTAAATAGACGAATTCCTCGAGCCCCAAGGCCCTGAGGAAGAACTAGAAATGCGAGGAGAAGAGTTCCACCGACCGATTCTGAGGAAGAAGTTTTGTTTGATGACGAAGAGGAGCACAATGCGTTTCCTAACCATCGGCGTGGTTCTGATGAAGAATTGAAGCACATTAAGGTTAGTGTACCGCCATTTAATGGCAATGGTAATGGTGATGTTTTCCTGGATTGGTTGGATAAAGTTGAAAAAGTGTTTGAAGTCCATAACTATTCCGACAAGGCAAAAATACTGTTAGTAGCTTTGGAATTATCAGGTTATGCGCATTTGTGGTGGGAAAATGTTAAATCCCAGAGGAGACGTGAAAATGATCAAGAGCCTATGAGTTGGAAATTGATGAAGCTATTTATGAGAAAAAGGTTTGTACCTATACATTACCAGCAAGAACTCATGTTACAATCACAAAGTCTTAAGCAAGGAGCATCCACAGTTGAAGAATACCTTACAGAGTTCAAAACTTTGAAGAAGAGGTGTGGGTTAGAGGAGCCCGAGGAGTTGGTGCTTGCAAGGTTTGTGAAAGGGCTCAAGAAATAGATTGGAGATATTGTTGAGTTACAAGCTTTCGAGTCAATGGAGGGTGCAGTACAATTAGCACTGAAAGTGGAGAGGCAAATTAGGAGAAAGGGAAGAGAAATCAGTACCCGATTCACTCATAAGCCGAACACTCCATTCAAGCCCTCACCAAAGGTTGAAGAAAATGGGCAATTTGCTAGAAATTTGCCATCAAAAGCGGTGGAACAAAAGAAGGAAAGCCAAGACGTTGCAAGACCAAAGGCTAGGGAAATCAAGTGTTTCAAGTGCCTCGGCCTTGGACACATTGCTTCACAATGTCCCAATAAACGAGTTATCTTGATTGGAGAGGACAATCAAGAAGTCATTAGTGAGGAAGAAGAGACAGAAGAGACTCGTGAAGAAGACGAACAAATTGAAGAAGTTTGTCGAGCACAAGAAGAACCCTTCTTGGTAATACGAAGAGTTTTGGCCACTCAAGCCACAAGTGAGCACATGCAGCGAGAAAATATTTTTCATAGCCGGTGTTTGGTGATGGGGAAAGTATGCTCTGTCATTGTTGATGGGGGGAGTTGTACCGATGTGGTTTCAAAAGAAATGGTGAAAAGTTGAAATTGCAAACCACTTCACACCCTCGACCGTATTTGCTTAAGTGGTTGAATGATAAGGAAGACATTAAGGTGACTAAGCAAGCTGTTATTGAATTTGCTATTGGTGGATATAAGGACCGAGTACTTTGTGATGTAGTGCCTATGAGTGCCGGTCATTTGCTTCTCGGAAGGCCGTGGCAATTTGATCAAAAAGTTGTTCATGATGGCTTCACGAATTTTTATTCATTCAAGCATGAAGGAAGACTCATCAAACTCGCACCCTTAATCCCGGAGCAGGTGGCATTAGATGAGAGTTATAGAAGGGAGAAGGCAGCCACTACAAACTTGTTTATGTCGAAGAAGAACTAAAGAAATCGGTTTTGAGTGGTGAACGATTAATCCTATTAATGTTCAAGGAGAGGATGGAAGAACTAACCACTTGTCCTAAGGCGGTCCGAGTACTATTAGAAAGGTTTGAAGATGTATTTCCCAAAGAATTACCTACTGGATTACCACCCCTTAGAGGTATTGAGCACCAAGTGGATTTTCAGCCTGGGGCCATCTTGCCAAATAGGCAAGCTTATCGGATGAATCCAGATGATATTAAAGAGTTGAACAATCAGGTAGAGGAACTGTTAAAGAAGGGTCACGTTCGAGAATCCCTTAGTCCATGTGTTGTGCCTTCGTTGTTGGTTCCCAAGAAGGATGTCACAATGAGAATGTGCATAGATAGCCAAGCAATTAATCAGATAACCATCAAATACCGCTATCACATTCTGAGACTAGAAGACACGTTGGATGAGTTGGATGAGCTTAGCGGTTCCAGAATCTTTTCCAAGATTGATTTGAAGAGTGGTTACCATCAAATTAGGGTCAAAGAAGTGGATGAATGGAAAACCGCCTTTAAAATCAAGTTGGGCTTTACGAGTTGCTAGTCATGCTTTTTGGATTATCAAATGCGAGCACGTTTATGAGATTGATCCACGTTTTGAGAGAATTTTCGGGAAAGTTCATAGTGGTGTACTTTGATGATATCTTGGTATACAGTGGAGATATGTCATCCCACGTGGAACACCTTCGGCTCTTGTTTGAAACACTAAGGAAAGTAAAGCTTTATGGAAACATGAAGAAGTGTACATTCGACCAAGACAGAGTTTACTTCCTTGGATTCATTATCTCCAAGGATAGTATTCAGGCCGATGAAGCCAAGGTAGAAGCCATCAAGGAATGGACCGTGCCTAAGAATATTTCAGATGTGAGAAGCTTCCATGGCCTGGCGTCATTTTATAGGCATTTTATTAAGGAATTTAGTGCTATTGTGGCTCTCCTTACCGATTGCACTTAAAAAGGAAAGAAATTTCTTTAGACACCAGCTTGTCAAGCGAGCTTTGAGATGATTAAATAGAAGTTGAGCAATGCACCAATTTTAATGCTTCCAAACTTCAACAAAGTTTTTGAGATTGAATGCGATGCATCCGGACTAGGTATTGGAGCTCTCCTCATGCAAGAGGGCAAACCATTGGCCTATTTCAGTGAGAAACTCAAGGGTGCAGTTTTGAACTACTCTACTAATGATAAAGAATTTTATGCGGTAATAAGAGCTTTAGAGGTGTGGCAGCGTTATTTGCTCCCGAAAGAATTCGTAATCCATACCGATCACTTGGCTCTCAAGCACATTAAGAGCCAGCACAAACTAAATCGAAGACATGCTACATGGGTAGAATTCTTGGAGAGATTTCCTTATATAATCAAGTACAAGAAGGGAGAGATGAATGTGGTAGCCGATGCACTCTCGAGAAGGTATGTATTACTTACAGAATTGAGCACAAAATTTTTTGGTTTCGATTGGATAAAAGGAGTTTATGAAGGAGATGTGGATTTTGGTCAAATTTATGATAAATGTAAGCAAGGGATTGTGAATGGATATTATGTGACCGAAGGGTTTCTTTTCAAGGGAGGTAGGCTTTGCATACCTAGCATTAGGCTAAGGGAGTCGTTGATTAAAGAAGCACATAGTGGCGGACTTGCTGGCCACTTTGGGGAAAAGAAAACTCTTGAAGCCTTGAAGGAACATTTTTATTGGCTAAATCTCCTAAAAGACGTGCACCGAGTGTTAGAGAGGTGCATCGTGTGCAAGAAAGCCAAGAGTAAGGTCCTACCTCAAGGGCTTTACTTACCTTTGCCTATTCCTAATCTGCCTTGGGAAGAAGTGAGCATGGATTTCGTGCTTGGCTTACCCCGTACAGCTCGATCAAAGGATTCAATTATGGTTGTGGTGGATAGATTCTCAAAAATGG
Source organism: Begonia fuchsioides (assembly GCA_003255005.1). Taxonomy (NCBI): domain Eukaryota; kingdom Viridiplantae; phylum Streptophyta; class Magnoliopsida; order Cucurbitales; family Begoniaceae; genus Begonia; species Begonia fuchsioides. The sequence goes on along the minus strand of QAOC01053266.1, from coordinate 52,756 downwards.
CTCACTTTATAGCGTGTGCTAAAACCGATGATGCCAACCATGTTTCTGATCTGTTCTTTAAAGAAGTGGTACGTTTGCATGGTATTCCAAAGACAATTGTCTCATATAGGGATACCAAATTTCTTAGCACCTTTTGGAAGACGTTATGGAAGAAGCTCGGAACCAAATTATTATTTAGCACCTCATTCCACCCACAAACTGATGGCCAAACCGAGGTGGTGAATAGAACCTTGGGAACTCCTTTTAAGAAGGATTGTTAGCAAGAAGCTTAAAGATTGGGATGTTCAGCTTCCATTTGTAGAATTTGCTTACAACCGGAGTTTGCACAATTCCACCCAAAATACTCCGTTTGAGGTAGTTTATGGCTTCAACCCTCACACTCCAATGGACCTCATCCCTCTTCCCATGAAGGATTTCGTCAATCCTAATGCAGCTGAGAAAGCTAAATTAGTGAAAGCCATGCACGAGCAAGTCAGAAAGAACTTAGAGAGAAAGAATGAATCATATGCCAAACAAGCTAACCGAGGGAGAAAAGAGGTAATCTTCAATGAAGGAGATCTTGGGTGGCTACATTTGAGAAAGGAAAGGTTTCCAAACTTAAGGAAATCGAAACTACTACCTCGGGCCGATGGACCATTCAAAGTGTTGGAAAGGATTAACAATAACGCTTATAAATTGAAGTTACCCGGAGAGTATGAAGTTTCAGCAACTTTTAATGTGCAAGATCTGTCTCCCTATGTTCACGAAGAAGAAAGCGGACAAGAGGAACAATCATTGGATTTGAGGACAAATCCTCAACTACTCGGGGAGGTTGATGTGCCACTGTTGGCACAAATTGAAGATGTCCCTAGAAGAATCATCACAAGGAGCGAGACTCGCAAATTGACTAAATTGTTTGTTCGTTTTGTAGGTAAATATTTGGAGAATGTAGGAGATGAAGAAGCTACCCTGAAGGACGAGGAATTGTCATACCATTTGATTACTTGGCAGCAAGATAATTGGTCCAGCCAAGCCATCGGAATATCGAGCACAATGGCGGTCGAACTAATCCTCCCTTGATCAAAAACTCACACTTTTTTTTTTGTTGTCCACCATGTTTTAAGACAAAGCATGAGGTGGAGAGCTACTTCTGGAGAGCCACTATTTTAGTGTTACCAAGTTACCTCTTTTTTTAGCCAATCAGATGGAAGCTTGCAAGTCTCCTTTTGTTCCCTTCTACCCAATCCGTTTTTCACATTAAAGTTCAGTCATCCCTTGATAAGCTTCAGCCTTTTATCACATTTTCCTCATCCAAGCCCACCATCTTTGCAGCCATTTAGTGAAAGACTTACATCCCTCTTATCACCTCCAACTCTTCCAATCACGTGTGAGCAAGCAACCTGCCAGCCCACAATGGGAGGAAACCATCTATGAGCATTCACACTACTTTTTCCTCTGAAAAATACTTTGCAGCATACTTTTTGTTAACATGTTTTAACTAGAATTGAAGCAAAAAACGTGATGGCTATAATTCAAAGGCTATATAAGCCTTCCTTAGCTCATTTTGTAAGGGGTTGTTGAACATATAATATGAAGACCATTTGCTGCTTTTAGTTTGTTGAGGAATCCTCCAAACAGCCTTGCAATTTACCCAGTGAGTAATATCCGTGTGTTTGTAAGTTTTATTATCTTTTTGCTAGTTGTCAAGTTAGTAACTTGCTGCAATCTTTCCCACTTCGTGCAAGAGGGATACAAGTGTAAGATTGTAGAGTTTGTTCTTCGTTTCGTCAATTCAACACCGTTCGTGTTGTGTCGTACTATACCGTTGGCACATCATGTGTCCGGGTTCCTTGCATTTGAAACAGCGCCGAGTGCCAGCCATGCGTTCTCCTAAGTGCCTCTTTCCACACTTTGAGCATAGTTCGCTTTGAGAAAAACTCTGAACCCGCTTCCCTTTCTCCGCCTCCTGTACATTCTCACTTGGCATCTTAACCCCCTTGGGGAGTTGCCATCCTTTACCTTGTTGTTGGTTCGGGTTAAGAAACCTTTTTTGAGAGTCCCGATACTGTTGGAACTTCATTTCAACTTCCTTAATTGCCAGTGCCTTAGCTACTACATATGTATAACTTGTGTGCTCTGATTCCGCTATTCTAATCCCGCGGTAAATTTCGATCTTTAAGCCCTGCGTAAACTGATGAACTTTTAGCTCATCGCTGGCTACTAGGTGCGGGGCAAATCGTGATAAGGCTTCAAATTGTCTTATGTACTCCCCAACTGTCCCTGTTTGTCGTAGTTTGGCAAACTCCACCATCTTCGTTGTTCGCACTGCACGGCTAAAATACTTGTTATTGAACACATCTTTAAACTAGGTCCAAGTCATATTCTTTATGTCCCTGCAGACCTTAATAGTGTCCCACCAAAATCGAGCATCACTCTCAAGCAGAAATGCCGCATATGTTACCCCGTCCTTATCTTCAATCTTGGCATATTCTATTCTAGTAAATCTTCCATTTTCCGTATCCACTCTTCAGCATGTGTTGGATCAGCTGATTGTCCATTAAAATTTGGTGGCTGAAGGCGGTTGAACCTCTCCCAGATAAACTCACTTTGGTTGCATCCCATTTCGTTACTCTGAGCTAGAGCTGGCAATCGAGCCGGCTCGAGCCCGGGGAAGGCCGGCTCGTCGAGCCTGTCGAGCCAAAGGAGCCGAGCCTTTCGAGCCTGTCGAGCCTATTCGAGCCGGCTCTGTCGAGCTTTTTTAAAAAAAATTTGGCTCGAGCCGGCTCGCGAGCCTCGAGCCTAAACGAGCGAGCCGATCTGAGCCAGTCGAGCCTGTCGAGCCTAAACGAGCCGAGCCAAACAAGAAAAAAAAATTTTGTATATTGAAGTTGTATAACTTATTCAATATTATGTAATGACCAATTTATGCATATTGTTTTCTTCAAGCCAAAAAAGAATTTGCATGATAACATTTGTATGTATCGCCTCCATTACGCAAAAGAAACACGAAAACAATATATCGAATAAACAATACACTGAAAGCATCCAATTTGAAATCAATTCGCAAAAGAGTTAACAATTAATACTCATGCATTGTACGAATCGAAATAGAAACACTGAAAGCATTCATTGTGCCATTAAAAAGTAAAATATGTTACAAAAAATTGTTTAATTGTTTGAAAAGAGTACAAAAGAACGAACCTACTCCATAGGGGTATCGTCCGATGGAGGTGGAGCAGCTGTAGGTGAGGGTGCCGGCGAAGTACAAAAAATTCCAGCCCATTGTCGATTTTGTGCCTCGTCGAACCGCCGATCCAATGTTGCGAGGCAGACATCCATCGTGTCAAGCCGTCGTTGGAGTCTCTCAAATGAATTCTCCATTAAAAGCTTGACGTCTTCCAAAGATGCCTCGATCCGGCGGGTTGTCGAAGGACGACTAGCTGCTGCAGCGCGTTGTTCTTGGTCGTACTCAGCCCCCTCGTGCTGGAGGGCCTGTGATGTCCAGCCCGGATGATCGCCTTTGAAGATCCACTCGCCGTCCGTGTTTTTCACAATACCCATTCTTGCAAGGGTAGATGTCGAATAGGTGTCGACTCTCCTAACCGGTACAGGTGTCTCGGAGGGAGGAAATGACACACCATTATCGTGGAAAATTTCCGTCAACAAAAGGTTGAATGACATTGACTTGGACGAGTTTTCAAAAAGATCAATCATCCTTTTTAAAATTACATAACCAACGTTAAAGTTGGTTCCAGTGAAAATGTTATAAAGTACGTGCAAATCCATTCCACTCACATGATCCCTATGACCATCCCTAGGTAGGAGGTTATAGAAGATCATGTGGTGGACAAGACGAGCAATGACGTTCAAGTCATTGGCTTTCGGTTTAGGGGAAAGGTGAGTGTTGGGATTTTTGACAACGGAGCGGAGAAAATCAGTGTACGCACCCGTTTCGACACAAGGAGGCTCGGTGAAAGCCTCATAGTAGCGAGGGGCTCTCTCGTAGTCATTACAGTGCAGCATCTTGTTGAGATAACGAGACATGATGGTTATGCGTTTTCCGTACACATAACTAGACACTTTTAAAGGGTTCGGTGAAAAAGTAAAATTGACGTAAAACATGCGAATTGAGTTTTCGTAATACGGACCCTGGAATTGAAAAAGGTCAGACAAACCAACACGATTCAATAAATCGTGTATCGGTAAGTTACTGATGGATTTGGTACGAAAACATGGCTTGGAATAATGGACTTGCATTGGAAATCAGACAAAAATTTTTGTTGACATTCTAAATCAATATACAAATAAGAATCGAACATGGGCCCTACAATCGGTTCCTCCGGAATCGAAACGGAGGAAGCCTTAGAATTTTTGGAAACTTTGCATTTTTTACTACGCGAGGTCGATGCCATTTGAAGTAACCTAGACAATGAAAATAATAAATATAAACATCTAACCTCCTAAACCGTATGTAAACTCGATGCAAGTCATTTTTCAGCTGAATTTATAGTTACCTAAGTTTGCGGTCGACACCTTTGATTTTTGCGGTCGACACCTATCGAGCGGGATGTATCTGCGGTCGTCCCATTAGCGATGCTGCGGTCGACACCTATGCTGGGTTCTGTCTCCAGAAAATCGCCGATGAGTTATTTCGAAACGGAGGTGGTTCCGTGGTTTGTAGAGTAAAGAGCAAGAGAAGTGATACGTACCACTACGTTTTAACTCAACGAGGGCGTCGGAAAGTGTCGTCGGACGTCTGAATGGCTCGTGCGGTCGACACTTGGATTTCGTTAACTTAAGACAAAACCCTCGCCGCTAGGGTTTTAAGTCGAAACTCTGGTCGAATTGCGGTCGACACCTTTACCTTTGGTCGACCCCTACAACGAGGTCGATGGATATGTGGTCGACACATTACATAGCGGTCGACTCCATAAAACTTTCTGGACGGAGATGCGGTCGACCCCGTATAATACGGTCGACACCTTTTTCACGCTGGAATACGCTGCGGTCGACACATTAAATGGCGGTCGACTCAATAAAACTCTCTGGACGAAGATGCGGTCGACCCTGTATAATACGGTCGACACCTTTTTCACGCTGGAATGCGCTGCGGTCGACACATTAAATGGCGGTCGACTCCATAAAACTTTCTGGACGGAGATGCGGTCGACCTCGTATAATAAGGTCGACACCTTTTTCACTCTGGAATGCGCTGCGGTCGACACATTAAATGGCGGCCGACTCCATAAAACTCTCTGGAATGATATGCGGTCGACACCGTATACTCTCGGTCGACACCGTCAACGTACTTTATAATGCGCGGTCGGCACCTTCGTATACTTGCGGTTGACACCAAACGTAGTCCGGTCGACACTCATTGTATTTGCGGTCGACACTTAGATATATTTCATGCAGACGAATAAGATTAATTGAAAGAATGGAAATTTGGTGACATTAGAAAAGTGAGTAACATGAAGAACAGATGTTAATGTTTATAAATTACAACAAAAGACAGATGTACGGGATACACGAAATGAAAAATATCTTCGACTCGTCGCCGGAACAACACATTAACAGCTACTCTTCGAATTCCAAGTTCTTGAAATCCTCTTCCAGTTCGTCCACTCGTTGTTGGTCCCTCCGGACTGCGTCGCTCCAGTCCTTTATGCAAATGAGTGCCTCCACAAGCTCCGGTGCCAGACTTGCGCGTCGATCGTCGTATACACGTCCACCTGCACTAAAAGCCGACTCGGAAGCTACAGTTGAAACAGGCGGTGTTAGTAAATCCCGTGTCATTTTAGCGAGCACGGGATACATGGCTGCGTTGGTTTTCCACCAACTCAAAATGTCGAAGGCCTCGTCTCGAGCAATTGAAACTCGATTGTCCAGATACACGTCGAGTTCACTCTTATCGAAACCAAACGAATGCACGTCGCTTTCTAGTTGGGCGTCAATGACATCCATAGCATTTAGTGGTATTCCGAAACTAGAACTACCACCGGACGTTGATGCCACATTGGACAAACTATGAGTTCTTGCCCCGGAAAATCTAAGTTGGTAAGTCTCAAACAAGATAGTAAGGTCTCTATACAATGTGTTAGGATTGCATACGGGGGCGAAACCTAGGTTCTCCGAAATTTTATCGAGCATCAATTTCGTGCCCTTGATTTTATATTTCGGATGCATAATACTACCAAATGAAAAAATTGGAGGTACTTGAAGCCAATATTTGGGAAATTTAAATTCCATTGAAGTTACGATTTCATTAAATGCATCAATTTTTTTATATGTTTCAAAGGTAGAAGTCAATCTTACGAACCACGGAAGCACTAGATGCGTAGTCGGATAATAAATTCCCGAGCATTCATTGGTGGCTTCCAAAAATGGTTGCAAAAAGTCAAGAAATAGATTAATCATATCACAACTACAAATATCAAAAGTAAGACATTGTGTCTTTTGACTAATAAAATCACAAATGACGTTTCAATATGGTTTAGCATTTTCTAACATTAGATATGTTGAGTTCCATCGAGTTGAAACATCGGTTTTTAGTTTTCAAGGTTTCAGGTTTGCCGCTTTGCAAAATTCTTGATACTCTTGTTGTCGGGCGTTAGACGAAGAAATAAAAGAAATTGCACTCCTGATTGCATCAATATGTGGAGAAACAAATTGCATGCCATCTTTAACAATCAAATTTAAAATATGGCAAACACACCACACCGCATATGAAAAAGGGATGAATGACTACTATCGAATTGAAAATATTTTCTAAATTGATTAACACAAACATCATTAGCGGAAGCATTATCTAAGGTAATACTGAAAATTCGATCTCTTATGTTGTATTCTTGTAAAATACCAACAATGTATCGATAAATTGTGATACCACTATGAGGGTATTCACAACTCCGAAAACCTAAAATTCGTTTATTAAGTTGTCAATTCGCATCAATGAAATGCGAAGTGACAACAATATAACCGAGTGCATTGGGTGCACTCCACAAATCAGAAGTAATACATATAGACATCGTGAGCGCATGCAAAAATAAAAGAAGTAAATCATTTTTCATTTACTCTCTCAAGCTGGCTTTCGAGCCGGATCGGTTGGCTCGGTATTTCCGAGCCCACGAGCCAAATCGAGCGAGCTGCACTCTCGGGCTCGGTTCGAGCAAAAGCTCGAGCATCCCTTTCTCTGTATTCCTCCAAGTATTGAAATTGGCGTCCAACTAGATGTACCAATTTATCGATTGAGCTTTCGTTCTCTCTACTACCCTTCGCTTGTTGACCTTGCTATCCTCAGCATTTTTCAACTAGTCCTAACGTTTTATAATAACGCATATAAACAAAAAAATTAATCAATTCATAACAAACATACTTACAGTGGGTGAGGGATGTCTGTGCACATGCTTGCATTGTTAAGTAGTCTACAGAATCATTTTTAAAACCCGGTTGGCTCTGATACCATAACTGTAACATTCCTTTTTTTTTATTTAGAAACAAAAAAAAACACTGAAAATACATCTTGGTTACCATAATTCAAAACGCATTTCCAAAACGTACTTATTCATACATAGGGTTAATTTACATATGTAATTAACATTTCACAAAACACATCTTAAAACATAGTACTTTCAAAATACATCAAAACTTCTTTCTTTCGTTCATTCTCACGGGTCGTCGCTTAACAGTGCATGCACGGCCCGAGCAAGCCTCCTCCACAACATCACATCATGTGGTGGAAACTAAGTTCTTCACCTTCGTTTTCATCACCTACATCACAAAGCTTATTCTAATGAGCTTAAGGCTCAGTAAGAAATCGTATAAAGTGACATGCGTAACATGAGTGTGGTTTTGTAAAACATGCATATTCATTTTGTTCTTTATTGCGTTATTCTTGCTTATCGATCCGGTTTTCCACCTCGTGGTTCTACCAGTCATTTACTTGTTCGTCTTTCCACCTCGTGGTTCTACTTGGTCCTTGTGACCGAGCTTTCCACCTCGTGGTTCTACCTCATTCATTCGTTACGTACATTCATGCATAGAACTTTGAGGATTTTCAGAACGAGAGTTAGCACCAACGGGTTCCTCCCATCCCACCCTCGCCATTCGGTTGGGTGACGTTTGAAAACATGCATGGAAAACATTTTCGTTCTTTTCGTAAGACATGATGCATGAAAATGGCATACGGGCACAACGTGACATTCATAACATAAACATAAAGCATGCATAAAACATCTCCGAATCAATATAAACAAACGTCTCCAAATGAAGATAATTCTTAAATATACTTAACATAAACTTACTTCATTACTTTACTTAAACCTAGCAACCATCAAACAATGTCAAACAAACACCAATCAAACCCAAACACTTGGGCCGGTGCGCGATGCGATACACCCCAAATAGAGTATTCTTATTCTACTTATTCATAATCGTACATTCACTTTTGTTTGTTTCTAATTATACAACCTTAATCCTACTCTTTGTGATGTAGTCCCCGAAGGGCCAAAGACATGCAAGATTCACTTACTTGAATTTCAAGCTGCAGAATACTCCTTATTTCCTTCACTTTCTTTACTTGATTCCAAACAACATTAACATCACAAATATGTTTACATTAGAATTTCCCGAATTTACCCTGTTTTTCTCCCAACTTACAACATCCATAACTTAAGTTATCAAACTCCAATTCTTATGAATAAGCAACCAAAATCACCCTTAAGGTGTCTACTGTAATTCATTAAAAGACTCTAAATTCAATTTCGTAGTAAAAAATCATATAAAATTCGTAACTTTAAAATCAGACATATTAATCCTGCTTTTGTATGGACATGGTAACACCTTGTTTTTCATGCCATTTCCATTAATCGAAACCATGCTCGAACTCTTAGAACTTCAATATAGGGTATAGAAGAACACTTAAATCAACCAACATCATACATTAGCCCCAACTTCGTGCTTTTCCTTCTTGTTATTTAAACTCATAAAACGCACTCGATTTGCACCTCTCACACTAAACTTTCAACTTCAGCTTCAACCTTATGTTTTCCTTCATACGAAACTTGAGAGAAATTAGGGATAATAAGTGAGAATTTTGTACATCCAATGTCAGCTGAAGGTGAAGAGGTAAATAGGAGGTGAAGAGGCAAGCACGAGGTGGAGAGGCAAGCACGAGGTGGAGACAAGCATGAGGTGGCTTCACCAAATTTTCTTCTCCAACACTTAACTAACTTTGTCCCATACTCTACCCTTATTTCTTTTTTCTTAAAGCATTTCCTTCAAAGGCATATTTTAACACGTTACCGTCATTACTTCGTGATGCACTTATCAAGATTTAGCAACGCAATTTAAATTTGTAATAACTAAGGTGCTTAAATGGCTCGAGTGTTACAGACCATCGGCCCTTCGTTAAAGTTTTGAGCACCTTTGCTTGGGAAATCTTTCCTTCCTCAAGTGTAACCACACTAAGTCTCCCACATTGAAGTTAATGTCTTTTCTTCCTCGGTCAGCTTGTCTATCATAATACACATTCTTCTTTTGGAGGGCTTACTTACCTTCTTATGCATCTTCATTACTAGTTCGGCCTTGCTAGCCCCATTACAATTCACAATGTCTTTGGAGGGCAGCGGTACTAAGTCAAGTGGAGTCAAGGGGTTGAAACCACACACCACTTCAAATGGTGTCATTTTAGTGGCACTATGAACACTTCGGTAAAAGGATGCAAGGCCATGAAAACTCCTAACTTCCGACACACTCTTGGGAATAGGCCATTCTAGGATTGCCACAATTTTTGAGTCATCGACTTTCATGCAATCCTTAGAAATAATCAACCCGAGAAAGTGTAGTCTATCATGCACAAAAGCACACCTCTTCAAATTGGCAAACAATTTAACTCTTCAGAGTGTATCAAACAACAATCTAAGGTGAGCAAGGTGAGTGGCAAAGTCCAAACTAAACACCAATATATCATCAAAATAGACAACTATAAATTTGCCCAAGAAATCTTTCAAAACAAAATGCATGAGTCTCATAAAGGTACTAGGAGCGTTAGATAATCCGAAAGGCATTACTAACCATTCAAAGAGACCATATTTGGCCTTGAAGGCCATCTTCCATTCATCACCTTCCATCCTTATTTGATGGTAGCCTCTCTTTAAGTTTACCTTAGAGAAATACGATGCCTCACTAAGCTCATCCAACATGTCTTCAAGCCTAGGAATAGGGAACCGGTACTTGATTGTGATTTGATTTATGGCTCGGCTATCCACACACATCCGAAAACTTCCATCTTTCGTTGGAATTAATAAAGCTAGGACAACACAAGGACTCAAAGATTCTCTTATAAATCCCTTGTCAAGAAGCTCTTGGACTTGCCTTTGAAGCTCCTTGGCCTCCTCGGGATTCAATCGGTAAGAAGGGCAATTTGGTAGCACTACTCCCGGGTGGAGGTCAATTTGGTGTTTGATTCCCCTAAGGGGTGGTAAACCACGGGGTAGTTCTTCCGGAAACACATCTTGGTACTCCTCAAGAAGTGCTTGAACCTCATTTGGAACATGCTCAATTTCTTGGAGCCTTTCCCGAAACAAAACTAGTACAATCAGGCCTCCCTCTTGGAGAGTCTTTATCAACTCTTTCTTGGTCATAAAGAAATTAGATTTGGCCTCCCCCTCCCTCCTTGCAACTTCATCTTGGACGATTTTGCTTGGCTTAATGGGGGTGAGCTTCATGGTTTTCCCACCAAACTTGAAAGAGTAATGATTGGAATAGCCATCATGGATAGCACTTCTATCGAATTGCCACGGCCTTCCAAGAAAGATGTGGCTTGCACTCATCGGCACCACATCACATAGCACTTTGTCTACATAACCACCAATAGAGAATTCAATGCTTGTTTGCTCGGAGACCTTGAGATCTTCCTTCCCATTTAGCCACCAAAGTCTATACGGATCTGGATGCTCTGTAGTGACAAGCTTCAACTTCTTTACAAGATCTTTAGATGCAACGTTGATGCAACTCCCTCCATCTATAATCAAGGAACATACATTCCCTTGAATTAGGCATCTACTATGGAAGATGTTCTCTCTTTGTACCCCTTCACCTCGGGTTTGGGTGGTGAGAACTCGGCGGATCACCATCAAGAGAGGTCCTTCTTGTGCATGGCAAACCTCCATCGGCTCTTGCTCTTCACTAGTCTCAATCGTGTCTTCCTCTTCACTAATAACCTCAATAGACCCCTCAACAAGAACCATCACTCATTTTGTTGGGGCATTGATATGAAATGTGGCCAAAGCCAAGACACTTAAAACACTTGATCTCCCTTGACCTAGGCCGAGTACCATCATCTTTGGGCTTTACTTCAAATTCCTTCTTTTGACTCCAAGGCTTAACAAATGGCGGCTTATCTTCATTCTTAGGAAATGGTTTGAAAGGGGGCGTGGCCCTTGGTGCAAACTGGTTAGAAACACCTTTGCCTTCTGCTTCATTTGTCTTTCCACCTTCATAGCAAGTTGGATGACAACATCCATATTATCCAACGGTTGCAACTCTACAATGGCTCTGATTTCTTTGTTTAGGCCTCTAAGGAACCTTGCTATGATTTGCTCCTCGGGTTCTTGAAGATCACATCCGATCTGTAAGGTCTCAAACTCGGCTAAATAGTCTTCAACCGAGAGGGTGCCTTGCTTCAAAGTTTGGAGTTGGAGGAAAAGCTCTTGTTTAATGGCTTGGAACAAATCGCCTTCTCATGAGCATTTTCATTGCACTCCATGTCAAAAGTTCATAATCTCCCACGTCTTCTATGGGATCTCACACTATCCCACCAAAAGCTAGCATAGCCGGTCAACTCTAAAGAAACCAACTGTAGTTTGTCCTTTTCTAAATAGTTATAACATTCAAAGATTTTATTCACCTTTTCAACCCAATCAATGAAAGCATCATCACTACAAGATCCATTAAAGGAAGGGATAGTAACCTTAAAGTTCCTCAGCTCATCTTCTAGGCTTGGTGGATCAAAAGAGATAGCATCTTGATGTGCTATGGGAATGGTGGTTGTGTCGGTTAAGGAGAAATGGAGAGGGAAAAGAGGGGGAAAACGGGAAAGGTTGGCTCGGATGAAGGAAAAACAGGATCAAATGTCTCCGAAGAGATCTCCGGTGGCATACGGGGTTAGAACCAGAAATTTGGAGGGAAGGTAGATGGGGTCAGAGGGTTTATGGTTCAAAATATCATGGTAAATAGATGAGGGAATCGGAAGATATGCAGAAAATGGCTAGAGTGCTAAAAAATTAGCTCTCGGGAAAGGAATATCGGAAAGTGGTAAACGGAGGGATAAACCCGAACAGAGGAGAAGCTTTGGGGTTCACACCCTTACCTTGGCTTCCACTAGAACGTGGTTGAAGGAGTGTGTATGGCTTAGCTAACCCCAGCTTGAATGGCAGCCAAAACCGGAGTGGAGCTCTCAGTGGTTTCCGGATGTAACTCACGGGAAAACCCGAGTCTTGGAGGAGGAGAAACTACCTGGAAATAAGATGCAAAATGCAATCTTTAATTTCAAACTTCACTGAGTACAAATGAGATCCAAGTGAGCTTAAAATCACCCCAGGCTTGGGAGGGTGGGCTCCCGAAAATTAAAAAAAAACAGCTTACCCGAAAAGGCAAAACAAGGAGGAAACAACTAAGTGGTCCTCCTAGAAGTTACCTTAAAAGGAGGCACCAAGGCTGACCATGGTCCCCGCCTTCAGCACCCCCACCTGAAGCACAAAAGAGGGTTTTCACGTGACTAACCCTTCAGCAAAATAAAACCCTAATTCTAACCAAAACAATCCTCGGCAATTGTTCAACCGAAAAACTAACAAAACACTAAATGACATAAAAATTGGGTCTTTATCCCTCCATGTGAACTTGGGCTGATGAAGTACCCGAGGGAAATGGGCTTGGACTTCCCTTCTCCAGATCTTGGATGGACCATGCAATGGTTGAACCCTCGGATAGGTTTATGTCATCTCGGGCCGCCTCTATCTCTCTTTCTCCACCTTGCTCCGCGGGTATTGTGGAAAATTCCCAAGTGAGAAGATGTTTGGGTTGTCATTGATCATCCAAAGTTGGCTCTTCCATTAAGATTCCTTGCATAAATAACCCTATAAAATAAGCAAACATGTTAGCAAACTTCTTGGCTCGGGCTCGGGTTATAGGCCCTCGGGATGTCTTCTCAGTTTTTGCCTCCGATTGCACATCACATCTTCACCGGAATCCTTGGAGTCAAGGGTTCGGCCTCTTCTCATTTCTTGGCTGGGCCTTCTCCTCGGCACGGTGGGTTGTCTTCTCACGGGGTGTGAGTTGGCCTCCAAACGTTGTAGAACAAGATCCAACATCCTATTGAGCTCATCTATTTGCCCTTGGTAGCTTGGTTTAGCTTCTCTTGGATTAGAGGGTTTGGGAGGTGGTACATTGGGTGTGGCGAGTTCTCGGGGTGGGTTAAGAGTAGCTCCACTCCGAGTCATCATGTTATGCTCTAGATATCGAATAAAAAAATAGAAGGGTGGTGGTTAGGAAAGGGGCTCTGATACCAGATGATGTGCTATGGGAATGGTGGTTGGGTTGGTTAAGGAGAAATAGAGAGAGAAAAGAGGGGGGAAATGAGAAAAGGTTGGCTCGGATGAAGGAAAATCAGGATCAAATGTCTCCGGCCAGATCTCTGGCGGCATACAGGGTTAGAAGCTGAAAGTTGGAGGGAAGGTAGATGAAAGTGAGAGGGTTTGTTGGTCAAAATATCATTGTAAATGAATGAGGGAATCAGAAGATATGTAGAAAACGGCTAGAGTGTTAAAAAATGAGCTCTCGAGAAAGGAAGATCGGAAAGTTGTGAACGGAGGGATAAACCCAGATGGAGGAGAAGCTTTGGGGTTCACACCCTTACCTTGGCTTCCACTAGAACCTGGTTGAAGGAGTGTGGTATGGCCTAGCTAACCCAAGCTTGAATGGCAGCCAAAACCGGAGTGAACCCAAGCTTGAATAGCTGACCATGGTACCCCCTTCAACACCCCCACTTGAGACACAAAAGAGGGTTTTCACGTGACTAATCCTTCAGCAAAATAAAACCCTATTCTAACCAAAACAATCCACCGTTTTCCACTCGGCAATTGTTCAAGTGAAAAATGAACAAAACACTAAATGACATAAAAAATGGGTCTTCATCCCTCCATGTGAACTTCGTCTGATGAAGTACCCGAGGGAAATGGGCTTGGACTTCCCTTCCCCAGATCTTTGATGGACCATGCAATGGTCGGACCCTCGGCTAGGTTTATGTTGTCTCGGCCGTCTCCATCTCTCTTTCTACACCTTGCTCTGCGGGTATTGTGGAAAATTCTTTAGTGAGAAGATGTTTGGGCTGTCCTTGATCATCCAAAGTTAGCTCTACCATCAAGGTTCCTTGCATAAATAACCCTACAAAATGAGCAAACATGTTAGCAAACTTCTTGGCTCGGGCTTGGGTTATAGGCCCTCGGGATGTCTTCTCGGTTTTGATCTCTGATATCACCTCACATAGGCACAGTCTCTAGATTTTTAGCGGTCTCCACAAGTGATCATCGGTCGACATTGAACACGCCTCCTACCATAGAGTGGTCGACATATCCTGTGAAAAACTGACTGAATTCTGCAACACTCGACCAACTTGTTAGACATTAGTTGTACCCTTCGACGATGGTATTTCACATGAATGATTAAGTCTATGAGATACATTACAACATTATTCAATTTAACTTTCATACATGGTTAATCAATAATACACATAAACGATAATTATCATAAAAAATAGTTGCTTACTTTAAAAACCTTTAAAGCCAACAATCTCCCCCCTTTTTGATGATGTCAATCCATTTGAAAGATAAATTGACTATATACACAAAATTTTTAAATACTCCCCATAGAATGTGCATGCTCCCCCATAATTTAACAATTTACTAAGACATAGAATCATTCAATCATTACTTTTCTCAATCATTCATAATGCAACCATTCTCCCTCATTGGCATTATAAAAAATAATGTTAAACAATAGATAAAGCATCCAGAAACAAAGAGCAGTAATTAAAATATTGTCTTTACATAAAGCGAATTGTCTCAAAATATCTAAGAAATCTAAAACTACTCCCATGGAGATCCTACAAGAGGTGATCTAGGCACATCCAGAGCTGGAGTAGCTATAGGGATAGTGGATGGAGAATCTAGGACCACTGTTACGGCTTGAGATGGGATCAACACAGTATCGGGAGTGGATACAAGCACTGTGTAAGGATCATGAGCTGGTGTGACAGATGACTCAACACTTGGTGTGGGAGATGGCTCAACAATAGGAACTTGAGTAGGTGAGTCAGGAACTTGAGTAGGTGATGACTCGACAACAGGAGCTGGAGTGGACTGAACTGGAGATCTTGGACACGCTGCCTTTGGCTCTTCATAGTACTCATCCCAAGCATCAATCTGTCTATTAAGACCATCAACCTTCCTGTGGAGATCTTGATGTCACTTGCTTTCGGTTTATAAGGCACATTTTTGGGATCTCTAGCAACCAATCTCAGAAAATTTTGGTAATCTGAGCACCGAACCAAAGAGGGCTCCTTCCATTGCTTATAGTATTGATCGGTGTGCTCTTTAATTTGACAATTCTGTAAGGAATTCAAAAATGAAACGGTGATCTTGATTGATTTGCCATACACAAAGCTCTTTAAGGTAAAAAAGATGTGGAGTAGAATGCAAATTGGCATAAAATAGGAGAATTGCTTCTTCATGATACCGTTTTCTAAGGCTAAAAAGTGTGGTCAATCCCAAATAGTCGGTA
Source organism: Begonia fuchsioides (assembly GCA_003255005.1). Classification (NCBI taxonomy): domain Eukaryota; kingdom Viridiplantae; phylum Streptophyta; class Magnoliopsida; order Cucurbitales; family Begoniaceae; genus Begonia; species Begonia fuchsioides. Next base: position 36,940 of record QAOC01053266.1, on the reverse strand, counting down.
GTTTTGGAAATATAAATGCCCGTAATACAATGGGATGGAAAAACCCTACTCAAGATAAGTGGTTTGGATTGAAAGTATTGGGAGTACCTATCTTGAGCCGCCTCATTGCGAAATAGATGTTTGTCAATTGCCAGAGGATGAGGAGGAGGGTTATCGGACTTTGACTTACCCGTTCGCTTCCTCTTAGTTGGAGGTTGAGAAGTAGAAGCCATAAGGAGTGGAGAAGAGAGAAATCGAGAAGACGAGTGAACATCAGAGAATGAACGGAAGAGTCGGAGGTCGCCAGAGTGTTTTCGCACGAGAGAGAAATGCTAGAGAGTGAAAATGTGCGCGAAAAGGGTTTTAAGTTTAGCAATTAAAATGGACATAGGTCGACCAATCGTTGGTGATGTCGACTAATCTAAAGCAGATTCAAGGGACCGGTCGACATACCCCATTTATGTTGATCGCTTTTTGACAGATTCAAAGGTCCGGTTAACATATACGCTATTATGTCGACCGCTGTCACATCAAACAGTAGAAAGAAAATGATGCATCTAAGCACCAACAAATCAAATTATCCCCAACCGAACCTAATTCCACAAAAGGTCTTCTCATCTAGAGGCATAGTAAATATGTCCGCTAATTGATCGCAAGAATTGACAAATTCTAAGACAACATCTCCTCTTTGGACGTGATCTTTGATAAAATGATATCTAATTTCTATATGCTTAATTCTAGAATGTAAGATGAGATTTCTGGTGATGTTTATTGCACTAGTATTGTCACACCTTATTGGAATCTTAGAAAATGAAAGGTTATAGTCTTCTAAGGTGTGTTTTATCCAAAGTATTTGTGCACAATAACTACCGGCCACAATATATTCGTTTTCGGAAGTTGAGAGTGCCACACAGTTTTGTTTCTTAGAAAACCATGATACTAAAGATTCTCCTAAGAATTGACATGTGTCACTAGTACTTTTCCTATCCACAAGGCTCCCGGCATAATCCGAATCTGTATATCCAATTAAATCAAAGGAAGTACCATTGGGATACCATAATCCTAAATCAAGTGTCTCACTTAAGTATTTGAAAATTCTTTTAACGGCATTCAAGTGAGACTCTTTAGGAGAGGCTTAGAATCTAGCACAAAGACACACACTAAAGAGAATGTCGGGTCTAATAGTAGTTAGATGTTTTTCTTTTTAATCTAGTTATCTCATTTTGCAAAGAATTAGTTATACTATCATGTTTCTTAGTTAGTACAACATGTTCCTTTTTCAATTGTTTATATTTAGATTTCAAAGCATTAAAATCATTAAAAAAATCATTGAATGCATCTAACAACTCACTATCTTCATCAAAATCATCTAAATCACTAAAGGAGTCATGTTGTACCTTATCCTCCTCGGCGTGCTTTTCTCTCAAGAAAATTGGATCTCCAATTGGCTTCTCATCAACTATTCATAATTTTTACATGTACGGGAGCGGTCGACATAAATATAGCCGTTTAGACTCATCAAGAAATAGTCATTGGAAGTTTGTCTCTGAAGTTGTCCCTGAGCAGTCAGCATAATCGTGGAGAAGTCGACATAAGTTTCGTTGATTAGCCTTTGAAGGTGTTGTGGTCGACATAAGGTCCATCTCTAGAACTTTTCATTGGTCGACATAAGTCTTGAGCGGTCGAAATAATTCTATGCGGTCGACATAGGCACAGTCTCTGGATTTTCAGCAATCGCCACAAGTGATCATCGGTCGACATTGAACACGCCTCTGCCAATGAGCGGTCGACATAAGATGGAACCTGTCGACACACAATCCGTTTCTAGAATTTTAGCGGTCAACACAAGTGATCATCGGTCGTCATTCAACACGCCTCTGACCATAGAGCGGTCGACATAAGATGGAAGCCATCGACATATCATGTGAAAAACTGACTAAATTCTACAACACTCGACCAACTTGTTAGACATTAATTGTACCTTTCGACGAGGGTATTTCACATGAATGATTAAGTCTATGAGATATACTACAACATTATTTAATTTAGCTTTCATACATGGTTAATCAATAATACACATAAATGATAATTATCATAAAAAATAGTTGGTTACTTTAAACACCTTTAAAGCCAACATAGAGTTCTACGACCAAAGCCGTATGTCAAAAGCCAAAAGCCTTAAACCCTAAGCCAAAAGCCCAAAATCTTAATCCCAAAGTGCTAAGCCAAAAGCTCGAAAGCCCTATTCCCTAAACCATACTTCCTACTCCCTACGCCGTAAGATAAAACACAAAGTCTAAAGACCTAAGCTCTAAGCCAAAAATTGGGCTCGAAATGCATTAAGAATTAAGAGGAATGATGTGGAAAATGATGGAATGGCTCGAAGAAATAAAGAGATGGCTCGGATGGATAAATTAGGCTCGAAATCGGACAATGGAGGAAGGTGATAGCTCGGGAAATGGTTTCGGGATTTGGGAAGGATCGAAATGGAGGATGAGGTTGTACAAGTCGAACACTTGAGCAATCAAAGTGTTCGCTTTGGTAGACCTCGGTAGTGTTCGGATATGACTCACCGATCACACTCACGAGGGTTGACACACTTGGCCGGATATGACTCACCGGAGAAGGAACGTCGGAAAGAGCTTCAACAGAAGGGAAGAAGGTGCAGTGCACAATTTGATTAAAATTCTCTCTGCCTCTAAAGTGTGAGGCCGATACACTTAAATGCTAAAAACGTAAAAAGAGAGGAAAGACATTTTAGGCCCTTAAATTACATGAACGCCTAGGATTAGCTTTGGAAAATCTTCTTTGACTTTAGGAAGACCAAGGACGCTCCTCTTCGACTGAAGGCTTGATCCATTAAAGATATGCGCGGCTGAATTTGAATGAAGACCATGTTTGACCAAGGGAGACCCGTTGTTGACCGAGAGGTTGCACCGGGTGGGATAAACTCCTAGCAATGAAGGACTGGTTTGATCCAATTTGGATAAGGAGCTTCTAAAAAACTCTCGGTGGTCAGAATGAAGTGGCACGTGGTCTGGTTCCTCGGTTGGTCGTCAATGGCTCGTGAGTGTGCGCGGGCTTATTCAAAATGGCGTCCGAGTTGACCATGATCCGAATATTGTGGGATTTATTTGGGCCATTTTTGAATAAAGTCTTCGGTTGACCTTTGGTTGACATGAGTGTGGGCGCGCGAGGTCTCATTTGAATTTAAATCATCGGTTGACCGACGATGGTTCATGGGCGCGCGCGGCTCATTCAAAATGTCGACCGGGGTTGACCTTACTCCATGCATTGCGGGATTTGCTCAAGCCAATTTGAAATGGAGCCTCTGGATGGCCTTAGGTTGTCCAGATGAAGGCGCGTGTGGACCATTTGTGAATGAAGGTCGTCGGTTGTTGCCGATAGTCAGGGAGCACACGCGGTATGTTCAAAATGGTGACCCGGGTTGACCTTATCTCGAACATCAAGGGATCCGCGGGGGCCATTTTGAATTTAAACTCTTGGATGAACCTAGTCTGACCGTGTGAGGAGATTCATGACTGAATTCGGACACAGATCTTTCAGTTTCCGCCGATGGCTCAGAGGTGCACGCGGCTGATTCAAAATGGCGACCCAGAGTTGACCCTATCTTGGACATCAAGGGATCCGCGTGGGCCATTTTGAAAATGTGACTTCAGGCGCTCCTAGGTAGTCCGAAAAAGGTATGGGCACGGTGATGCGCCAACGGTATAGTACGACACAACACGAACGGTGTTGAATTGACAAAACGAAGAACAAACTCTACAATCTTACACTTGTATCCCTCTTGCACGAAGTGGGGAAGATTGCAGCAAGTTACTAATTTAACAACTAGCAACAAGATAATAAGACTTAGAAATACACGGATATTACTCACCGGGTAAATTGGAAGGCTGTTTGGAGGATTCCTCAACAAACTAAAAGCAGCAAATGCTCTCCATATTATATGTTCAACAACCCCTTACAATATGAGCTAAGGAAGGCTTATATAGCCTTTGAATTACAGCCATCACGGTTTTTGCTTCAATTCTAGTTAAAACATGTTAACAAAAAGTATGCTGCAAAGTACTTTTTCAGATGAAAAAGTAGTGTGAATGCTCATAGATGGTTTCCTCCCATTGTGGGCTGGCAGGTTGCATGCTCATACGTGATTGGAAGAGTTGGAGGTGATAAGAGGGATGTAAGCCTTTCACTAAATGGCTGCAAAGATGGTGGGCTTGCAGGGATTTTGTTGAAATCCTATTGGATGAGGAAAATGTGATAAAAGGCTGAAGCTTATCAAGGGATGACTGAACTTTAATGTGAAAAACGGATTGGGTAGAAGGGAACAAAAAGAAACTTGCAAACTTCCATCTGATTGGCTAAAAAAAGGAGGTAACTTGGTAACACTAAAATAGTGGCTGCAAAAGAGATTGTGGGACCCAGAAGTAGATCTCCACCTCATGCTTTGTCTTAAAACATGGTGGACAACAAAAAAACGTGTGAGTTGTTGATCAAGGGAGGATTAGTTTGACCGCCATTGTTCTCGATATTCCGATGGCTTGGCTGGACCAATTATCTTGCTGCCAAGTAATCAAATGATATGGCAATTCCTCGTCCTTCAGGATAGCTTCTTCATCACCTACATTCTCCAAATATTTACCTACAAAACGAACAAACAAGTTACTCAATTTGCGAGTCTAGCTCCTTGTGATGATTCTTCTAGGGTCTTCTTCAATTTGTGCCAACAGTGGCACATCACACGGGTAATTCTGATGTAAAGCTTCAGTTGGTCGTTGATGTCTTGAAGCGTGCACCGCAGGTGTCCATGCCTCGGACACTGATAAATCCTTGTGTGCTAATTCGAACCTAGTCCTTTCCTTGACCAAATAATCAGATTACTTAAAGATTTAAGTAAATTGGCGATGAGATTTTGTCAAGGTCTCCTAGTTGACCCTTACGTCGGTCACTTATTTCCTTTGGGCCGAAATCCTAAAGGGTTTCGGCCACATCGACTGCCGTTTGTCCGTTGGTCGTCGGTAGGTGATCAGGATGTTGGTCGTTGGGCGTGTCGGGGCCGGGAGTGGTCGGACACAATGTGATCGAGACTTTGGGTTGTTCCCGATCATGTTCGGAAGGCATTTCTGAGACTATGTTTCCTGCAAAATCAGCAACTAAGTTAGTAAAATCTTCCGTGCTCATCGGAGCTAAGTCCGTGGTGTGCTCATGTTGCACATCATCCTCCCGGGGTATTTGAGGATTTGTCCCCAAATCTATCCTTTCTTCTTCAATGACTTCATTCTCCTCGTTATCCAAGTAAGGACACAAGTCTTTAACGTTGACGGTGGTCGTGATGCCATACTGGCCCGAGAGTTCAATCTTGTACGCGTTCGGGTTGATTCTCACGGCCACCCGGAAAGGACCCTCGGCCCTTGGTAGTAATTTAGTGTGCTTATGTTTGAAATATCGTAGCTTTAGCCAAACTAATTCTCCTTCTTGAAAAATTTTCTCCTTGCGGCCTCGGTTTGCCGTCGTAGCATATTTCTCGTTTTTCTTCTCGATGGCCTTCTTGATTTTCTCATGCAACTTTTGGACAATCTCGGCCTTGTTGTGGCCGTCGGGATTAGCATGCTCTTGACTCGGCAATGGTAATAAATCCATCGGCGTTGATGGATTAAATCCATATTGATGTGATAATGGAATGGTGGTTGGGTCGGTTAAGGATAAATGGAGAAAGAAAAGAGGGGAGAAAATGGGAGAGGTTGATTCTGGTGAAGGAAACACAGGGTTAAATGTCTCCGGCCAAATCTCCGGCAGCCTATTGAGTTATAAACTGATATTTGGAGGAACGGTAGATGGAGATAAGTGGGTTTGTGGATCAAAATTTCACAGTAAATGGACAAGGGGATCGGAAGATATGAAGAAAATTGCTAGAGTGCTCAAAAGAGCTCTCGGGAAAGGGGGAAATCGGAAAGTTGGAAAATGGGGAATGATCCCGAATGGAGGAGGAGCTTTCGGGTTCACACCCTTACCTTGGATTCCACTAAAACATGGTTGAAGGAGTGTGGTATGGCCTAGCTAACCCAAGCTTCAATGGCAGCCAACACCGGAGTGGAGCTCTCGGTGGTTTCCGGATGTAACTCACCGGAAAACCCGAGTCTTGGAGGAGGAGGGAACCACCAAGGAAAAATGAGATGCAAATGCAATCTTTAATTTTCAAACTTCACTACCTACAACTGAGCTCAAAGTGAGCTTAAAATCATCCCTATTTTCGGGAGTCCTATGATTCAAAATCTGCTATACCCGAAATGGCAAAACAAAGTAGAAAAACAGCTAGGTAGTCCTCCTAGGAGTTACCCGAAAAGGAAGCACCAAGGCTGACCATGGTCCCCTCGGCCCTTGGTAGTAATTTAGTGTGCTTATGTTTGAAATATCGTAGCTTTAGCCAAACTAATTCTCCTTCTTGAAAAATTTTCTCCTTGCGGCCTCGGTTTGCCGTCGTAGCATATTTCTCGTTTTTCTTCTCGATGGCCTTCTTGATTTTCTCATGCAACTTTTGGACAATCTCGGCCTTGTTGTGGCCGTCGGGATTAGCATGCTCTTGACTCGGCAATGGTAATAAATCCATCGGCGTTGATGGATTAAATCCATATTGATGTGATAATGGAATGGTGGTTGGGTCGGTTAAGGATAAATGGAGAAAGAAAAGAGGGGAGAAAATGGGAGAGGTTGATTCTGGTGAAGGAAACACAGGGTTAAATGTCTCCGGCCAAATCTCCGGCAGCCTATTGAGTTATAAACTGATATTTGGAGGAACGGTAGATGGAGATAAGTGGGTTTGTGGATCAAAATTTCACAGTAAATGGACAAGGGGATCGGAAGATATGAAGAAAATTGCTAGAGTGCTCAAAAGAGCTCTCGGGAAAGGGGGAAATCGGAAAGTTGGAAAATGGGGAATGATCCCGAATGGAGGAGGAGCTTTCGGGTTCACACCCTTACCTTGGATTCCACTAAAACATGGTTGAAGGAGTGTGGTATGGCCTAGCTAACCCAAGCTTCAATGGCAGCCAACACCGGAGTGGAGCTCTCGGTGGTTTCCGGATGTAACTCACCGGAAAACCCGAGTCTTGGAGGAGGAGGGAACCACCAAGGAAAAATGAGATGCAAATGCAATCTTTAATTTTCAAACTTCACTACCTACAACTGAGCTCAAAGTGAGCTTAAAATCATCCCTATTTTCGGGAGTCCTATGATTCAAAATCTGCTATACCCGAAATGGCAAAACAAAGTAGAAAAACAGCTAGGTAGTCCTCCTAGGAGTTACCCGAAAAGGAAGCACCAAGGCTGACCATGGTCCCCTCGGCCCTTGGTAGTAATTTAGTGTGCTTATGTTTGAAATATCGTAGCTTTAGCCAAACTAATTCTCCTTCTTGAAAAATTTTCTCCTTGCGGCCTCGGTTTGCCGTCGTAGCATATTTCTCGTTTTTCTTCTCGATGGCCTTCTTGATTTTCTCATGCAACTTTTGGACAATCTCGGCCTTGTTGTGGCCGTCGGGATTAGCATGCTCTTGACTCGGCAATGGTAATAAATCCATCGGCGTTGATGGATTAAATCCATATTGATGTGATAATGGAATGGTGGTTGGGTCGGTTAAGGATAAATGGAGAAAGAAAAGAGGGGAGAAAATGGGAGAGGTTGATTCTGGTGAAGGAAACACAGGGTTAAATGTCTCCGGCCAAATCTCCGGCAGCCTATTGAGTTATAAACTGATATTTGGAGGAACGGTAGATGGAGATAAGTGGGTTTGTGGATCAAAATTTCACAGTAAATGGACAAGGGGATCGGAAGATATGAAGAAAATTGCTAGAGTGCTCAAAAGAGCTCTCGGGAAAGGGGGAAATCGGAAAGTTGGAAAATGGGGAATGATCCCGAATGGAGGAGGAGCTTTCGGGTTCACACCCTTACCTTGGATTCCACTAAAACATGGTTGAAGGAGTGTGGTATGGCCTAGCTAACCCAAGCTTCAATGGCAGCCAACACCGGAGTGGAGCTCTCGGTGGTTTCCGGATGTAACTCACCGGAAAACCCGAGTCTTGGAGGAGGAGGGAACCACCAAGGAAAAATGAGATGCAAATGCAATCTTTAATTTTCAAACTTCACTACCTACAACTGAGCTCAAAGTGAGCTTAAAATCATCCCTATTTTCGGGAGTCCTATGATTCAAAATCTGCTATACCCGAAATGGCAAAACAAAGTAGAAAAACAGCTAGGTAGTCCTCCTAGGAGTTACCCGAAAAGGAAGCACCAAGGCTGACCATGGTCCCCTCGGCCCTTGGTAGTAATTTAGTGTGCTTATGTTTGAAATATCGTAGCTTTAGCCAAACTAATTCTCCTTCTTGAAAAATTTTCTCCTTGCGGCCTCGGTTTGCCGTCGTAGCATATTTCTCGTTTTTCTTCTCGATGGCCTTCTTGATTTTCTCATGCAACTTTTGGACAATCTCGGCCTTGTTGTGGCCGTCGGGATTAGCATGCTCTTGACTCGGCAATGGTAATAAATCCATCGGCGTTGATGGATTAAATCCATATTGATGTGATAATGGAATGGTGGTTGGGTCGGTTAAGGATAAATGGAGAAAGAAAAGAGGGGAGAAAATGGGAGAGGTTGATTCTGGTGAAGGAAACACAGGGTTAAATGTCTCCGGCCAAATCTCCGGCAGCCTATTGAGTTATAAACTGATATTTGGAGGAACGGTAGATGGAGATAAGTGGGTTTGTGGATCAAAATTTCACAGTAAATGGACAAGGGGATCGGAAGATATGAAGAAAATTGCTAGAGTGCTCAAAAGAGCTCTCGGGAAAGGGGGAAATCGGAAAGTTGGAAAATGGGGAATGATCCCGAATGGAGGAGGAGCTTTCGGGTTCACACCCTTACCTTGGATTCCACTAAAACATGGTTGAAGGAGTGTGGTATGGCCTAGCTAACCCAAGCTTCAATGGCAGCCAACACCGGAGTGGAGCTCTCGGTGGTTTCCGGATGTAACTCACCGGAAAACCCGAGTCTTGGAGGAGGAGGGAACCACCAAGGAAAAATGAGATGCAAATGCAATCTTTAATTTTCAAACTTCACTACCTACAACTGAGCTCAAAGTGAGCTTAAAATCATCCCTATTTTCGGGAGTCCTATGATTCAAAATCTGCTATACCCGAAATGGCAAAACAAAGTAGAAAAACAGCTAGGTAGTCCTCCTAGGAGTTACCCGAAAAGGAAGCACCAAGGCTGACCATGGTCCCCTCGGCCCTTGGTAGTAATTTAGTGTGCTTATGTTTGAAATATCGTAGCTTTAGCCAAACTAATTCTCCTTCTTGAAAAATTTTCTCCTTGCGGCCTCGGTTTGCCGTCGTAGCATATTTCTCGTTTTTCTTCTCGATGGCCTTCTTGATTTTCTCATGCAACTTTTGGACAATCTCGGCCTTGTTGTGGCCGTCGGGATTAGCATGCTCTTGACTCGGCAATGGTAATAAATCCATCGGCGTTGATGGATTAAATCCATATTGATGTGATAATGGAATGGTGGTTGGGTCGGTTAAGGATAAATGGAGAAAGAAAAGAGGGGAGAAAATGGGAGAGGTTGATTCTGGNGTGAGTAACATCCTTGATTCTTGTTTGTCTTGGTGTTGGTGATTAGCTAGGATCACTAAACCTTATTCCAACCTCCTTCCTCACTTGTTTAGGAACAAAAGCGAGCTTGGAAATCCCATAGCCTTCCTCCATTTGTTGTTTGCATCTTGTGTTTGTCTTTGGTGTTGGTTGCTGTTTTTTGGTGCTTACCCGAGTGAATTTGTGTATCAAAAGTCCAATTCGTGCCATTTCTGTTTTCCATGAACAAAAGTCCCCAATTTTATGGCTGTGAGTTCCTCTTTCATGGCTTGAAATAACTGTTCTTTACGTTTAGCCGCAGCCTCTCCCTATCAAGAGTTATGCATGCTTTTTCCACTGCCTTCTACCCGAACTCCTGAAATCGGGCAGTTCTATCCATCAATTTTCTATCCTGCATATCTTCCAATCTACCCGTGATTTTTCCCTCAAACCACTTGCAATTTCTTCCCACTTCGTTGAAGTTAAGTTCTGCCAATTTTCACCCTCCCAGACTCCCTACATTGGAAGTTGTGTAGAAGTCTCCCCAACACCCCTACACTGTTTCTTTCAGCTTTGTCTGTTTGTGCACCTAAAATTGCCTCCGTGTATTTTATTGATCCGCACGTGTTTTTAAGCTGTAAATTTGGTCAAACTTAGCCCACTCTCAAAGGTTTAAGTCCTCTAATTTCTAGCTAAAGCCCCTGTATACGTTTGGAGTTCTCCTTGCTCCAATCCCCTGTTGCTGCCTACCTTTCTTTCTCTCGGCAGATTGTTGCCATCTCCTCTCTTCCCGACACCTCCGCATCTTGGTGGAGCGTGTCAATAACTTTGATTCAAATTGTGAAGATCTTGATGAAATTCCAACATAAGGAGCTTGAGTTCATCGAACGATTCATAATAGTCTGATTCAAGGTAATCCGAGTAGTAACTTTTTGCTACTCGGTTTGATCTCGAATGTGGTGCAACTAGTGAATACATATTATCAAAATAAAACAAAAAAAAAGACGGAGGCAAAAAGGAAGGTGGGAAGGGATGTTTGGGTCTGATACCAGATGATGTGATAATGGAATGGGACCGTCACGGGCTAACCCTTCAGCAAAATAAAACCCTAATACTAACCAGAACATTCCATCTAAAACTACTCAGCAATTGTTCAATCCGACAAAACGATAAAACTAAATGTCATCATAAAAATGGGCCTTCATCCCTCCATGTGGACTTGGGCTGATGAAGAACTTGAGTGAAATGGTCTTGGACCTCCCTCCTCCAGGTCTTGCATGGGCCATGCAATGGTCGGATCTTCGGTTAAGTTTGTGTTGTCTCGGGCTGCCTTCATCTCCCTTTCTCCACTTTGCTCCGTGGGATTTGAAGAGAATTCCCAAGTGAGAAGATGTTTGGGCTGTCGTTAATCTTCCAAAGTTGGCTCTCCCATTAAGGTTCCTTGCATAAATAGCCTTACAAAATGAGCAAACATGTTAGCAAACTTCTTGGCTCAGGCTCGGGTTAGAGGCCCTCGGGATGTATTCTCGGTGTTGGTCTCCAATGGCACATCACATATGCCACTTCGAAGGGTGTCATGCCCATGGTACTATGGCGGCATCGGTTGTAGGCGAACTCCATGAACGGCAATTGAGTGTCCCATGCCGTGATTTTTGTGTCCACCACACTTCTTAGTAGAGCTCCAAGTAATCGGTTGACCACTTCCGTTTGGCCATCGGTTTGTGGATGGAATGCCGTGCTGAAGAGTAACTTAGTCCCAAGACGTGCCCACAAAGTCCTCCAAAACGTGCTAAGGAACTTCGAGTCTCGGTCGGACAAGATGGAATAGGCATCCCGTGTAGGCGGACGACCTGCTTGACAAATAGGTCGGCAATGATCGATGCCTCGTCGGTTTTGGCACACGCCACAAAGTGTGCCATCTTCGAAAATCGATCGACCACAACCATAATCGAATCTTTGCCTCAACTTCGGGGAAGGCGGAGAACAAAGTCCATGCTAAGTGCTTGCCAAGGATGATTCGGTACCAGTAGTGGTAAGTATAATCCTTGAGCCAAGGTTCATTTTTTGGCCTTCTTGCACACCGTGCACCGCTCGACGAAATGGTGCACATCTCGGAATAAATGGGGCCAATGGAAATGTTCATTGAGCATCTCCCAAGTTTTCTTCTCGCCAAAGTGTCTCGCAAGGCCGCCCCCGTGTGCCTAGGTGATGAGAGACTCACAGATGCTTCCTTTCCGGATGCAAATTCGTCCTCCTCGGAATAGATATCCGTCGGTCACGTGGTATCCCGTCAATTCTCCTTTTGTTGCAGCCTCAAAACGTGGGCCAAAATTGGGATCCTCCTTATACCCTTGTTTCATCCAATCAAGGCCAAAGAACCTCACCTTAAGCTCGGTGAATAGGGCACTCATCCTTGACAAGGCGTCGGCCACCACATTCGTGTCGCCCTTCTTGTATTTGATGATGTACGGGTACTTCTCTAGGAATTCAATCCACTTAGCATGTCTCCGGTTTAGTTTCCCTTGGCCCTTGATGAATTTAAGGGCTTCATGGTCTGTGTGGATGACGAATTCTCTCGGCAACAGGTAGTGTTGCCATACTCCAATGGCTCGGATCAAGGAATATAGCTCCTTGTCGTAGGTGGAATAGTTGAGGGTTGCACCCTTGAGCTTCTCGCTAAAATAGGCGATCGGGCGGCCCTCTTGCATCAAGACCACTCCAATACCCGTTCCCGAGGCATCGCACTCCACCTCGAATGCCTTGGTGAAATCCGGAAGGGTTAGCACGGGTGCTTCACAAAGCTTAGTTTTGATGTGGTCAGAACTAGCTTGACAAAGCTTTGACCACTCAAACTCCTTTCCTTTCCTAGTGAGCTCGGTCAACGGTGCCACAATGGTGATAAATCTCTTAATGAATCGCCAGTAGAAGTTGGCGAGGCCATGGAAGCTCCGTACGTCCGAGACGCCCTTTGGTGTTGGCCACTCTCGGATGGCCTTGATCTTCTCGCCATCTACCTCTACGCCGCCCTCGGATAGAATGAAGCCGAGGAAATGGATGCGCTGTTGGACTATGGCGCATTTCTTGCTGTTGCCGAAGAGCTTGGTCTGCCGCAAGGTGATGAAGAGCCTCTCCAAATGGTCTAGGTGGCTTGGTATGTCCGTACTATAGACAAGAATATCATTGAAATAAACGATGATAAACTTACCTAAGTACTCTTGGAGTACATGGTTCATGAGGCGCATGAATGTGCTAGGGGCGTTGGTGAGTCCGAATGGCATGACAAGCCACTCGAAAAACCCGTAGCAAGTCTTGAAGGCCGTCTTCCATTCGTCGCCCTCGCGCATCCGGATTTGGTGGTAGCTGCTCTTAAGGTCCACCCGGGAAAAGATCTTAGCCCCGCTAAGCTCATCCAGCAAATCGTCGAGTCGAGGCATCGGAAACCGGTACTTGATGGTGATCTCATTGATGGCTCGGCTATCCACGCACATACGGTGGCTTCCATCTTTCTTTGGCACCAAGAATGCCGGGACCGCACCTGGGCTCAAGGACTCTCGTATGTAGCCCTTAGCAAGAAGCTCTTGCACTTGTTCTTGCAAGATCTTGCTCTCCTCCGGGTTCCGGTTGGGTAGCGTGGCTCCCGGGTTGAGGTCGATGTGGTGCTCAATCCCGCGGAACGGTTGTAAGCCGTCTGGAAGCTCATCCAAGAACACAAAGACCGTACTAAGTCGTAAACCCTAAGCTTAAAGTTCAAAGCCAAAGCTCTTAGCACAACGGTTAAACCCTAAATTGCTAAGCATTAAACCCAAAACTCTAAGCTCAATGCCCTATGCCCTAAGCCGTAGGCACTAAGACCGAAGCACTAACCCCTAAGTCAAAAGCCCTAAACAAAAAATCATAAGTTGTAAGCCTTACAACTAAAGCCATAAACCCAAAGCCCCGAGCCAAAACCCGTACTGCAAAATCCTTAAGACCAAAGCCGAAAGCCTAAGCCCTAAGTCCAAGCACTAAGCCCTAAGCCTTACTCAAAGCCCAAAACCCAAAGCCCAAAGTCTTGAGACAAACGCCCAAAGCCTTAAGCATGAAGACCTAAGCCCTAAGACGAAAGCCCCAGGTCTCAAACCCAAAGCCCTATGACATAAGCCCAAAGCCGTAAAACATAAGCCCCAAGCATAAAGCCTTATGGCTAGAGCCCTAAGCCCACATCCCAAAGCCCTGAAACCAAGGACCAAAGTCCTAAGCCCGAAGCAAAAAGCCAAAGCACTAAGCCCAAAGTGCAAAGCCTAAGTTCTAAGCCCTAATCTGCAAGCCGTAAGCCATATGCCATAAATCCTAAGACCAATGCCTTAAGGCCCAAAGGTGAAAATTCCTAAAGAACAACGCCCTAGGCCCTAAACCCTAAGCCCTTAGCACTAACCCCAAACGCCAAGAACCTAAGCCCTAAGCATAAACCCTAAGCTCAAAGCCCTAAGTTCTAAGCCCAAAGCTCAAAGCCAAAGCCCTAAACCCAAAGATATAAACCTAACACCCTAAGCCCTAAGCTATAAGCCTTAAGCAGTAAGACCTATGAAGTGAGCTCTAAGCCCCAAATCCATAAGCTCTAAGCCCTAAGCTTAAAGCCTAAGCCCTATGCTCTAATCACTAAGCCTAATTCCTAAGCCCTAAGCACTAAGTTGGAAGCCCTATGCCTTAAGCACTAAGTTGGAAGCCATATGCCCTAAGCCTTAAGTGCTAAACCTCAAGCTTTAAGACCTAATCCATAAGTCTTAAGCCATAAGCCCAAAGCCATAAGCCGAAAGTCATAAGCCCTAAACACTAAGCACTAAGCTATATGCCCTACGATCAAAGCCCCAAGCCAAAGTCCTACGACCAAAGCACTAAGAACAAAGCCCAAAGCCTAACCCCTAACCCTTAAGTCCTAATACGAAGCCATAAGCCCTTTACCCTAAGCCCAAAGCAAAAAGTCAGAGCCCCAAAGTACAAAGCCCTAGGTGTAAGACATAAGCCCTATGCACTAAGCTCTAAGCCCTATGAGCAAAACCCTAAGTCCAAAGTCCTACAGCAAAAGCCCTAAGACCAAAGCCCAAAGCCTAAGCCCTAAATCCTAAGCCCTAAGATGTAAGACATAACCCTTCACCCATAAGCCGAAAGCCTTAAGCGCAAAGCCCTCAGCCTAAAACCTTAAGCCTTAGGCACTAAGCCCTACGCCCTAGGTACTAAGCCCAATGCCATAGGTACTAAGCTGAAAGCGCTACAGCTAAAGCTCAAAGCTGTAAAGCGCAGAGCTCAAAGCCCAAAGCTCAAAGCCCAAACCTCAAAGCCTTTTATCCCAAAGCACTAACCCCTAAGCCCCATGTCTAAAGCCCTAAACCCAAAACCTAAAACCCTAAGCCCTATGCCTAAAAGATAGACCCTATGGCTCAAAGTCTGAAGCCCAAAGCCGTATGCCGTCAGCTCTAAGCCCTAAGCCCTAAGCCCTAAGCCTTTATGTTCTAAGCATAGAGCCCTCTGGAAAATTCCCTAAACCTTAAGCCCTATGCCCTAAACCCAAAACCTAATACCCTAAGCCCTATGCCTAAACCTTAAGTTGTAACCCAAAAGCCCTAAGCCTTATGCCCTAAGCCTAAAGTACAGACCGATGGCCTAAAGCCTAAAGACATATGTCGTCAGCCCTAAGCGCAAGACCAAATTAATAAGCTCTATGTTCTAAGCATATAGCCCTCTTGCAAAATCCCTAAACCCTAAGCCCTATGCCCTAAGCCCTACTTCCTACACCCTAAGCCCTAAGCTAAAAACACAATGCCCAAACCCCAGAGTCTAAAGCACAAAACCCTTTGGCAAAAGTCTTTAGTCAAAAGCCCTAATCCCTATGCCTAAAACCTTAACCCCTAAGCCTTAAGCCTACTGCCAAAGCCCTAAGCTCAAATACTTGCCCTAACCCCTAAGCCCCAAGTCCTAATCTGAAAGCCCTAACTCATAAGCACTAAGACAAAACCTTCAACATTAAGCCCCAAGCACTAAGCACTAACCTCAAATGCTAAGTCCTAATCCATGAGTTCTAAGCCCTAAGCCCTGCGGCCAAAGCCCTATTTCCAAAGACCAAATCCCAATGACCAAAGCCCTAAGCCTCAAGCCCTAAGCCCAAAGCCATAAGATATAAGTGCTAAGTCAGAAACCCTAAACATTAGGCCCCAAGTGCTAAGCTAAGCTCAAACGGTAAGCCATAATCCAGAAGTCCTAAGCTCTAAATCATGTGCCCAAAGCCTTAAGCAGTAAGCCCTAAGCCTTATGGCCAAAGCCCTAAGTCGTACGGCCAAAACCGTATGCCCCAAGCCCTAACCCCTAAGCCCCGAGCCCAAAGCTCTTACCCATAAGCCCTAAGTTGTCAACCTCAAACCCTATGCCCCAAGCTCTAAGCTTTAATCTCAAACCCTTAGCCCTAATCCATAAGTGGTAAACCCTACGGTGTCTACCCTACTTTTAAGCCTTGAGCCCTAAGCATAAAGCCCAAGCCCAAGACAAAAGTCCTAAGCCATAAGACCTTAGCCCTAACCTCAAAGCCCTAAGACCAAACGTAAACCCTAAACTCAAAGCCCAAACCCATAAGCCTAAAGCCCAAAACCATAAGCCCTATGCCCTAACCCTTAAGACTTATGCCCTACAACCGACTCCCTAAACGCAAAATACAAAGCCTAAAGCTCATTGCAAAAGCCAATAGTCTTAAGCCCAGAGCCATAAGACATAAGTGCTAAGCTGAAAGCCTAACGATCAAAGCCCTAAGCCCAAAGTCCTAAGTCTTAAGCCCTAAGACCAAAGTCTTAAGCCATAAGACCAAAGTCCTAAGCCCCAAGCCCAAAGCTCTACAGCAAAAGCCTGAAGCCCAAAACCCACCAAGTCTAAGCCCTTAGCCGTAAGCCAAAAGTCCTAGTACCTAAGCCCTTAGCCCTAAGCACTAAGCTCGAAGCCGTAAGCGCAAACCACTATGCCCTAAGCTCTATGTTCTGATTTGTAAGGCATCAAATCAAAGTTTAAAGCCCCAAGCCACAAACCATAAGCGTTATGCCTTAAACCCTAAGGCCTATGGCTTTATGCCTTAAGACCTGCACAAACCCTAAAGCCCAAAGACCTAACGTATAAGCCTTATGCCCTAAGCCTTAAGCCCTTCGCATAAAGCCATATGGCCAAATCCTTAAGCCCAAAACCCAATCCCCTAAATACTTAGCCCCCCAAGTTAAAATCCCTAGTCGCTAAGCACTAAACTGGAAGTCGTGATTCCTAATATCTAATCCCTAAGACCAAAGTCCTAAGCTCTAATACCTACGCCCAAAGCCTTAAGACCAAACCTCTAAGCCCAAAGCCCTAAGCCAAAAGCCCTAAGGGCTAATTTCTAAGCTCTAAGTCTAAAACTCTAAGCTCAAAGCCCAAAACCCTAATTTGTAAGACTTGTGCAATATGACCTACGCCCTATGCCCAAAGTCTAAAAGACCAAAGCCCTGCTCAAGGTTGTTAGACAAAAGCTCTAACCCTTATGCCCTAAGCACTAAAGCCCAAAGCCTTGCGACGAAAGCCCTCAACTTAAATTGTTAAAGACCTAAACCATTAGACCTACGCCACAAGCTAAGACCAAAGCCCTAAGTCCTAAGTCCTAAGCCCTAAGCCCTAGGCCCCCTGCCTAGAGCCATACAGCCATAGCCCTAAGCCTAAAGTTCAAAGCCCTAAGTCCTAATCCCTAAGATTCTAGCCCAAAGCCTTACTAACCAAAGCCCTAACACAAATCTTAAAGCCCTACACTACAAGCTAAGATCAATGCCCTAAGCCATAGGCACAAATCTTAAAGTATTATGACCAAAGCTATAACCCCTAAGCCATAAGACCTAAAGCCCAAAGCACTACGGAAAAAAAGCCCTAAACACAAATCCTAAAGCCCTAAACCATATGCCCTACGCCCTAAGCTATGACCAAACACCAAAGCCCTAAGCCCTAGGTCCCAATCCTAAAGCACTATGGCCAAAGCTCTAAGACCTAGTGACATGCCACGGATTGGCATGCCAAGTGGAGCAATCACCCGAACCCGAGCTCGAGATTTTTCTAATATGTTTGTTAATGTTGCAGGAAAATTAATTGAAGAATTATACATTTCTAAGCCAACTTTGGAGGATAAAACAAGGCCAAAACACGTGATAACTTGGCGTGATGAAGAGGTGAATTTGCAACCTAAAACCGAGACCGCCGGATTCGAGCCCGCACCTGAACCCGATTGAAGTTTACTTTGCATGGCGAGTTGGAGTCACATGCAATCGTGCTCAACCTCATCAACCTTTCTAAGGATTGAAGGAATTTTATTGCATTTTTAGGATAATTTTTACGTGAATTTTTACGTGGACATTTGGAGAACCCGAGAGGGTTTCTCGGCTATGTTTATTTTGGATCTTTGCATGCCGTGCATGGGGTTTTGCATGAGGGTTTATTTGGTTGGAAGAAGGGTATTTAGGGCCAAGAAAGAAAGGAAATTTGGCTGAAGGAATTCAAGGAAACGTGGCTTGCACGTTCTTGAATTCTCATTGGTCTAAATTTTCCCTCCTTTTATTCATTTTACAGCATGCTCTTTGCATGACTTTAGCCCTTAGTTTTCCCTCCCTTTTTCCTCTCTTCGTAGCTGATAAAACCTCCCCCATTGAATGATTGTAATCCTCAATTTGGAATTTGAATTTAAGTAGCTTTTTAGCTCTCCCTTCTCGGGCATTTTCCACTTTCAGCCGGCAGCCGGAAGTTCTCCGGCCACCGCGGGTTCTCTTCAAGATTTCTCCCTCCGAGCTGGAGATCTCTTGTTGCTCAAAGTCTCCAGCCTTCT
Organism: Begonia fuchsioides; assembly: GCA_003255005.1. NCBI lineage: Eukaryota > Viridiplantae > Streptophyta > Magnoliopsida > Cucurbitales > Begoniaceae > Begonia > Begonia fuchsioides. Next base: position 18,475 of record QAOC01053266.1, on the reverse strand, counting down.
TCAATGACGTTGGGTGAGCTTGTAGGTCATAAGCTCTTCATTCCATCGTTTATTTTGTTTGATAATTCTATTTCTTTCTGCCGGACCTCACTTCCGGCCACCGCCAAGCCCTGTTACTGTTCCATTCATTTTCGATCGATCCGCCAGAGTGATTGCCTTCAAATTTTGAGGTGTATTACTTAACCCTTCCCCAAAGTTCCATTCATTTCCAATGAGAATGTGCATTGACTATAGGGAGTTCAATAAGCTAATGATGAAAAATAAATACTCTTTAAAAAAATAGATGATTTATTTGATCAATGCATCGGTGCACAAGTTTACTCAAAGATAGACTTACATTTGCGTTATTATAAGCTTAAGGTGAAGTCTGTGGACATTCCAAAGATAGCATGTCCTATGAGGTATGAGCATTATAAGTTTTTGATAATGTTTTTCGATTATTAAATGTGGTTGTATCATCTTTAATGATGATAACCTCATCTATTATAGAAGCAAAGAAGAACATTGAAAACATTCAGAGATCATTTTAGATAAATTGAGGCAGCATAAGTTATATGCAAAATTTTCCAAATGCAAATTTTGGCTTACCATGTTATCCTTGAAGACGATATTTCCATGGTCTAACAAAGATTCAAGTAATCAAAGATTGGCCATAGCAAGGTAATCTCAGAGATATATAGATCTTTCTTGGGCATGAAGGGTTGCAACAAAAATTCATATAAAATTGCTATGCCTTTAACGTGCTTAACTAAGAGATCGTTAAATTTTGGGGGTCAATTAACTGTAAACAATTTTTTTAGGAATTAAAATATAAACTAAACATAGCCCAATATTAAAAACTTTCAAATGAAGATGACCGTTTTTGTATTTACTGTTATGCATCGAACATATGACTTGGATGCGTACTTATGCAAGAGGGGAATGTGACTTCATATGCATCAAGGTAATTGAAAGAATATAAGAAAAACTATCTAACATATGATTTAGAACTTACAGTTGTAGTTTTCTCTCAAGATATGGAAGCACTATCAATATGGGAAGTCATGTAATTTATATTCCGACCATAAAAGTTTCAAGTATATTTTTACACAAAAAGAGCTTAATATGCGACAATGGCGGTAGTTGCAATTCGTCAAGGATTATGCCTTTAAAATTAATTACCACCAAGGAAAAACCTACTTTGTTGCCAATATGTTAAGCAGAACAACAATTTTCAAGCAATCAACATTATCAGCTTTATCAGCTGCATTACTGTTAGGGATTTAAAGATTTAGTCTTGAGCTTGTAACAGAAGTGACCAATAAGATGACTACATTAACGGTTAAACCAACACTTTTGCATAAGATCAAAGAGGCATAATTAAAGAATTAAAGGTATTTTGATTATAAATCAAAAATAGATATTGATGAATCTTTTGAATTTTATTGTTTAGAAGATGGTATTCTAAAATTCAAAAAATGATGGTATGTGCCACAAGATTTAGATTTACGAAGAAAGGTGTCATCAAAAACATATTCATCTATGTTCTCGATAAATCCTAGAACTACAAAATTTATCAAGGTTTTTAGTTAAACTATAAGTGGCCGAATATGAATAAAGACACTGCAAATTATGTTAAATTTTGTTTAATTTGCCAAAAAGTAAGAGCAGAACACCGATCTTCATTAGGAACTCTCCAATCCTTGTGATATGTTTCAAGTATGGAATGGGAAACAAAATGGCTATCAGGTGAGGAATAAGCAAAGAAAATGGGCCAGAAATGGGTGTTATTGGGGAAGGTGGTTCTCAAGTTGCATACAGACTTTGCAACTGAGATTTAGAAGGATTGTTAGGGAATTAGAGGGGAGCTTAACCTCCAAAAAAGAGGGTAAAAGCTTGGGGAATCAAGAGATATGCAGATGGGAGTATCAGGTGCTAGAAAGGGGATGATCAGAAAAGGAAATGGAGTTGATCGGAAAATGGGAGGTAACCGGAGATGGAGAAGAGCTAATATGGATTACACGCTTACCCTAAGAACACGGGAGAGTGGTTGAAGTTGTGTAGCATGGCCTAGCTCACCCTATCTTGGAAGAGACCAAAAACCTCTAAGAACACTCTAGGATGTCGCCAGATGTTACTCACCAGAGTGCCGAGTCTTTGGTGCCAGAAAACACAACCAAGGAGAATGCTTGAAGCACGATTTTTCAATAATCCAAGACTGATTCAAAATTCCTCACAAAGAGGTCTTAAACACACCCTAGCAGTTGAGAATGAGGAGGCTAATCGGAGGGCAACAAAACACCCTTACCCGATTTGGCACAAACACAAAAGAAGGGGGCGGGGACCACAACCTTAACCTTACCCGATTTGGGAGGTGCATGTCTGTGGTCCCCTCCAAGCTTGTCTCCCACGTCTCTCTCTTGGAGCTATAAGCTATCCAAGAGAGAGAGAGAGATGAACATCACAAAAAGTAAAAGCATAAAACCCACAAACCCACAAAACCCATGAAACCCATGGAAACACAAAGGAAACCCATTTGGCAAACCCTAACCCTAAAAGTAAGTTGGTAAAGCTGAAACAAAAAAAACAAACACATTCAAAAGGCTGAGATTAAGGCATCCTTGTCTCTTGGAATTTGGCTTGGACCAATGTCTTGAGGGTTGTGGACTTCAAAAATAGGAAAATATTCTTCCCGGGTAAGGTTAGATATGGGCTCTCTACGAATGCATATTTTTACGGAGCAAACAGTGTCCAATTTGAACATTCTACAACTCTCTACAAACCTTGAGAGATTGGCTACATTTCTTATGAATAATATTTCTTCATTAGAGGCAGGTCCTGTTCTCAAATAGGCGGATCTGGCTATGCCGAATTAAATTGTGGTCTCCATGCTTTGTTGCTTGGACCACTAGCATGGGGGCTTCGACTCGTTCTTCCATCCACTAGCATGGGGACTTGGACCACTAGCTCTTCAAATGAGGATTTGCTTGGGCTTCTCCTTATCTTTCAATGTTGGGTCCATTATGCTGAATCATTGCAAGACATCCCCTACAAAAAGAGCACACTTGTAAGAAAATTCCTTGGCACGGGCTCGGGTCATGACTCCTTGAGGCTCGCTCCCATTGATGGTTCTCGTGGCATGTCATCCTCCCCGAGTACCCTCAAATCTAAGTGTGGTTCTTCTTCTTCATTTTCTTCACTTTGATCTCCCACGTAAGGAGAGCGGTCTTGCACATTAAAGGTGGCCAAAACTCCATATTCCTCAGGTTGCTTGAGTTTGAATGCATTTGGATTAACTTTCTCCAATATTTTGAAGGGACCATCAGCCCTCGATGCTAGCTTTAATGCCCTTTCCTTGGGAAACCTCTCCTTCCTTAAGTGAAAAGACACTAAATCTCCTACCTTGAAATTGGCCTCCTTTCTTGCTCGGTTGGCATACTTGGCTTAGGATTGATTGGCTCTTTTGATGGCCTTACTAACTTTCTGATTCATGCTCTTCACCAATTCAGCCTTTTTCACTCTGTTTGGATTGATAACCTCCTTGGATGGTTGTGGTAATAAGTTGAGAGGGGTCAAAGGGTCAAAACTATAAACTACCTCAAAGGGGTCATTTAAGTCGAGTTATGGACACTCCGGTTGTAAGCAAACTCGATACATGTGAGTTGAATGTCCCAATCTGTGAGTTTTTTTACTAACTATTCTCCTAAGCAAACTTCCCAAAGTTCTATTCAAAATACACAAACCATGCCATGGGTTGTCAATCAAAAATCTATCCTCATACCCACTTTGCTTTTCATAAGACACAATACCTTCAAAAATATGATTAGCAAGGAACCATGGATACCAAACAGCAAAAGAGTTTCTACCATTCAATTTGATAACATGTAAGACTTTCTTGGGTCATGGTCTAATAACCATGATGCACTTACCATTGATGAATTTAAATTTTTAAGAATAACCATGGTAAATCTTCCCAAACTAAATGTTCATCCCAAGATAAAATAATATCCAAAATGTAAGGTTGATCGAAATCTTGTCCAACTTAAAATAGAAAAAGAACAGCACACCTGTATACCTTGCCCTTTTCTAAAGCACATGATCAATCATAATTTTATTCCAAGGAAGTAAAGCATGGTCAAAGGCCGATGTACAAACTCCAAAATCACACGTATTTTGTATCTCATCAAACAAAGCTTTTATATCTAATGCCATAACTCAAGTAGGTCAAATGTATCTAAATTTAAAAAGCTTCAAAAACCATCGTAGATAATTCCGAAATGAGTCGCCACTCATTAATTTTTTAATTTAACAACTAGGCAAAGCCAAGTCATAATTTCCCAAAAAAAGTTCTTTAGTTCCAAATTTTGCATGCTTAATAACAACCACGAAATTCTTCTTCAAAAACTTAATGTCAACATCACTAAAATATCTACTATCAATCCAATAAATCTAATGAAGATACATAAGAACTTTGTCAAATGGATCATACCTTTCGGGCACAACCTTGTGTGGTTTGGCCATTTCATCCTCTCGGTCTACTTGGCTATTATGATGTATCAATAGGAGCTCTTCATGTTCCTTTGTATATTCAATGCAAGCAAATAAAGATGTTGCCAAGATCGAGTCATCAAACCTGAAAGGTTGTTTCAAAGTCGTAAGAGACAAAAAACAAAAAATACGATTTGTGGAACAACTCTTAACTGAATATATGACAAAAAACAAAAAATACGATTCAAGGTTTGACTACGTTATTTCAGAATTAAATGGCATCAGACAAGAAACTTGAAAATCAGGTTGGACGAATCGCCCAAGCCTTGCATGCCAGACCAACCGAAGCTTTGCCAAGTGACATTGACGTGCCAAAACAAAGGGGCAAGCATCATTGCAAAGCAATTATATTGAGAAATGAGTAAGAATAAGAATCTTTCAAGGAACCAGAGATACCGAGTATGAATAACACGAGCAGATTAAGACACGAGAGAGGATGCAAGGAATGCAGAACTGGTGGTGCTATATAACTAGCGCCACATCTCAGGAGCCACAACACGAGCTGAGTATTTCAATTGAAAGACCACAACCTCTTTTTCTACAAAGACTCAAGAAACAGCACAAGGAAAAATACTTTCAAAAGTTCATTGACCTGTTGAAGCAACTTTACATTAATATACCGTTAGTAGAGGCATTGGAGCAAATGCCGAGTTATGTTAAGTTCATGAAGGATATCCTATCATGAAAAAAGCATATAAAAGAATTTAACATGTTTGCCATGATTGAAGAAACAGCTATTTCTTATAGAATAAGATCCCACCAAAACTGAAAGATCCAATTAGTTTCTCTATTCCAAGCGCCATTGGGAATCATGACTTAAGATAAGCTCTTTGTGCCCTTGGAGCAAGTATCAACTTGATGCCAATCTCAATCTTCAAGAAACTAAATATTTGGAAAGCAAGACCAACATCAGTGACTTTGAAAATGTTGGACAATTAGCCTACATAAGGGAAGATTGAAGATGTTTTAATAAAGGTGGACACCTTGATCTTTCTAGCTGATTTTATAATCTTAGATTGTGAGGTGACATGCCACGGATTGGCATGCCAAGTGGAGCAATCACTCTAGCCCGAGCTCGGAAATTTTCTAATATGTTTGTTAATTTTGCAGGAAAATTAATTGAAGAATTATACATTTCTAAGTCAACTTTGGAGGATCAAACAAGGCCAAAACACATGATAAATTGGTGTGGAGAAAAGGAGGATTTGCAACCAAAAACCGAGAGCTCCAGAATTAATCCCGAACCCGAACTCGATTGAAGTACCACGTTGCATGGCGAGTTGGAGTCCCATGCAAAAGTGATCAAGGGTTCCACCACTCAACTCTCCAGCATTTACATGGATTGAAGGAATTTTATCAAAATTTTAACTTAATTTTTACGTGAATTTTACGTTGGATATTTGGAGAACCCGAGAGGGTTTCTCGGGTAGGTTTTATTTTGTTTATTTTTGCATGCTTGCATGGGGTATTTTTGGCTAAGAGAAGGGTAGTTTGGGCCAAGGAAGAAGGGAAATTGGCTGAGGAGATTCAAGATGACGTGGCTTTCAAATTCTTGCAATCTCATTGGTCTAATTTTCCCTCCTTTATTTCAATTTTCAGCATGCAAGTTGCATGCCTTTGGCCCTCAATTTTCCCTCCCTTTTCCCTACTCTTCTCAGCAGATAAAACCTCCCCCATTACGTGATTGTAAGGACATTTTGGAATTTGAATTAAAGAAGCTTTTAGTTCTCCCTCTCCCAGGACATTTTCCAACTTCAACCGGCAGCCGGCCATCCTCCGGCCACTGTTTTTCTTCAAGGGTTCCCTCCTCCGAGTTGGGGTTGTTCTCTTTTTGCTTCAAAGTCTCCAGCTTTGCTTAAGGTCATAGGGTGAGCTTGAAGTCCATAAACTCCTTCTTCCATCGTTGTTTTCGTTTGATATTTCATTTCTTCCGCCGGTTATCAATTTCCTGCCACTTCTGACCATTGTTACTGTTCCATTGCATTCTGAGCGATCCATCCACGTGATTTCCTTCATTTTTGAGGAATATCACCTATCTTCTTCCTAGAGTTCCACTTAAAATTTCAGCCATAAAATCGATCTCATCGTTGAGTTATCGCTGTCCAAATTCCAGTCCTGATTATGGAATTATCTGATTATCGTTTTCCATTAACCTAACCCGATTCTCCCACTTCCTAAATCTAATCCCCCTCCATTTCGTGTCATGAGGTTGATCAAAAAGGCCATTCCTCGCAACGGGACGGGCATTAATTCATGTCCAACAAGGGAATTCACTATGAGGGTCACTGAGCAAGAGATTAAGTTTAATGTGCTCAAGGCAATGAGATACCTAGACAAAGATGGGGACTGCTATATTGTGGAGGAATGCTATTCCATAGACACGAAGTTTTGGACAGTCAGAAAATTTGAGTTAAAATAAATGAACCACAGAAGAAGAAGATGTTGAAAGTATGGAATAAACCAATGCTCGAAGTGCTAAACAAGGAAAATATCAGTTAGGGGTTACTTAAAAAATTTGTGGATGACCCACCGCAACTTGAGCTGAAGCAGCTGCCGCAACACTTGAAATATGTTTCCTTGATATAACTAACACTTTACAATTATTATATCCAATAAGCTTAATGAAGACCGATAAACTGCTCTCGTTGAAGTATTACAGAAATTTGAGCATACCATCGTATGATTTACAGCTGATATTAAGGGAATAATTCCAAGCATTTATATGCTGAGTATTTTGGAAAACAATCACAATCCTTTGATCCAATAACGAATCCAGCTATGAAGTTGTTAAAAAAGAGATGATCAAATTATTTGATGCCGGGGTTTATTTATCAAATCTTAAATAGCTGATAGGTGAGCCCAATTCATTGTGTTTTTAAAAAAAGTGGAATCACGATGGTAACAAACAAAAACAACGAGCTAATTCTGATGAGAACCTTAACACGATGGAGTCTGTATTGACTACAAAAAGCTGAATAAAATGACTTGTAAGGATCATTTTCCTCTAACATTCATCAATCAAAAGTTGGATCGTCTTTCAGGAAAAGAGTACTATTATTTGCTTGACAGTTATTCAGGATATAAACAAATTGCTATCTTACCCAAAGACAAAAAAAAAACTACATTCACCTACCCATATGAAACTTTTGCATTATGAATGATGTTGTTTGAATTGTTCAACGCTCTAGCTACTTTTCAAAGGTGCATGATGTCTATCTTCTTTGATATAATGGAGCAAATTCTGGAAGCATTCAATAACTTTTTGGTTATTGGTAATTCATTGCAAGAATGTTTGAAAAGTCTTAAGTTGGTACTCAAGCGATGCATAGAAATGAATTTAGTGCTAAGTTGGCCATTTCATGGTGACTAAAGGAATTTTGCTTGGTCATCGTGTTTTTGAAAAGGGGATTGAAGTTTACAAAGAAAAAACTAAAATTATTAAAAAGCTACCTCCGCCAAAAAATGTGAAAGGAGGAATAAGTTTTCTCTGACATAGTGGGTTTCATAAGTGATTCATCAAAGACATTTCTAAAATCGCAAAACCACTAAGTTTCTTGCTAGAAAATAGTAAGGCATTTGTTTCTGATGAAGCATGTCTTACATCATTCATGGAGTTAATGGCAAAGTTAATTTCAACAACTATAATTGTGGTTCTAGATTGGTCCTTGCCTTTTGAGGTCATGTGCGATTCCAATGACTATTCTATTAGAGACCCAACTAAATTACACTACTACAAAGAATTGTTGGTAGTGATTTTTGCCTTCTAAAAATTCAGGCAATATCTTGAACTTAATCTCCAAGAAGGATTCCAAGTCAAGGTTAATTTAGTGAGTTTCTTTACTTCAAGAATTTGATCTGAAAATTCACGACAAGAAGGGTACCGATAATCAGGTGACAGATAACTAGTCAAGAATCAAAATGTAAGAAGAAATACACAACATATAGATCATGGAAAATTTTGCCAAAGATATAGAACAACTATTCTGAATTGATACAACTCCATGGTATGCTGATGTTGTGAATTATTTAGTGAGAAAAATTATTCCAGTTGATTTGTCTTCACTTCAGCAAAAGAAATTTATGTTAGATATTCGTCATTACTACTAAGATGAGCCATATTTGTCTAAGCAATTTTCAGATCAGATTATACAAAGATGTATCCTAGAAGATGATTTCTTTTATGTGCAATAGCACATTTATGCAGCACCTATAGAGGGAATTACAGAGGAATACGAACAGCCTAAAAAATTTTACAACAAGGTTTATTTTGGCCTATTCTTTTTAGAGATGCTAATAATTTTACCAAATCTTGTGCTAGATGTCAACGCATCAGAAATATTTCGAGGAAGCATGAAATGCCTTTGACAAATATTCTAGATGCATATCTTTTTGATGTTTTGGGAATCTACTTGATGGGACCTTTTTCTATATCATTCAGAACACAATTCATACTACTAGTTGTGGACTATGTATTCAAGTGGGTGGCGCCAAGCTACCAGCAAATGATTAAAGGTAGCAATCAGATTTTTACACATGAACATATTTATGAGGTTTGGAAATCCTAGGGCAATCATAAGTGATTTGGGAAACCCCTTTTGTAACAAGCAATTTCAAAATTTATTAGCTAAATTTTGTGTAAAACACAAGGGTACCACTGAATACCATCCGCAAGCTAATGGAAAAACTAAAGTTTCAAACTGAGAAATAAAGAAAATTATGGAAAAGGTAGTAAATCCTGAAAAAAAAAGATTGGGCAACTAAGCTACCAGATGCAATTGAGCATATTGTACAGTGTCACACCACGTAAAACTTTACTTAAAAATGATCGCGGTAAAATTTTTCTTTCTTTAAAAATGTTCATCTTCAATTCTTTTTCATGAAAACACAGCGGAAGACCTTAATTAGAAATCGTACTAAACCCAACATTTACTTGAAATAAGACATTGTTAATCAAAATATTCATCAAATAAAATACCGCAAAGCTCATATAACATATAGTTTAATCAAAACATATAATATACATAATAAACATCTTTACATAGCATCATTTAACAAAACTAAACTTTTAAAACACATCATTGTTCAAAGGTAAACACTCCAAAATACTTAAAAGGTACATCTTGACGTCCCCACCGGTCGGCACTTAATGATTCAAGCTTCCCAAACCTGATCTGCCTCCTCCACGGCATGATCGAATCAAACAGGAAGGGCTAAGTCTCTCACCTTCATCTTCATCAGCTACATCACAAAGCATAACCTATGAGCCTAAAGCTCAGTAAGTAATCGAATGAGCCTATATGCCTAACATGAACATGACGTTTCTTGAAAAACATACACATTCATTTTGTTCCTTATCGTTATCTTGACTTAGCTTGACATGTGTGGGCATCACATCGTATGAAGGTGAATAGACGCCATATGGCCTCAATGAGGCAGCCAATTCCATCTTCTCCCATAACTTGATCTTGACTTTACATACATTTATGCATTGGATGATGGATGTGTCTCATACCACCTTCATCGTCTGTTGGGTTACATTTTAAAAACATGCATGAGAAATAGTTTTCGTATCTTTCATAAAACATGATGCATGGACATGATTCATACTTATGCATGAGATGGTAACATAATTTAAGTACAAGCAACATAATGCATCAAACATCTCCCAAGTCAATCGTAATAAAAATTCCTAGTAAACTTGACTTAACTCTTGACTTATGATAATACATGAACATCAAACAATATCAATCAAGCACCAATCAAACCCAAAGCACTTGGGTTGGTGTACGGTGCGATATACCCCAACAGAATATCATTAATAACATTATCATAAAATCAAACAACTCCTAAGACATTCTTACTCAATAGATATCTAAGTAATCAAACACATCATCCTTATGTCCTATCCTTTATGATGTAGTCCCACAAGGGGCCAAACATATGCAAAGATTACTTACTTGGATTCCTTAGCTTTAGCTTGGTATTCTAAATCCTTAATGATCAAATGAGCTTGCTTATATATACCTAAACATCATCAAATAAAACAATGTAAGCCAAACTCGGAATACCCTGTTTCACTAGAAACTTGTGGCATCAATAACTTTATCGACAACACTCTGATCAAAACACTTAAGGTGCCAATTTCAACCTTAAAGTGTTGGCTATACTTCATTAGAAGACATCATGACCGATTTCTAATTTGAAGATTTTGTAAAACATGCATTCCAGAAACCGGGTACTTATAATTTGTATACTCATAAACTATCTTTAGAATTTCATGCATTTTTAACCATATAACGCCATTTCCATCAGTTATAATCTAACCTAGAAAAACATTAGGTGTTGCTGAATAACATGTTGGCTTTAAAAGTATTTTTAAAGCAATCAATTGTTTTTTATGATAACTATGTAAAATAAGCATGAAAGATAAAATAAACTACTTTACAATGTTTAAATTAGACTTAACCATTCATGAGTAATACTCTCTTTGAATGGTACAATTAAAGTCTAACAATTTGTTTAAGTGCTGCAAAAATTTCAAATATATGCAGTGTTTTGTGTCAACGCATAGTGTCCTTTGTCGACCCTTGTAAAATTCTGAAGCTTAGCCTTTCATAATTTGTGTCGACCCTTAGTATTTTGTGTCGACCCCTGTTCAAAACAGAAGCTGAGTCTTTCATTCCTTGTGCCGACCTGAAAGTCATTCCAACGTACAAATTGTGTCGACCCACCTATATAACTTGTGTCGACCCAAAGATGTAGTGCAGCGTGCAAATGTGTCAACCCATCCAAACTGTCCGTGTCGACCATAGAAAAAACATTGTGTCGACCTTACCATATTTTATGTGTCGACCCCTCAAAGCTGAGCCTGCACTTTACATGTCGACTCCATCGTTTAAATTATGTCGACCCAACCTACATGTGTCGACCCCAGTATTTCCAAATACGAATCCTTTAGATTTGTGTCGACCCCAACCTACTTGTGTCGACCCCAAATTTTCTAAGAGAATGATTCTTCAGAGTTATGTCGACCGCAAAAAAGGTTGGGTCGACCCCAAAGATTCCAGAGAAGAATTTATGTCGACCGCAACAAAAAGTTATGTCGACCGTTCAGCACCAACAGACGGAAAATTCTCTTGTTAAGGGTTCATGGTTCAGGGTTCAGGGTTAGAGGTTCCAAGGTTTCATGGTTCTTGGGCTCAGGGTTTACCCTTTCAAAAATTTAGGGTTCCAGGTTTAAGGTTCTAGGGTTGAAGGTTCCAAGGTTTAGGGTTTATGCGTTCCAAAATTCAGGGTTCCAATGTTAAGAATGTAGGGTTTAGGGTTAGGATTCAAGGTTCAGTGTTCCAGGGTATGGGTTTTGGGTTCAGGGTTCTGAGAATCTAAAGTTCGTTCCATGGTTCTAAAGTTTACGGTTCCAATGTTGACGGTTCAAGGGTTCATAGTTCTAGGGTAACCATTCGAGGTCAGGGTTCCAAGGTTCAAGGTTCTAGGCTTATAGTATTAAAGGGTTCAGGTTCAAGATTCAAGGTTCTTGGGGTAATGGGTTCCAGACTTAAGGCTTCAGGGTTCCAAGGTTCACGGATTAAGGGTTCAAGGTTAATGGTTCTAGGTTTCAAAAGGTTCTAGGGGCCAAAGCTTAGGAAAAAGGTTCAAGGTTTCAGTGTTCAAAGGGTCAAGGTTCAAGGTTTAAGGTTCAAGAGTTCTAGGGTTCCATTGTTCAAAGGTTCAGGGTTCAGAGTTCTAGGGTTCATGATTCAGGGTTCTAAGGATTAAAGTTCAGGATTCAGGGTTCTAGTTTCAAGATTAAGGATTACAGGGATTACGGTTTGGGATTCCAAGGTTTAGGTTCAAGGGTTTGAGGGTTCAGGGTTCATGGTTAAAGGTTTAAGGGATCCTATGGTCCAAGGTTATGGTTTAGAGTTTATGGTTTAGGGTTTTAGGGTTCTAGCTTTCCTAGGTTCAGGATGAGGGTTCAAGGTTCTAGAGTTTCTTGTTCAAGGCTTCCAAGGTTCCACAGTTTCAAGGTTCCATGGTTCAGGATTTAGGGTTTAGGGTTTAAGGTTCAAGTTTCCAAGGTCTTAGATTAAGGGTTCTATGGTTCAAGGGTTCCAAGGTTTAAGGTTAAAGGTTAGGCTTTCAAGATTCAGGGTTCTCGGGTTCATAGTTTTAGGGTTCTAAGGTTCAAAGGTTCTTGGTTCAGGGTTCTAGTGTTTAAGGGTTTCAAGGTTAATTGTTTAGGGATCCAGGGTTCCAGGGTTCAAGGTTCTAGGGTTTAGGGTTCATATGTTAAAGGTTTAGGGTCTAAGGTTCAAGGGTTCAGGGTCTAGAGTTCAAAGGTTTAGGGTTCAAGGTTCTACCATTTAAGGGTTTCAATGTTAAAAATTTAGGGTTCCAGGGTTTAGGGTTCTAATGTTCAAGATTCCAAGGTTACAGGGTCCGAATCTTCAAGGGTTCATAAGTCCAAGGTATAAAGTTCAAGGTTTCAGGGTTCTAGGATTCAAGAGTTTAGGGTTCAAGGTTTAAAGGTTCAGGGATCCAGGGTTCCTGGGTTTAGAGTTCAGCGTTCGGGTATCCTAACCTTGAAACCCTTAAACACTAGAACCATAAATCCTTAACCTTTGAACTCTAAATCCTGAACCTTTGAACCCTTGAACGCTAGACCCTAAACCCTTAACCTTTGAACCCTAAACACTAGAACCTTCAACCCTGGAATGGTGAATCCCTAAACACTTAACCTTGAAACCCTTAAACGCTAGAACCCTAAACCAAGAACCTTTGAAATCTGAACCCCAAACCTGTGAACCCTGAACCCTTAAATCCTGTAACCCTAAACACTTAGAACCCTAGAACCTTGAGCCTTGGAACCCTAGAACCCTAGAACCTTGTTCTCGAGACCCCTAAACCTTGAAAGCCTAACCTTGAACCCTAAACCCTAGAACCTTGGAACACTAGAACCCTGAATCTAAAACCCTGGAAACTTAAACCACTACCCTAAATCCTCAACCCTTAAACTCTGAAACCCTGGAACCTTGAACCCTAAATCTGAACCAAGGAACTGTGAATCCTAGAATTATAAACCCAAATCCTAGAACCATGAACCTTGGAACCCTTAACCTTAAGACCAAAATGCTAGAACCCTCGAACGGTAAACACTGAAACCTAGAACCTTGGAACGCTGGAACTCTAGAACCATGAACTGTAGGGTTCAGAGTTTAAAGTTTCATGGTTTTAGGGTTCCAAGGCTAAAGGTTCTAGGGTTCCAGGGTTTAGGGTTTCATGGTTTAGAGTTTTAGGGTTTAGGGTGTCAGGATTAAAGGTTTAGGGTTTAAGGGTTTAAGGGTTTAAGGGTTCAGGGTTAAGAGGTCAAAAGGTTTTTGGTTTAGGGTTCTAGCATTCAAGTGTTAAAGGTTAATTGTTTAGGGTTCCATGGTTCAAGGATTCAAGGTTCTAGAGTTTAAGGTTCAAATTTTAAGGGTTTAGGGTCTAGGGTTCATGGGTTCATGGTTAAAATTTTAAATATCATGGTTCATGGTTCTAGCATTCAAAGGTTTAAAGATTAAAAGGGTTCCAGGGTTTGGGGTTCTAGGGTTCAAGGTTTTAAAGATATAGGGTCCCAATTTTAAAGGGTTTATGGTTCCAAGGTATAAAATTAAGGGTTTCAGGGTTCTAGGATTCAAGGGTTCCAGGGTCTAGGGTTTCAAGGTTCAAGGTTCAGGATCCCATGGTTCCTTGGTTTAAAATTCGTCATTCAAGTATCCAGGGTTCATGCTTCCTAGCTTCATGGTTCAAGATTTAGGATTTAGGGTTTAAGGGTTCCAAGATTCAAAGATAAGGGTTCCAAGGTTCCAGGGTTTCGGGGTTCATGATTTAAAGGTAAAGGTTTGGGGTTAAAAGTTCCAAGGTTGATATTCTAGGGTTCTAGCTTTAGAGAGAAGGGTTCTAGGGTTTAGGTTCAAGGATTCTATTGTTTCACGGTCCAAAGATTCAAGGTTCAGTGTTTAACATTCAAGGTTCTAAGGTTCAGGGTTAAAAGGATGAAGGTTTAGGGTTCATGGTTCTAGGTTTTATTGGTCAAGGTTCCAATGTTCCAAGGTTCAAGGGTTCAATTTTATAATGTTAAAGGGTTCAAGGTTCCAAGGTTCCAGGGTTTGAGGTTTCAGGGTTCATGGTTCAGAGTTCTAGGTTAAGAATTCAGGATTCTCGAATTCCTAGCTTCAAGTTATAGGTATAGAATGTTCATGTTTCCTTAGTTAAGGGTGCAAGGTTTAGGGTTTAGAGTAAGGGTAAGGGTTATAGGATTCCAGGATCAACGGTTAAGGGTTCCATGGTTCAGTTTTCAAGGTTACAGTGTTCTAGGATTAGTTGTTCACAGTTAAGTGTTTAGGGTTTAGGGTTTAGGTTCAAGGTTCCAGGATTCTTGGGGTAAAGGTTTAGGCTTTCAGGGTTTAGGGTTTCAAGGTTTAAGGTTCTAGGGTTCTAGGTTTCGGGGTTTAAAACTCCATGGTTCGAGGGTTCCAATGTTCAAGGTTCTAGTATGCAAGTATCACAGGTTAACGTTTCTAGGTTCAGGGTCCAAGGTTTAGGGTTTAGGGTTTTAAGGTTCTAGGATTCCCAGATCCAAGGTTAAGGGTACGAGGGTTTAGAGTTCATGGTTTAAAATTTAAGGTTCATGGTTTATTGATTAAGGTTTCTTGTTTAGGGTTTAGGTGTTCATGGTTCAAGGTTTCATGATTCTAGAGGTTAAGGGTTTAGGCATTTAAGGTTCGGGTTCCATGGTTAACATTTCTAAGGTTAAGGGTTTAAAGTTCCAAGGTTCTAGGGTTCCAAGGTTCAAAGTTCAAGGGTTTAAGAGTTCAATGTTTTAGGGTTCAAGGTTCCAGGGTTCAATGGTTTAGGACCCAGGTTTCATGGTTTAGAGTTTAAAGGGTTGCAGGGTTCTATCATTCAAGGGCTTTAAGGTTATAAGTTGATAATTAAGGGTTGAAGTGTTCAAGATTCAGGTTCAGGGTTTAGGGTTCCAAGGTAAGGTTGAGGGTTTAGGGTTCCAAGGTTCTGGGTTCCAGCGTTCCATGGTTCAGGATTCTAGGATTTAAAGGTTTCAGGGTTCAAAGTTTGTGGTTAAGGTTTCAAAGGGTTTTAGGGTTGTTCAAGGTTTAATGTTCCACGGTTCAAGATTCCAGGGTTTATAGTTCATGGTTCAGGGTTCCTGGTTTGAAGTTCCTTATGTAGGACCGGTTTTTAACCTAAGTGTGTGAATTAGGTTAATAGCAATTTTTCGTAAGTTAAATTTCTTAAGTACAAAACTAAAAGGATTGTTTATCAAATTCAGTTTATTCAAGCACAATCAACAAAGTAAGAGTTGAGAGAGAGAATTTGACACTGACATGTTTTTGCGGCTCGGCCAACAACTGTCTACGTCCGCGCTTCAAGGTAGCTCCTTGAAGATCCTTCACTTGATTAAGCTTTCGGGTGTCAATCTAACCTTTACAACTTGACTCTTCTTTCTTAGAGGCATCACCCCTTTTACAAGTTTACTCAATTCTATCGTTACAAGGATTTACGGTTTCTAAACCGACTATCTCAATCACAAGATCAATAATCAAAAGTGAATACAAGAGATGAGAGAGTAAAATGACTTGAGAATAATTTTGGCAGCATTTCGGTGTATTTTTCTCTCAAGAAAATCGATACTTTAACGGGCTTCTCTTCAACTATTTATATAGCTCAGGCTCAGACGGTCGACATAAGTACGGAAGCGGTCGACTGCAATATAGCCGTTTAGACTCATTAGAAAGTAGCCGTTGGAGCTTTAACTCTGTAGTAGATCCTGAGCTGTCGACATAATCGTGGAGTGGTCGACATAGGTATAGTTGATTAGTCCTTGAAGGTGCTGCGGTCGACATGAGGTTTGTTTCTGGAACTTCAGCGGTCGACACAAGTAATTAGCGGTCGACATAAGTTCTGTCTTTGGAGCTTCACATCGGTCGACATAGGTCTTGAACGGTCGACATTAAGTTTGTCTCTGGTAAATCATCGGTCGACATAAGTCTGTATCGGTTGACATAGGTTACATCTCTGGAACTTTTCCTTTGGTCGACAAAGATCTTGAGCGGTCGACACACATCTCTTGGGCGGTCGACATACATATGTTCTCTGGAATTGTTGCGGTCGACGACATATGTATATAGCGCTCGACATATATATCTTTTCTGAAGTTATTCCGGTCGACATATGTATATAGCCGTCGACATACATCTCTTCTCTGGAATTGTTGCGGTCGACATATGTATATAGCGGTCGACATATATATCTTCTTTGGAATTGTTGCAGTTGACATATGTATATAGCGGTCGACATCTATATCTTCTCTAGAATTGTTGCGGTCGACACATGTGAACAGCTGTCGACATAACCTGAGAAAAATTATAAAATTCTGCAACACTTGACCATTTGTTGGATATTAAGCATGGTTCTAGCTAGCTCTTGCAAAGACCTATTCTTTCTCTCAACAACTCCATTTTGTTGAGGAGTCCTAGGGGAAGAAAAGTTGTGATTGATATCATTCTTAAGACATAAAAGCTCAAATCTCTCATTTTCAAATTCTCCTCCATGATCACTCCGAATAGTTACAATGGAGAGATATTTTTCATTTTGAACTCTCTTCCTAAAAGATGAAAAAACCTCAAAAGCCTCATCCTTAGATCTCAGAAAGAATACCCAAGTGAATCTTGAAAAATCATCAACAATCACAAAAGCATAGTGTTTACCACCTAGGCTTGCTACTTTGGAAGGACCAAAGAGGTCCATGTGAAGGAGTTGAAGGGGTTTAGAGGAAGACACAACACTTTTTGAAGCAAATGAACTTTTGTTTACTTCCCTATTTGACATTCATCACAAGATTTATCCTTCTCAAAAGGTATTTTTGGAAGGCCCCTAACAAGATTTTTCTTTGAGATCTTAGCTAAGGTATCCATGCTAACGTGACCTAGCCTCATATGCCAGGACCAACTATCAATAGAGGAATTTTCACTAAAGCATTTTTCATCAAAACAAGCAACATTATCCATATCAATAATATAAACATTTTCAGTTCTATAACCCAAGAATAAAATTTTTCTACTTGAGCTATCTTCTATTATGCATGTTTTAGATTAAAAAATAACTCTATATCCTTTATCACATAGTTGACTGATACTCAAGAGATTATGTTTTAAACCGTCAACTAATAATGCATTTTCAATGATAGGAGAGGAAGTGTTACCTATGCTTCCAATCCCAATTATCTTCCCTTTTTGATTCCCCCAAAAGAGACATTTCCTTTCTTTTGCTTGATGGAGGAGAATTTTGAGGGATCTTCCATCATATGTCTCGAGCATCCATTGTCGAGATACCAGAGATTCTTTGAAAGGGAGACTTCAACCTACACAACAAAATTTAGGTGTTCCTTTTAGGTACCCAAACCATTTCGGGTCCTTGAACGTTAGCTTTGATTCCTTTGGAAACCCATCTTTGAGTGACTCTTTGATTTTTACCTTTTAATTTTAAAGCACATTCAAATGAAGTATGTCCTATTCTATTACATGAATGACATGTGCTTGGTTTAACAAATAGGCTGATGAGAACCACAGGTATATCAAACCCGAGACCCTTCAATAATGCGGAAAAAGATACCTGGATCGCCTTTGAATCAAGTACGAGGAACTTGACCCCAATCGAACCTTGCCGACGGAACCTAAGTTATCAAACAAGGAGCTTGACCCAGACCAAACTTGTCGGTAAGAACCAAAGCTATCAAATTTGATCTATCAAGAATTAACTTGATGAAGATCGAGTTCTTCGCAAAGAACCAAAGAGAAAATCTCTCCAAAACACTCAAGGTGAATTAAACATAAAAGTTGTTCTTTCATTCATAATAACTTGGACGCCTTTAAATAGGCTACATAAA